>OY744483.1:276253277-276853277 GCA_963556165.1 Tipula helvola
GATGTCTTAATTTTCCTTGAAGCTTCTTTGTATGTATAGTAAAGCTTTTTGTGTTTAACAACGCTTCTCTTAAACGTTTTACTATATTCGTTTATTCGGTCTGAGAACAATGTATTGTTTGGATACTAACTTCTTATGCAATTTATTGAATTTATTCATGTTTTGTGGTATTTTTGTAAGCTCGGAATTAGTGCAACATTTTTGGTATATGAGGTAAGTGTAAAAAGTTAAAAAAATCGGCCTGAAAAAGGTTGGAATCTATTAAACAAGTTTGAATAATTTTATTATGATCATTAATTTTTTTCGTAGTAACCGAATTATAGGTTTTTTGAGATGAAGTATTTAATGAAGAAATATCGGTGGTCACTTAGATCTGTATCACCGTAAAAAATATGAAAATCGTTCAAATTGTCCTTGTTTGACTTTGAATTCGGGTTCCTTAGCTTTTGTGAATTTTATTTATTATGTTAGAGCCATTCATTTACACCACTGATTTGTAATTACAAGAATTGTAATACGACTAATTTTTTGAGTCTCGATCGCTTAAGAGGTTTTGATTAAAATCATCAGCAACGATAGTATTTTTATTTGTTGTCAAAAACAGTGTGTTGAAGAGTATGGGGCGGTTTATAGGCCGCAATTAGTATGTAAGTTTAATGACTTAGAATAACCTACAATAATTTCGTTTTATTGGAATAGATATTTTGTTACAAATTCAAAATCAGTATCGCAATGTACAAAAAAAAAAGCCACCACCTTCCCATAGTTCCCGTGTGTTAATGCTTCATGATTATGAATATTCAAAAATGTTGTTTCTCGTTCATATGCGAACGTTTCGGCTAAGATAATAATGTCAACTTTTTGGTTTATTTTATAACCTGTCAATTTTGTTTTAAGATTAAAATAATGCTTGTTTGCCCCGCAATTAATTGACAAATTAACTAACTTCAATATTTGAAAACTAACTCTCAAATCAGAAGAAAAACAATCAGATATATGTATGTATCAGGGTGTCCCTTATTTTGCCACTTTTTTTAAAAATTATTATAACCCACACCTTCCAATTATTTTCCTTTTAGTATGTAATGTATCTATGCAAAATCTTAGCCGAATCGTAAACTATTTGCCCGTGCCTCAGGGGCCCTTAAGTCTACAAAACTGGAGATTATTTAATTTTTGTGTATTACTACTATTTTTATTTAACTAAAAAAAACAATAGTTGCTGAAGACATGGTTGCATCTATATTTTCGAACATATGATTAAAATAATTGATGATTATTGATTAAATTGTAGGAATATTACTGAATTTGTTTAGCTCCAAGTAAGAACCCTTGCCGCACCGGTTGTTAGCATGCTTGCTTTAAGCTCCGGAAGTCCCGGATTCGATTCCCGGCGGATGATGAAAAAATTACGACTGGTTAATGTAAGGATCAATGAATTAATCACTCATTATCCGTTGAAAAAATAATTACGAAACTGGCCAAATCCCTCTATGGGATGTAGTGCCAGCGAAGAAAAATAAGAACCTACCTTTTCAAACGTTTTATAGGGCATAAACAATTAAACCTAACTTTGATGTAAATAATTACAATAAAAATACAAATATCACGAAATAAATTTAGTTGTTTGACCGAAATTTGATGTCTAAACAAAAATATCTTAACTATAAATTACTCGACTCATCCAACGGGATTGATGCATGACACCAGGACGTCGAATTTAAAATTGATTTTCAGCATTTCCACCCAAAAATATAATAACTTATTAAAGAAATTCACGATAATCATCTCTATAAGGAAATTACAATTGCTTTTGTGCAAATCGTAATGGGTTGAAATATTTGGCAGGATCAATATCTTTCCAATTCTTTTGAAAATGTTTAAATACTGGAATATTTGGGCTTGTAGTGACTTGTAGAAGTTTCACTTCGAAAGCACTTCGCAAAACTAGCTCATAAATGTGATGACGACAAGGAAAGTATGCTAGGCTGTATCCTAATGTTTGTTCCAATAAAACGCAGGCTTCTTTGAGACGCCCAGTATTGTATGTTGTAGTATCACAACAAAGCCCTTGAACTCGTTCACACAGTCCACAATTATCTAGAGTTTCAAAAACTGCAGCAACTTGATCCTTTCCTGTTGAATATGGAAGCTTTTTAATGCTTAGCAGTTGTTCATCAATATTCTCCCACGTAACAGTAACAAGTAAATATCGTCCCTCTAGTAATGAAACAGCGTATAAGAAAAATAGTAGTTTTAAAATAATTCGCATTTAAATATTTTTTGAAAAAAAATTTTAAAATAAAATCTTTTATTTCATAGAAAATTAAATTTTCTACAAAATAAAATATTTTATTTCAAAAAGTTTCTTCAATAAACATTTAAATGCAAATTATTTTAAAACTACTATTTTTCTTATACGCTTTTTCATTACTAGAGGGACGATATTCAGTTGCATTATCCCGAACATTTGAAGCCTTAAAGATTTTTTGAATTGACAAACTATTTATTAGTAGTTCATCAATATTATGTGATAGGGCTTCTGCAGTTGCTTCCATTACCTCATACACCTGTCTAGTACTGCAACTAACTTAGGAGTAATGAAATTGTTTTTCCACTTGTCTTTTGACGACTGTGGTATTACATATTTGTACTTAAAAGCAGAAGTCGCTTAAGTGACTTTAAGCGGTTTTTATGAATTTCGCATAAATAATTAAATTTGTCCACTATTTAGATTGTAACAAATTTTGATGAAAATCGCTTAAAAAATAAAAAAAGTTATGAGGTAGGTAATACATATAATACTCTCAATGAACTCCCATTTGATTTTAAAACTTTAACCTTTATTTTTTCAAAACTATCAAAATGCAGATAAGGGGACTTTTACTTTTTAATTGGTTTACAGAAGTTAAATCACAATCGCTTTTTTCCTCTCTTTCTTCATATTTAGCAAGTGAAGTTGATGTTGATGGCTCTTGTTCGATGTGTGATTTTACTCTTTTCTCATCTTCTTTTCTTAGACGTTGTTCTTTTCGTTTTTTTTCTCCATTAATTTCTTGTCTATACCAACCTATACCACCGAGCCAACCAGGTCGAATAGCCTGTCTAATTTTTTTGAAATTCCTCTTTTTTTTACAATTATCTTCAGTTTCCCTTAAACAATTTTTTTGAATCGATCACCATTCGCCATAAATTTTAGTTAATTTGGTTACACATTAATATAACCGCACTCACGTACAGCTAAGTTAGCGCTTTCACTAATAGTTAATTTAACAATTTGAATATTGTAAAAGAAAACAGAAAGTACTTGCCTTATTGAAGGTAATTTCGAACCTGCAATTGTGACTAATAAGTCGAATTAAATAGACATCACTCTCACTACGAAAATATCTTGTGGACATAGTGAAAATACAGAAAACTCGTGTTTAAATAATACGGCTGATGAATATTACGACTAATCTATAGAAAATATAACTTTCGACTGGTAAAATACAAAAATTACGAAAACCGAGGAACAAAATAAATGATATTTTTTAACGGAACTGCAAACAAAGAAAAAATACGTTGTGCTCTCTGAGACACGGCTTAACCGCTTTTTTATCATTTTTGCCTTTTGACTTTTATTTTAAATTAGTAACAGGAAAAAAATAGAGGGTATGCGTTTTTGAATTACAACCTTCGAAAATAAGGGACACCCTAATATGTACATATGTTACAAAAAAGTTCATGAGAATAATTTATTTTATTGTAGTAGTTCATTAACAAAAATCTCGTGAGCTTCATCCACACAAGCTCGCGGAGGAAGTGAACCTTCTTTAATCGCAGATGTTATTTGTTTATTTGATTTTATGTCAAATTTCAAATTTATAAAACTATTTCTTAAGAATTACCAAAATGCACTAAGTAAATAACATGCAAAAATCGATAATTGGCCATATTCCAGAACTTTATCTAAAAATCATTTTAGAATCCAATTTCCATCGTGCATGCTGAATTTTATCAAAATCGGTTAAAATACATAGAAATAAAATTTTGCTCGATACGTTGCCCCTTTATTTCTCGTGCTTAAGGCCCGTTGCACACCTAAGCTAAGCTAAGCGAGAAACGTAGTTTATATTAGCTTAGTTTAGCTCGCATAGCTCTCTCCGTTGCACCCCGACAAACAATTTCAATTTTGCGTCCACAAAAATACCTATTTGTTCCCGGGGACCGAATCGATTTCAAGCCCGACAGAATACTGAAATGTAACCGAATTTTGGTAGACTTTGGGTTGGAACATTTACCGATATTTGACTGCTGGTTAAATCATGGAACCTGTTTCTCTTTTGTAACCGAAATTTTACATCATACCAGTTTTAGAAATATATTGCGATTGTGCAGCCTGCTGTGTACGAACATTATGTAAAATAACTTTCGGTAACATAGATTGATAATGTTTTCGATTACATTCCAGCATTTTCTGCTTTATTGCTTCATGTATTTTTCTGTACAAGGAACGGTTAACATGCCTTGGGTTTAAGTGACATTTTACGGTTAGTTTTAAGTAGAATTATTCGGAAACTCTATAGGTTTTTTTTATTAGAAGTTACTTAAATTTAAGTCGGCAAAAATTAGTTATAAAAGTTGAAGTTACAAACCCATTTAAAGATGGTATATCGTGCAATAACTTTCCAACAAACGTAAGGTAAACTATAGTGAATTTTTATCCTACGCATTTTATAAGAATACAGAGAAACACGTGCCGCTTAGCTTTGGGTTGCTTTGTTGCTTTCAAAAAATCAAAGTACAAAAAAAATTTATTGTTTTTTCGTAATTTAATTACTTTCGGCGGAAACTCCACACTCGGGGAAATGAAACAAATAAGGATTGGTGTTTAATTCATTTTGAATTCAATGTTTTTAATAAGTAATAAATCTTAAATTAAAGCTCATATATAAATAATTATACTTAAGTTTTTAAAAGTATTTTTTGTGAATACCGAGCCATCACAATTGATGATCTCTTCAAAAACATTTGGATCGCTTTTTTGGCTTCATCGGACGTAATCGGAGCGTCTAAATTCAAATAATTTAGGGTGTTCTCTATTAAATGTATTACCATCACCTGCACCCTGATTCTCTAAAAAATAAGATAATGGGTAAACGTGTAAACTTGCAAAAAGCTAAGCCTACTTTAATTAATTCGCAATTTTTGATTTGGCTACTACTTCAAATAAAATCGAAAAATTGCAAACTTATAAAAGAAAGCTTTGTTTTTTACGAGTTTACACGTTTACCCATTATCTTAATTTTTAGAGAATCAGGGTGCATCGGAAAAAATTAGTTTATTTATTCCTGTGAAAAGAGTTAATAAATAAAAAATGATTAAACATCAAAAAAACTTTATATAATTCCAATTTACCTTTTGCAATACCAGATTGTCCTGTCGATGAAAAAAGCTTTATAACGCTATAATCAATTAGGTGTTCTAAAATATTTTTCACTGATTTGTTGATATTCGGTGTTCGAAATTTGAAAACTCGGATAAGCTATAATTAAAGAAACACTTTTAGAACGATTGATCAGTTGAAATTTTGTGTCCCGATTATTGTTGTTGTTACCAAACCTTCTATTGTAGAATTTGTTTTAGCTAACTGGTCTTGGAGTTTACTAATGGTGGCATTCTGTGCATCAATTAACGTATTTTGTGCTTTTTGATGTCTTTTTAGTTTTTTAATTTCACTATAAATTCTTTCTAATTTCTCTAGAATTGCGTGGTTAGCTTCTACAGAAATAGCATTTTCATGTAGTGAATTATTAGTTTCATTGACTTTCAATTGATGATATACATTTTCTGGGGTGGAGACTGGTGAATTATAATAGGTAATTGGTATAGTTGGTGGTGAAGTATAGCTGGTAGTTGGTGTAGCCGGTTTTTCTATAAATTTAGACATAATGTCATCCGGGTTATTTTCGGCCTCATCGCTGCAAATTCGAACAGGAGGAGATATAGAAATGTTAGGAGCCGGGTAATTGTTTCTATCTATATTGAATTCTTCATTGAAATTTGATGTTTGCTTTGATCGAGCCGCTCCGTCTTCTGCTTCAGAACGATAAAAATTTTTCTTTGATTTTTGCATCTGCATATGTAGCTGTGGACGAGGAGTTTAAACTTGTATTACTCTACTTAATAATTTTTCTATGAATCTTAGTTTAAAAACTTACCTAAATTGTTTTTTAATACAAGACAGGCGTGTTGAGTCCAATAAAGTTCTGGATCCATAATTTTTTTTAGAGCCTTGTAATAGTTGGTTGGCCAGCAAATATTCCCTTCTTTAATCCAATTAGATAAAACGACACAAAGTTCTTTCTGTCCTAAATCATTGACAGTCTCTACAACTGCATACATTTTAAATTCTATAAATATATATTTTTTTAATTATTTTAAGTACCTTGTTGGACTAAACAAAGAGTTATACATCACAAAATATATTTTTGCATATAACTAAAATAAAATATATAATATATTAAAAGAAGAAGTTTCTAGTAAAGTGAGAAAATTATTTAACACAATTGACGATTGGAGAATCGTGGGTACCACGTAATGGCGAAATTTGGAACTGAACGAGCTATCCCAATTTGACCTTTAAGATATTATGAATGTCATTTATGGTGATATTTTGTTATTATGCAATTACTTGTTATTTTGGTGATTTAATGAATACAAATCGTAGTTTAAGCGCCAATATACGTAAATTTTATTACAACATTGAAGTATTTTATAATATTAATAGAAAAATATGCATTAAACGAAAATACATCGAGTGAAGTTGTTTTTGTCGTCGCGACAATATGTTCCACATCTAGCTTCAAAAAAATGTCGCGTCTCGTCGCTACACATAATCTCACTGTTTTTTTATTTATATAAACACAGAAAAGAATTTATCAAGAATTTGTTAGTTTTATTTATCATTATAGAAAATATATAGTGCTATTATGTGGATTGCTTGGAAAATGTCGCGTCGCTCTTGGTGTGTTTTACCCTTTACAATCGTCAATTGAAAATACAAATTATTCTTCAGAGTGCATGATTGGAAAAAAATATATGCTTCCTCGCCATCTTTGATTTCCGATTTCATGCCAAACAGCTTGCTTTTAATTGCGTTGGAATTCCAAAAACAAACTTCCTCTTCAAATACATCACATTTGTAAATGTCAAATTTACTGGACTCTATTGGTATTTCATAAAAATTGCGCGGGGTTTTAAATTTATAACCAAATATATATATCGCTGTATTTGCTAATACCGCGTATTCAAATTTAATAATTTCTTTATTTTGCATTAAAATGTAGCAATTTTTACTTCCATTATCAATTTTGAATTTTTCAAAGATTATTTTCTTATAAATTGTTTTTCCTTCACAATTGATTTCTTTTTTTTTTAATATAGGGAATTTTGTAGCGACCGATGCATGTTTTGTATCCTTTAAATTGTTTATTTCGAATATCCTGTTGCATATTTGTGCAAGGGGCTGGTTCGGCTTTCTTAACATACATTTAATGTTATACATAAAGCTTTCAAATGCGAAGGCAGACCAATCATCTAACTTTCCATGCTTCTTTACGTCTTCCGCTAAATGTGTGATACAATGCATGTTGTAGGTTAAATTGTGGCTACCGTAAACTTCGGATACCCCTATGACAAATTGATTTAAAATAGATTCTGCAACATTAACTTTTGTTTTTGAATATATTGGATGGCTAAGGATCATTATTCCCACATGGAGCTGTAAAAAGTTATTGTATTTCGACGATGATAAAATATTTTAAAAATACGAAAGTTCTGACAATGGCCTAATTCTTCTTTTGAAATCCGAAGGTTGTGTTTGTGAAAGTAATATTAATCTTTGTGAAATCGCAGACTGATCACGACTTGGAATTAAAGCAGACGTTATCCCGCAAGTCCACATCTTCAAGAGTTTCTTTACAATTCCTAAACATATCAAATTGATATAGTCCAAAGGAAAATCTTCAATCATATCTAAATCCAATTCTTCTAAAATTGTTGTTTCTCTATGGTGGTGTTTATTTTCTTTGGATCTGAATGATTGATCAGTACGAAGTTTAGACTTATTTAAGGGATAAGTCATTCGGTTTTTAATAAATTCGCCTTCTTCGCAACACTTTGGGCATCCAAAATATGCATTATGAGATTTAATCCCTAAAATTGATGCTCTTGCTGGCGCATCGCAAACAAATGCTCTGATGCTTAATGGATATATTGCGTTTTTATAATTTAATCCTGAGGACGTTAATATTCTTAGCTCATCAACTAGCGGTCGGAGGAAACTATTAAAATTTTTTGGTTTATTGAAACCGTGATAAACTCCTACAACAAAAATTCTGGGAGGGCTGATGTTACAGATACGAGATAAAATTAACCAGAAACAGCTTAAATTACTTCTTGTGATTGGAATACCATCAATATTAAAATCCAATATAAGTCGTTCTGGCAATGTGTCTAAATTTGACAAAATCGTTTCTATACCGCTACTTATTCCAATATATACAAAATTTCCTGGTTCGCACACTACAACATTTCTACTTGGAGGTGTTTTGAGAAGAGTGCGACTATCTTTAGGTAAAAAGGTAAATCATTTTTTTCTAAGAAATTCGAGTAATTCATTTAAAGCATTTGCTTTTACGTTATATTTTATACTCCACTGTTTTAAAAAAAAAAACAGTGTTTTTTATTTCATCATCGGTGCATTCATTTTCATCTGCATCCATATCACTCAAATAATTTTTTGAATTTTCGTCATCATAATCAGAGGTTTGAAATGTTTGATTATCAAGTTCATTCGTAGATAATGTTGTGAAAGTATTATTAATTAATGTGATATTTTCATTCAGAATAAAACGATTGTCATTCTTCATTTGACAATTTGACAGGTTAAGACGGCGACGAATTGATTGTTTTGATAGTTTGTGTAATGGCTTGTACTTTGGCATTATAAATCTAATAATAAAAAAACAGAGCAGAGTATTAATGTACGTTAAAATTTTAAATTATAAATTTAAAGTTTTACAAAACCCCTTCTTTTAAGTTTTAATTTAATTGTTTCAATTTGTACCTAAAATGTACAGTGACTGGATTTGAAATTCGGACAAAGAGCATTTTAGATTTGAATAATAAATAAAATTCAGATAAAAGTACATATTTTTATTTTTAGTCATAAAATAGCAATGTCAAGGATTTTACTTTAAATTTTTATTTTCCCGTTAGGTCAAATATATACCTAACAATAAAATAAATACTGTGTATTATTATGTATCACCGTTGTCTAGTTTGAAATTAAGAATTATGTAATAAAGATCGCTGCAAAGGGGAATAAAACGGCAATTAGTGATAATTCATTTTGAAAAAACAAAATGATTCGGGAAATTGGAAATATTTCAAATATTAGCAAAACTACGGTATATGATATAGTGAAAAGGTATAGAAATGAAGACAGGATCTAAAAAACTATTCTTCAAAAAGGTCGCCCTAAACTGCTAAACCATAACGAAGAACGGTGAATAATAAATAAAGTACGAGAAAACCCGAAAATTAGTGCTCCCAAATTAACTACAGAATTGTGCAAACTTTATCACAAGTCTGTATGTATAGATATCGTAAGAAATGTTATCAGAAATAATGGGTATCATGGTCGTACACCAAGAATGGCCCCATGCATATATTAACGAAATTAATAGAAATAAACGAATGGATTTTTGTAAGTTGGATTTGAACAGGAATGAAGCGTTCTGGAACAATGTATTATTTACTGATGAAAATAAATATAATATTTTTGGTTGTAACGGAAAGGGAAAAGTATGAAGAAGGCCAAATGACTAGTTAAATATTAAAAATATTAAATCCATAGTAAAGTTCGGAGGTGGATCTGTTTTAGTTTAATGTTGTGTGGCTGCGAGTGGGGTGGGGAGCCTAGTTTTTTTTATGGAATAATGGATAAAAACATGTACTTAGAAGTTTTGCGAAATAATTTAAAACAGAGTGCTGAAAAATTGGGAATATTGTATCGATTTAGTTCTTACCAGGATAACGATCCCAAACATACAGCACACGATGTAAAGTTATATTTATTAAATAACTATCCGAAAAATCACTAGACATTAATCCAATCGAGAATCTGCGAGATCAGCTGGACAGGAGAGTTCGTAAACATAAAGTTCGCAGCACAACACAACTCAAGCGCATTCTTGATGAAGAATGGGGAAAAATTGAACCGAATTTTACCCAAAATCTGGTAAACTCGATGCCAAGAAGGTTACTGGCCGTATTGAAGACGTTAGCCAACCAAATATTAAAATTGAAGTTATAACAATTTTTAAATCCATACCTAACATTGTCCGAATATTAAATCGGCGCAAAAATACCAATTAAATTTTTGATTAATAAATTTACTTAATTTGAAATACGATTTTATTTAATTATTTATTGAATTATCTTAGTTGATGTAATGAAGAATTAGACTGTAAACAAAAATTTAAAAATCCTACTTGGCTTTATTTGATTTCATATTAAAATCTTAAACACCCTTTGTCCGAATTTCAAATCCACTCACTGTATATATTTAGTACCCGAAAATAAACCGCCCAATTAAAACATATGTTACGAAACATTTACCGATATTTTACCGTAATTTGTACTAAAGCCACATGATGAGTTTTATGATAAATAAAAATAAATCAAACAGAAATGTTAAATAAACTTCTACTGATTTAATAACAAAAAATTTCAAAATTTGTTAAATTGGAGCGATATTAATATTATATTGTATAAGTCAATTTCTTAAAATTTAATTTCAATTTAATTACTAAAGCTAACACTGGTAATCTACCGACACATAATAGAAAAACAGCTTTTACCCTAGCTATACAAAACTAAATCCAACTATTTCACATATAAAAATTAAGAAAATCACACTTACTGTTTGATTAATTTAATGCACTTTTAAATTTTTATTGATTTTATAAAAATTAAAAAAATATTAGAAAAAGTTTAAAATTTTAAATTACACTTTACTTGCAAAAAAAAATCACTAAATTCACGCACTTTTTTATCAAACACTCCGAATGCTAGGTAAAATTAAATTGAACAAAAACAAAGAAATCGTAATTTTCTATGAATTTTTTGGTTGCATTTGTTGTTTTGGACGAAGAATCTAGAAAACAATGAGGTTTATTCTTTTTTTTATGTTTTTAGTATAACAATATAATGAACAATAAAAAAAAATGAAATGAGACAAATAGTTTTTCTTTGTTCTCTTTGCATATCCCGGGAACATTGTTACTTATGAACGGGAACAAAAAAACGATCAAACATGTTTTGTATCCCTTTCACAATTTCTAGAGTTATCATTTTAACTCGAAAAAATGCAAAAGAGATACAAAAAAGGTTTTGATCGTTTTTATGTTCCCGTACATAAGTAACAATGTTCCCGGGATCCAAAGAGAACAAAAAAAAAAGTATTTTTCGTTTATTTGTATGTTACCGTGCGTAAGTACCAATGTTCCCGAAATGATGTTTATGGTTACAAATTGTTTGTCGGGGTAATTACATCGCTCACAAATACATTGATGAATTTATATAATATATGTAACATTGACGCAAATTAAGATTACAATATATTATTCTGTCAACATTTTGTAAGGAATGGCAGTTGTATAATTTTTGTTTTTTCAAAACAAAAAATAATATCTATGTATATGTGAGCGATATAGCTGACATAGCTAGGCAAAGACAACTCGAGCTAAGTTAGTTTGCATCGCTCATAACAGAAAAACATAGCTCGCATAGCTTAGTTCAGGTATGCAGCGATCTATTTAAACTATGTATATTACAAAAACATAGCTCACATCGCATAGCTTAGCTTAGCTTAGATGTGCAACGGGCCTTATGCTTGTCTTTTATTTCTCCTTTCATGTAACCGTTTTCGCTAAATGTAACTAAAAATTTCAAATAGTAGGCGAATTACGATACAAACCCAAAACGCTGTATGTGTGCATTTTACTATACATTATAGTATTTTATTTGTTTTCTGTATTAAAATTGTTTAAGCAAGCAGTAAATTTACTAAATGCTACTTTGATTTGCGTTACATTTTTAATTTCAAAAATTTCAAACACATAAGTCGCTAAAGAAGTTTCACTTCAAAATTTGATTAATCTTCGATTGAAACATAAAGGGCTCTGTGACGTTCTTCCAACCCGCATTTATAATGCTCAGGAATAGAAATTGCGATTTCCCGAGAAATTTTATTTCTCGAGAAACCGAGAAATTTCTTTCCCGACAAATTTCCTTTCTCGATAATTTGAGAGTTTTCAAATTTTTTCTCGTGTATCTCGAAAATTCTCGAGAGTTATTTTAATTTTTTAAGTTACTAAAATTTTATCAAAACTACTTTTATTACATTGATTTATTTGAAGTTTCCTGACGAAGAAACATTTCAAGCCGAAATATATTCCGAAGAGTAAACAGAGCGGCGGGTGCAAGACCTACCTGGGTGTCCTTATAATTAATGGGTCTCGTGTAATGTAGATGTTGGTTAAAAAAAAATGATACTTTATTATTATTATACGTAACGATAACGAATTTGAAAAAACCGTTATAATGAGTTTTAATTCAGGGGTCGTTTCATTATGGACGGTAATGTCCGACGGTTATCGTTTTTCGTCAACTGTAAATCAACATTGTAATTTAGCTCGCATATACACCTTACAGAATGTAAAGAGGACACATCAAATTTTCCAAAATTGTTTGTGGTATCGAATAACGTTTTTGGATTGTTAAAATAGACGTGAAAAAGACCTAGGGTTTTCAGATGAAAGAATTTCGGATTTTTAAATTGAAAAATTGGGACATTTCAATAGGAAAACCAAAAGTATTTAAAATTTTAAAGTAAGAAACATGTTACGAAAATTCGGGAAATACGATCTCTATAACAAAAAATTTAAATAAAAAAAATAAAAAATGAAATTATAAAAAATTTGAACACGTACAAATTATAATCTGATATTAATATTAAGGCGATCACTATTTGACAAATAGCTCCACAGTTGCAATACCAGTATGAATTGTCTGGTATTGCTAGCCCTTTCTTCACTATGCACAATCCACTTCGCAACATCAGTTTTTTTTAAATCTACACGTGGCATTCCATTAATAAGGCTTGATTGTCATCGTAAAATTTTCAAAATTATTTGAGCCATACCACACGAATAGATGTTTTTGATAATTCTTTAACAGTTTACTATATCGTGTATCCGTTAATAATCAATAATAAATACATAAACAGTTCCTACCTGTAAAGAACACTAGAGAAATGCATTTTATACGTTTTTATAGTTCAATATGTACGCTACTGTGATCCATTTAAATTTCGAGGAGTTCCTTTACATACATTTTCCAAATTTTCGACTAATCAGATAATCTTTCTGGACGAGGATTATTTCATTTTTGATACCGGTACTTATAGTCTATAATAAGCTGATGAACATTTTTTTAATAGTTTTATACCGGCTGACAAATTGTGAAAATGTTGTTTTTTGTCCCTAAGAATGATATCGAGAACCTGGCTGCGCCATTACGGGCCTGAGCCGCCCCAGGATAGTTGAAAGCTGCAATAAAACATAACCAGTTCAATTTTGAAGTATACCCTGGAATTTTTAATAACATGACTTTAGACGAATTTATTTCTGTCGCCAGACGAGTGTAAATTTGCATTATTGAGTGTTACATTTAAAATGTGTTACACCACCTGTCACTTTTACAGTATATTTCCGATGCAATAAAATGATAAAAAAAAATTAAAGTCAGGTCGATCTACCGGGCCCGACTTTAATTTTTGTATCTTTTAAATAGTATTGGAATATACTGTAAAAATGACAGACGCTATAAAACATTTTAAATGTACCTAACACTTACATAATAATACAACTTTACACTAGCCTGGCGATAGGTATAGCCGAGGGAAATCGCCTGTTAATTTATTTTTTCGCTTAAATACGTCTGAAGTCATGTTACAAAAAAATTCAAAGTATACTTCATTTTGAACTGGCTATGTTTTATTGCAAATTTAAATAATCCTGTGGCGACTCAGGCCCGGAATTGCCAAGACATGTTGTCGATGCTATTCTGAAGGACGCAAATACTATCTTTTCGCAAATTTTCAGCCATTAGAAACTCTTTGAATAAAACGTTCACCAGCTCTCCGACTAATAGGTCCACAAATAAAAATAACAATTACAAAATTTGGTTTTCTAGAAGAACTTTGGACAATCAAAGGATGTATACAGTAAACTATAGAGGTATTCTAATTTCACGCTTGATTTGTTCTTAATTTGTTGATCTACTCGTACTAGTTTAGGCAAAAGCAAAAGTGTAATTAGGTTTTAAAAAATATTGTTTAGTTTTGTCAAATTTTAAGCTAAGTAAGTCAAATTACGTAGTTTTCGAACGAAAAATTAAAAATATTTAGAAAACGCTAAAACATAAAATAAGCAAACATATTTAAATATATGTAGAAATATATCGGACCCATTCGCCTTTATTTGTTCTAAATCGAATAAATATCCAATAAATTTTTTATTTGCATTGCCCAAAAAAAAATATATATTTGTTGGAGAAGAAATAAGAAAGAATCCTAAGCCTAATGATTACAAATGAGAGCCATCAATATATTATTTAAAATTTGGAATAAATTAATACTGAAGGATTTAACTTTATTGCCGAACTTATTTATTTTGGAAATTGCAACATATCGTCATGTATAGTTCCCACAATCAAGTTATGGTGTTCATGTGAGCCAATCTATGAGATTGTTGTTATTTAGCAAAGTGTACAATTATGGATTTCCACGTTCGATCATTTTGGTAATATTTGAAAATAAGCCAGTCCAGCACAGACGCCATATAGAATGTAAAAAAGACATACGGTATTCCATAATTTAGGGTTGGGCTCTAATGGCAGCCCAAGCCTAAATTAAGGAATACTGAGTAAACTCTTTACATTCCTCTTTACATTCTATATGGTGGCTATGCAAACCAATCTCTGAGATACGAGTTATTTAGCTTACGGCTTACTTATTCCTCATATAATAATTATTTCTTGACTTACAATATACAATATTAAACAAATGAACACTTGCACAAAATGTGTTAATATTTGTGTTAAACAAAATGTGTTAAAAACTTCACACAGCGGTTCCTGTTCAAATAATTCAGATACTGAAGTAAGTCACACCATTTTTTAATTAGATGGTGATACATATTCTTTTATTTCATACTATACCGAAAATCAATGTTTACGTGATTGATTTCAGTCCGGGAAATGAATCATTACGTCAGAGAACAAAAGTGTCCGGAAAACGAGATATTACAGTAGAGTAGACTGTAAAACCAAACAAAAAAAAAATAACTAGGGTAACTTGATATAATTAAAATTATTTATTGGTTTAGGGCTCTCTATATTGTTTTTATAACTAAATAATAATAACTAACTTGATAATTTGAAAATCATTTGGATTGATTTTCTCTAAATTTCAAACTCATGTTTTTACTTTAAAATTTAATTTTAAATGAAAAATCGAATTAATGTCCCATATAGTATGAAATAAAACGTTGTACGTTACACGTACGTTAAATGATCGTTACAGTACTCGTTCAAAATTCATAAAATTCAAATAAACGTCGAACTCGTACTGTAATAACTCATTTACCGTCCTTGTGACGTAAATAACTATTACATTTACAGTAATATATTTGTTTACTTTAATAACGAATAAGGAGTCAGCTGATAAATATAGAATTACAAATTCTTCTAGAATCCGGGCATCGAATTACGAATAAAATGTTTTTATTCCATCCAAACACATAAGAAAAAAAATCCAAATGAAATGGTTATTTTGAATTCTTGCAGGCTTTTCAATTATATTGTGAAATAGAAAATTAAAGGTGAGGTGGTATTTTGGTTTCTATAATATGAAATTACATTAAAATTAGAATCAATTTAGTATTTAGTTCAGAAATTCATATCAATTTATTTATGCCGTCAGCTTCAGCTTTATATATGCCAAATGAAAAAGTTTTGACGGTAAATTACCCATTTACGATGACGGTTTGACGATAAATATTGGATTTTACCCCAAAATGTCCTCTATCACAACTTCAACACAATATCTTCAGTGCTGGACATCCTGTATAATGTTTGTACTATATTTCAATTTATTTTTCTAGAAAAATATTTTATTGCAATTCAAATAAAATTAGTGTTTTTGAAATTCCCGAGATAAACACACTATTTCTCGAGAAACAAGAATTCCCGAAAGTAGTGAAATTAAATTTCTCAAAAAGCAACATATACAAATTCTTATAAAGTCTAGAGAATTCTCGAGACAGGATTTCCCGATCGCAATCTCTACTCAGGAAGAAATTTTCAAAAATATTTTTTTTCCAAGCTTAATTTAATTCTCAGCCTTCGAATGGTCCAAAACAAGAACCGCCTTAATTTATGCGAAAAAGTGCCCGAGCGAAATAAAAAATGTTGAATTTAAATTAAAAAATTGTGTCCAATTCTATTTGCAAAAGGCAGAGAATTACCATTTATAGTTGGTCAGTTTTAATTTAAAAACGATTTATTACATTTTTTTTTAGGGTACGCAGTTGTTTTTTATTGTCAACTAACTATATTCTCATTTCGTAATGAAACAAACAAAAGAAGAACCACAACAAAATTTATTTCACTTAATTTATCGAACTAAAAATCTAAATAATTTTCTAAAACGATAACATGTCGCATAAATATTTTTTGTCAAACCGCTATAAAAATTAATTACTTTTCCTAAAATGTCGCACCGGTATCCCTAATATACATTTCAATAGAGACTCGTTGACAAGTTATTAATCTTCTTCACGTGAAACACTGGCACTATACCAAAAATGTTCGTAAATTGAAAACGACCTACATTCTAATAATAACCGAATTACAATGTTCAAATACATACAAAAAAATAAGATCCCTAGCAATTAACGAAATTGCATAAAAGTAAGTTTTATAAGTACTTGCAGAAATAAAAAACAGCAATTAAAATGCATAAGGTTTATTGAAACGTAAATATTCCCTGTATTTTTCTATATCTTCCGAGATCAACTAAACAAAAAAAAAAAAAAAAACTTTAATACTACTGCACTCTATTAAATTAAAAAACATAAAAATAACAAGAAATTTAAATAAAACAAAAAAACTATAATTAAATAATTTTTTTTTGTTTTTACTTTTAAAAATATCTCTATAAATTTTTATGCTGATTCAGAATTCCAATCGATGTAAAACAAAAAAAAAAAAAATTTACAATTCATTTCATCTCTTTTATATAAAACGAATAAAAAAATCTGGAAATCTGGAAAATAAATCTGAATTACAGGAAAATATATAACAAAAAAATAAAACTGAGTATTTTTTATGTAAATTTATAATTTCTGTTTTGTATCTGCGCGAGAATTATATAAAAAATAAATAAATTTTGTCTGCTTCTGTATTTCAGAATTTTTTTTTGTTTTGTTTTTGTAACATTTCGTTCTTTACATACTTTACATATTTATGTATGTATACTTACGTGTTGTTTTGTACATCTTCCACCAAAAAATGAAATCCATTACATTTACTATTGTCTCTCTAAGTTTAACAAAAAAAAAAAAAAAAAATTAAAAAACGAAAGACGTTAGAGTTTAAAAAATAAAAATATTATCTTATTTAAAAATACTTTTGTTTTGACAAAACACATAACAAGATTTAATGCAATTTTTTTGTTTTCGTACGTTCTCTGTTTTTACTGTGTCGCCTTTTATCTTTTATTCATTTCTTCTTATGTTACACTAACTTGTGTATAAAGTAAACTTCTGTCTTATATAAAACAAGACATTTTCTTTTATTATTATTAAAAATACTTAAAAGTAAATAAATGTATAGAAGAAACAAAAAATAAATTAAAAACGGAATAACACTTTGCGGAAGAATAATAGAAAGAAAAATGTGGATTTGAAGAAGAAAGAAAACAATTGAAAATATTTTTTTATCTTAAACCTTTAAGAAGAGAAATATAAAATAAAAAAATAAAAAAAAACAAAAACGGAGAAACCAAAGAAATATAAACATAAAACAAATAAGTGGTTTTGAATTATGTTTGACTTTTCAAAAATAATAAATACAACAAATAATATTGTTTAATGCATGTTACATATAAAATGAAACATGTGAATATATAGAGTATATGGGGAGTGCATTTTGATTAACCGGTTACTTTATATATAAGTAAGGGTTACTCAATGTCAAATGATAAAATAAAGGGTGGTTTTGTCGGCATTTCTGTAATTCATTTCCGATGCCTATGTAGTTTAAAACTATACTTTAGTTCGATTTTTGGTAAATTCTTTATTTGGGTATACAATGCTATGAATGTTTTACAAACAACAGGACTAAGTGGAAATATTTAGGGAAATTAACCCTGCATTACTATAACGCTAATTTATGTTACATGATTATTAACCATAATCGACTCATATCTTAAAACTCAATTTATAGAGAAACCTTGCCGCCCAAAATATACCTTTATTAATTTTTGGTAAATTGAATAAAATTACAACTTAAAAGTAAAAAAGCAATTTAGTTTATTCACAGGTAATTTTTATTCAAAAATAAATAAAATACTTCATATTATCACATAAAAATAATGAAAAGGCAACGGTTCGGGAAAATATCTCACAGTGCCTAATTTTTTCAGTCACACTTTTCAGAACTAAGATTTGGAAAAGCGGAAAGCCAACAAAAATATATGTATCTTGCAAATTGCTTTATTAATTAGAGCATATTTTATGATATATTATTGTTGTAATTGACAATATACTAGATTACATTTCTCATCAGAATCTGAAATTTCTGGATGAAATAAATGTTTTGGCTCATTACAATTTATACAAATTATGACTAAGTGGCTCCCACAAATATATTTGTTACACTTAGAACAAGAAGTTTTACATATTTGACAGCGGCTCTTGATTACTGATTTTTTCCGTTTCTCTAAAGGCTGAGATCGTTCTGAGTGATTTTGTGCAGAAGCACATTATTTGGGTTGATCATCAGTAGGTCTTGTAAGGCCGGTACACATTGAGAACGAGCGACGAGAATGAGTTGTTCTTTTTCAGCATATTAATTAAGCAAATTGTTAAAATAATAACAAGCGCTTGTTTTTAATTAACGATAGCTAAGATATCGTGCATTTGCTAAAAATAGAATTTAAAATTTTAACAGTTTGTATCGCAATGACCTTTCGGTCACGCGTTATCAGACATCCAGAAGTCACCACCCGCAGCATTTGTCCGGCTCACGCTCAGTGTGAGGGGGGTGGGAGTTTGGTGGTGCCCTTCCTGGATCGACTTGTATTTCAAGTAAAAATGTAATATACAAAACTCTAATGCTATATTTACGTTACTCTAACAAGGCAGCAACCACTAAAGAAAACAAACATAACGTAACCAAATTGACTTTGTTTGTTTTTGTTTTAAATTCGACTAAAATATCCTTCCACTCAGTCTCAGCCGGCGATGACCCAGAGCTCTGCGTTCTCGAAAACTTTTATCTGAAATGGGAAGATACCCCTTCTGCGCACAGCAGCTCGTCAAAAAAAAGCAGTTAGAAAGAAAATGAAAAATCGACTTAGTTTCCTTCCTTCTGTGTCTGCGTCTATTTAAACTGACACAAGAATCATTAGAAAAAAAACAAACCAAAAACTAAATAATTGTAACAACAAAAAAAACAAGAATATGCTTATCTACCGCTAAATCACCGCACCGATGGTGTCTTCTATGTAAATTCAATATATATCGGATACTACGTTACTGGTCCCAACAAGGTCAACTGCGTTACAACGGCAAATCGGAATCGCCCTGCTCTGCTTTCAAACCACCTGAATAGTGCCAGTTGCACTCGTCCATCGCAGTATAATTCGCTGTTTTAATTTAATTGGGTTTCCCTTTTTCTCTTGTGAAAGGTACCTCAACCTCACGTAAAAATTTGGCTCGTAATTATACACTAGAATCTAGATTAATAATTGTTTGTTTAATGATCAAAAAAAATGTTTGGTTGTATCATTAATTTTCGGGGAATTATATTAGGTGTACATACATATAATTTTTTTTAGCGCCGTTTATGACTGCCTATAATTTTTATGATTATCTCCACTTATAATTCCAATCACCAGTTATATTTTATTTTTCTATTTCTGTGGATGACAATCTTACTATTTTTTTCAGAAAATTAAAAACTGAACCACTAACTACAAGCACCTTTCGCTTGCTCGATTATACCCCGACTCACCACTTTGGGTTGTTGATAGATGTATGGGTGGCGTTCCCTCTACCTCAATTATTCTTAATTGTGTAATCCGACTCCATAGAATATTATGTTTTTGATTCACCAAACTATTCGTTTTATTATTGGTTACTGAATGATAACCAGCGAACTTTTCTTTGCAACGTTTCGATTAGAAAAACCATTAAATTATTTTAATTATAACACAATAAACGCATCGCACGGAATTCCGTAATAAAATCTATACGAAAGATTCACTCGGAACGTGGATTCCATTAATATTCTTACACGGATTTCCGTGCTGTTAGCCCAAGAAAAGTGGCACAAAAATTCCAAATATGTCAATGTGTTAGTGATGGAAAATGTGAGGAATAGTATGTGGATTTCCGAGTATAAATCGCACAGTTTTATATTAGGAAGTCGTACTGCGATTTCTGTGTGAAAATTACACGGATTTCCTTATACGTTTCAAACAAATATTTATGTAGATTTATAACGGATTTCTTTACGAATTACAGAAAAACTATTGAATTAGAACGATGTTTTTTTTTTATGTTAAAAACATTTAGACTTCATTTATTTGATAAAATGTTTCAGTATAAATAATATATATGATTATCATGGTAACTATACAATTAATTAATTCATAAACAAGGCTACGTAAAAACTTTAAACATTTAAAAAAGGAAAATTCAGAACAAATTAAATATACCTATCATATAATATAGTTATTATAATTAGTAATAGCACTACAGGTAGTTTCCATTAACAATAAAAATTCAGTAACTTAAGTTAGTGTTAATTAAAACTTAGTATGATATGTTGATTTCTTATTAAAAAATTCAATAACTAAAATTAATTGCTTTTTGGTCGCTTTCTAATCCGATCCTTCGCCAACTGAAACCATCTTTTAATGATCTGTGTTACTTCTTTATCATTAGAATTTTTAAAATGTTGCAAAGCGGAATCTGGAAAAATAATTCAAACTTAAGAGATAAAGATTATATATTATGTTTTGTTAATGCAATACATATATACCTTTCAATATTTTAATTATTAGATAATTTTTAATCGATATATTTTGTTGATGGCCAAACCAGGAAAATTTTGCTGCAACCTCATCCAACATTACTTTTTTCAAATTATATCTGATGTATTTGGTTAGGTCATTTATATTTACATCAAATGTGGTTTTCTGTTGGATTAGAAAAAGAGATTAGACACATACAGATACGAGCAATTTAATAAAAAACAAAATTACCAAACATTTTTCGCTGTGTGGATCTTTCCTTATTTTATCCTCCAAGTCAATTAGTTCTTGTGTTGATTTAGTTGGCAGATTAAGCATATTTTCGTTATCCTCCATGTTTTTTGTTTCTTTAGAGTATTTATGTCTCAGAAGTACAAGTTCTCGCATTATGCTCCTTTGATTCGATACTATTGTATCACATGTATTTTGTAACTTCTCAAATTTTTCGTCGTGTTTTTCTAGAAGCTTATAGTTCCCTGCTGCAGTTGGTTCTGATAATTTTTCTATAAAAAATATATATTTATTATAAATTGAAATTATTGAGAAAGTTTAAATTTACTTTGTATTGATGTATCGAGTTCATCCTCCGAAGAATCTGAATCATCTATAATTCGCCTTTTTATGGAATTTGGAGGATCCTCTACAATATTCTCGATGGATGTGGTTGGCATTGTTTTATTAATTTTTATTAAAGAAGTTGTGGTATCTCATCTCATCGTCGGACCAGCAAAATGATTCTTCGGTAATTGTAGGAGCACTAGGATTAATTTTTTTAATTGAAAGTAAAAATATTCATGTTATTTTAATTTGAAAATTTATTATTTTAATATAGTCACCTGTTTTTGCAAAAGCGAATATGCTTTCTGAATGTTCCTGGGACTGCGACATTCTACGTAAGGAAAAATTATTATGACATAAGTGGTATGAATATGATTTCTAATTTAGTTTTGAGTGCCACAAATTTATATTGGATTGCGCTAATATCAAATTGTCTTGAGAAATTATTTTCGGTAATCGTAGGATTTGTGTAATAAATTTTAAGATCTGCAGACTCTATTGGGGAATTGAAATATTTTTTTAAATTTGGAATAAGGTAGCCTATAATTGAAATTTCACAATTTATATTTTGAATTTTTTGAATTTTGAATACTTCGTTATCGATACAGCAATAATTGTTTGGTGGAATTATGTAAAATATATTGTTTTTGATTAACACTTCCCGGTAGGAAGAATCATCTAATTGGTATTGAACAATAGCATATGGCGTGACATAATTTATATTTTTGATGAGTTGTTCAGCTTCCAATTGTCTGTTTCTGAGTTGCTGCAGGGGCTGTGTTTTCTTCTTAATAGTGCGTTTCAGTTCCTGCATGTTGTTTTCAAATCTGAAAGCACTATAGCTATCTACACTTCCATAAATTAAAACATCGGCAGGAATATGGATTAAATTATGAACATTGTATGATACTGAATGTTCTCCGTACACATCTCCAAAGTTTCTCACATATTCCCTAATCATAGCTGTTGCACATGTCTTATTGCGGGAGCATTCATTCTTGTCACCTAATATTCACATCGAACAAAATAGTAATAAAAAATGATTGTAATACAGTTGCGGCAATATTCCTTTTAACGCATAAATTTCAGTATAGCACAAAAATTGCCTTAGCTCGGTTGCTTTCCATCTGTCAAGCTCTTTTAGGGATCGTGGGTTTCTGGAAAACTCTTTGGGTATCGATGATTTTATTATTCTCAATTTTTCATCAATCCCTTCAAGATTGGATGATGACAACGAAAATTATTTCTTTTTAACGGATACCAAATATCTTAATGTTTGTCGCATGACACCCAGAAGCACGCAGTGCATAAAGTCCACAGAAAATTGTGATACACATCCAATTTTAATTTTCTCTAACTCGATTTCATTTAATTTCTTATGGTGATGAACATGTTGTTTATTTCGAAAGCTAACGTCAGTTCTTAATGGCTTATCAATCTCCGGATATACCCCCCTTCGATCTATATAATTCCCTTTAATTTCGCATTTAGGACATCCGTAATAGCCAGAATGTCCTTTAACTTGTAAAATGAATGATTTGGCTGGAGCATCACACACAAAAGCACGAATTTTGACATTATATACAATTTCATTAATTTGTATACCATGTGTTTGACGAACTATGGTTTCCCTTACAAATTCTCGCAAGAAAGTATTTGCACAGCTAGGTTTCGTGTAACCGTGATATGCTCCAATCAAAAATACATCTTCTAAACCTACGACGTTTCCTAATATAGGCCACAATTGGCTATTTCAGCTTTTTGACAGAGGGAGACCATCAATACCAATGTCAATAATTAGGTCTCCGTTAAAATGTTTGTATTTTTGCAATAATAGCTGCAATTTGTGTCTCAGTCCAAAGTGTAAATATGACCCAGCACCCTGTGGTGCCAATTCTATGTTTTTTGGAGTTTTTTTTCACTGTTCTACAATCTTTCGGAAAGCTTGGGTGGTATTTCCTTAGTATTTTCAGCAAAGCATTCATCGCGTCATTTGTCGCATTATGTTTTATCCCCCATTCTGCTAATTCTTTTATTGATAGTTTCATGCTCATCATCTTCGCAGTTTACTGTTAAATTATTATTCTCACTTTCAGGCGTCGAAAGAATATTATTGATATCTTCTACAACACTATTACCACTATTGGGGTTTTTCATATAATTTTTCACTGCATTATGTATCTCTTTTTTGTTATTATTAATATTAGAATTATTTTCACTACAATTTGTACTATTTGAAAACTCTATTAAATTGTCTACTTCACTTTTTATTTTTCTAAAATAATCTCTCTTTGACATTATTGCAATAATTATATAATTACCTGGTAAAGAAAACTGTACATAAATATCTGCTATTTATAAATATTTATTAATATTTATAAAGTATTTTATATATAAATTTAAAATTAATTAATTGATCGACACATAAAAATGGCGGCCCACGTGCTTTCAGTGATTATACGTAAATAGCAGTAGGTTAAGTATATATATATACGTATATGCTTGTATATGATTTTGTTTTGTTCTGCTCCAATCATATGTATTGGTGCATATAGACGATTTCAAATTGGATTTCCGTGTTAAATTCGTAATACTATTTTCAAGTTGGAAATTATGCATATTGGGAATTTATTTATTTTTTTCTTTTTAAGTTTTTTTTTTTTTTTTTCGTCTCTATCTCTGCAATCTTTTCTGGGGCTCAAGGCACTCCCACCCAACTCTTTCGCAGTTCCCTTTTAACGTCCTACCTTACGCCGTTGCCAGCCAACTCGAGGACGTACGGCTATAGACCCGCTTTTGTTTAAACCACCTGCACATTGCATTGCTTCATGCCAGCCTATATAGTACTGACATGAAAGGTGGGTCGGCCCATGGATTCCGCACTCTCAACAGGGGGTCATAGATGTGTTTATCGTCATCACCGATCGTAATCAGATGATTAAAAATCCCTTTTGCATCCCACCCCTATAGGGATTCGAACCCGGTACCTCCCGATCCAACCGCCGCGCCGTAGCTTTAACCACTGCGCCGTTTGGTCGGTTCTTTTTAAGTTTAGTGATTAAAAAAACATCTATCTTATTTTTTCTTGAAATTTTCTTTCTGGCGTTTTTGTTTTTCCTTTTTTTTCAAAACCAAAAACTTTGCCTACTTTATATAATACTAAAACTAATCTCCGTGTCTTTATTTAATCATTTAAGGTTCAGTGTTTTCACCAGCGAGTGTAGACATGACTTGTCAACACAATGCTAGCTATGCCATGTTCCCACAAGTGTTAACATTTAATTTTTTATCGTTAAGTAATTAAAAACCTACGTTTTTGACCCTTTCAAGAATTTTCTTATATAATTTAGTGGAAAAGGAAAATTCGTTCTCGTCTACTAGTGGTAAACTTGTCGTGGTATATAATCCCGATAAAAACTTTGCCTTCACTATCAATAATAGATCTGACTCCAATTGATTCACCACTGCTTTGAAAAAAAACACTAACTCCAATGGTTTAAATATAATTTTATTTATAAAAACAAGCTTACTAATCCGTGGCTCGTTATTAGCCCGTTTTTTATGTTTTATTTTTTTTTTCGTTATTTTACAGTCATAAAACTTTATTAAATACAAAAATATTTATATAACTAATTAAGAAGAACAAATATTTTTGGTATCTCAATATCTCAGAAGCAATAAACGAGAACGGATTTTCATGTACTACGGCTGCGGTCGAATTCTCGAGTAAATCCGCAAAATTCGGTAAATGCATTTACCTTTTTTTGCTGGAGAGTAAGGGAAATAAAAAAAGGTGAATCTTTTACGTTTAGATACTTTATTCTTTATTGTTATAAGAATTAAACGAGTAAAAAATAGAAAAAAATGCGTAATTTAACAGAAAACCAACATTAAAAATTTAAATTTACCGCAGTAAATGATTTACCCGAGAATTCGACCGCAGCCTATTGTACTTAAATGCAACTTTTCTTTATTATATAAATGTATAGGGAGGAGGTGGGTACGGAGTGTTACCCACTATTACTTGATTAATTTAATATAGCGTTTTTGGAAAACCCCATTCGTCCGTCACGTACGCGGGTTTCGGTCTGTCAATGGCGATTTATACGTACTTACCGTTAATCGACTACAAAATATTTCCGGAATCTCATATGGTGGTGATTATCCCGTTTTTATTTTATCCACCCGGATGAAAACTTGGTCACAGTCCGTCTTTTGGGATATAAGTAATGTCCTGAGCGCTATTCCGAGTATCTTTGGGAATGACGTTACGCATCGACTCTCGTAGTTTCTCAACCAGTGAAGTTGAATCTGTCGATAACGCAGGATTGGGATGCAATACTAATTCTCGTGGGATCTTATCAGCGGTTGTCCGTAGACAAGAACAGCAGGAGTGCATCTGAGATCAGTCTTGATCGAAGTTCTTATACCAAGGAGAATAAATGGGAGCTCGTCACCAATTAAGGGTATTCGATCTAGCATAAAGAGAAGCCTTTAAATGACGATATAGTCGCTCTGTCATGCCATTTGCCAGAGGGTGATACGTCGTCGTTCGTATTCTGTGACAACCTAACCGTTTCGTAAATTCTTTGAATAGGTTGCTTTCGAATTGACTGCCTTGATCAGTCGTGATTTCGAGTGGAACACCAAATCTCGAAATTTATTGGTCTACGAAAGCTATCACTACCGTAGTTGCTCTTATATCCATCAGGGGTACGGCTGCTGGCTTTCGAGTTAATCGATCTATTTTTGTTAGTATGTACAAATTTCCATTAGACGAGGGTAATGGTCCGACAAGATCAATATGTATGTGTTCGAACCTGCCAGAAGGAATATCAAAACGTCCCAGTTCCGAACGTGCATGTCGGTTGACTTTCGACTTCTGACGAGGAACGCAAGTCTTGGACCAATACCCCATATCAACGTTCTTACTAGGCCTGAAATATTTTAACGCAATCAATTTACGTGTTGCACGTATTCCTGGATGAGATAGGTTGTGAAACTTTTCAAAAATAGTATGCCGCATTTCTTTTGGGATGTATGGTACTGGTTCAAGTTACGCACCAATTTTAAAGTTTCGACGCAAAATCCGGAACAAATTCCATGTTGCGTTTTGAACTAGAGGACTTTGTATAGTCTCTGACCAGTGTTTTTAACCGGTCGTCTGATTCTAGGAGATAAATTAATTTGTCCATATCCAAACCTGTATGGCAAACAGCTGCTACTTGGATTTCCCCCCACCGTGACAAAGTATCTGCCACAACGTTGCTTTCACCTTTAACGTTCCTTATATCCATAGTAAATTGTGAAATATAGTGAATAAGAGCGAGAATAAGATATTAACATGCTCGTGGTGCTCGACTTCGTTTCTGCTTGACACTAAAATATCGTCAATATACATATATACAAATTCTAACACTTTCGTCACCTCATCCATTAGCCGCTGAAATGTCTGTGCAGCATTTCTTAAACCGTAGGGCATCCTAATGAATTCGTATAGTCCAAAAGGTACTGTGATAGTGGTTTTGTGTATATCTTCTAAAGCGACAGGAATCTGATGATAAGCATATACGAGATCTATCTTCGAGAAAATGGTGCAGCCTTGAAGGTTAAGGGAAAAGTTGTGAATATGTGGGAGAGTATATCTATCTGGTACTGTAATCGCGTTTGGTGCAAAGGTGCAAAGGTGAAGCAGCGCTGGAAGAACTATGTCTACATAAGCCCAGTTGTAACATATGTTCAAACTCGTTTTTGGCTATCTTATGTTTTTCCTAATCTAATCGTCTCAGTCTTGAAAAAGGTAAGTGACCTTCGGTGACGATTCTATGTCCTACGTTATGTTTTACGCGGAAATCATAATGAGCCTCTTTGAGAGTTCTAAAAAAAACGAGAAAATCGCCCGGTACAACTGTAAATAACCCCTTAAATAAAACTTTCCAATTTATCCATGGATCTTATTCGTAAGTTCGTATGGCAAATTCTGCGCTCAAAACATCTTTTGAAATATATCTTCTCAAGACTGAAATTGAAATAGTCGCTGTGTCAATTTTTGACAGATACAGATTAAATTCATGGTGTTTATTTGTCGTGGTTTTTGTTGTCTGGTTTATAGAATAAAATAAAATTATCGAGAACTAAACCTGGAATATTCCTTCAGTGAAATTATTTGACAACATTATTTGACTTGTTCAATAGTCATAAATTCTAAAACTAATTCATAATATCATTAAAAGTTGATATGTGAATAAACTCAACAGCCCCTGGCCAAAAAGTCATACGGTCATCAGAAATTTTCTCTCTAATTACTCTAAAATGAAACGATATACTTAAGTACATTTGGCCTCAAAATTAAATTGTGAATATGCTAGAATTTGTTTATTCAAATAACTGTAAAACACTGTACCAAAATATATTTATCAGGTTTCGAGCATATTCTATGTATAGAGCCATAACCAACCCAAATATTTATGAAAGCCCGTGTGCTGCAACACATAAATGAAATTTTGTTTTACCTGATTTAGTTTAGTATTTTTCCATTGTATTTTATACTAACACAATGATATATAAGACTGTAGCGGTTCATCCAACGCACCACTACATCACATTAATATTTCTCGGTGCCAACATCAGTTCGCCGTGCAATGAGTTCATCCTGCGCCAATACTGGGCCCATTGTGCATTATTATTGTATCACAAATGAATCAATTAATTATATCAGTCTGGTCTCAAATTTCAAAGCGATAACACGTTGGTTATTGGCATCGTGTTGTTGGCCGCCAACTACATTTTTGTGTCGTCGGTATTTTTTAAAGTAGTGCAAATAAAAATAAATTAAATTATAATGCAACAAATTAAACAGTTAAACTTTTAAATAAATAAATACCAAGCAACAGGTACGTCTACCCATGCTTATTAAAAAAATTTCGCCACGTGTTCAGTTCCGCCACGTTTTTTTTTTTTTTTAGTTTTAGGTGACGAACAGTACATCGAACACACCTATGTAGATAAAATCGTCACATGAATAGCTACACGCAATCATTACCGCCATCATCAGCAACATAAACGACAACACCATCATCTCATATATTTTATTTTATTTTTATAATAAATGTAAATTTTTCACCACTAATTTTTATTCAATCCGAGTTCATTATTTTTATTTTTCGGGTTTTTTGTCTCATTTTTGGTAGGCGTCATAGAAATTAAAATCGGGCATTGGTGACCCCGACGTGAGGGGTCACCAATGCCCGATTTTAAATTCTATTTTAAGCTCTGTTAATTAATTTGTTTATTTATAGATTAATTAAATTTTAGTTATTTACGAATTAATTTTAATTTGGTTTGTTTTGATTTAATTTATTTATACCGACGACACAAAAATGTGGTTAGAGGCCAACTCAAATAACGACGTGTTGTCACTTTGAAATTTGAGACGAGACTAAAATAATTAATTATTTTATAGCCGGCAAGCGGTTGGTCGAGAGATATCATGTGATTCAATAATAAAGCCCAATGTGTGAAGCGCAAGTCTTGGCATAGGATGTAACCTTGATGGCTTTGATTTTGTGGTTTGCGTATAAAAAAACACATTCCGGCTTGGGTATAAAAACATTTCTGTTTGTTTTAGATGGAGGGCTAATACAATACGAAGAAATAGGAACTCGCAAATATTCACCAGACTGTCTGATGATACGTAATGATATGAAAATATCACACAATTGCTCGACAGCAATCAAATTAATTTTTAATTGATTTGCCAAGCATCGCTTTATCTCAAATATTGCATCTCCGTTTAGATTTTCCATTAAAACAAATGCAATTAAATTTGAAGAAAAAAAAAACTAGCAAGTGTCTTATATCATAAAAGCAATTAACTTTACAATTTAGATAAAGTACATACATTATATTCTAGAACTCTATAGAGAAAAACAAGTACAGACATGCTGTTCGAGAATGTATACGACTTTGAAAACAAAACAATTCAAATACATATAATACAAAAATAAATTAATCCAGTGCCTTGAAATGTTTCCAAAAATATAAAATCGTCCATTTTGAAATTATGACATTTTTTTTTGTATGTTTTATTATATATTGTTATATAGCGATTTATAACCCAAAATACATTATTAAATAAAAAAAAAACATTACAACAACAAATAAAAATGTATAGCGTACGTAAAAAAAAAAATCTTTTATGAACTAATAAATTTCTCATAATTCTTTTTAACTTTTTTTATTTTTATTATACTACCGAAGCATTACGGAATACTATTTGAAGATGTCGTACGATGGTATTTATGAAAAATGAGATGTAATATGTAGCAGCTACATTCGAATGACACAAGAAAAATGTTAACGTAATTTTTTGTGACAAACATTTCTTATTTATTTATTTTTTATTATTTAACAAAAGAAACAAAAGTTGATTGATTAATAATATTGAAAAAATATAACACATCGTAATGTTAAGAATTTGCTTTGTAGAATAAAATTGAAAAATAACTGAAATAATTTTTTTTTAGGTGATATAATTTATTTCTTTTTTAATAAACAAATAAATACAAATTGGATAGCTAGTTTACAAAAAATCATTATTTTTACGTTTCATATGACACAATTATTATTGTGAACACGTTAAAATAAAAATGTAAATTCCGAATTACATATTATATGTGATATTTGTCACTTACATGTATCTATCAAATTTTGTGCTTCTTTCAGTTTTGATTGAAGGTGATGTCTTCATGTACTCTATAAATAAGAACGATTTAATTTATTCTACACGAAACTTTAGAGATATTTTCAAACCATAAATAGTAAGTGCATTGAAGGTGAAAAAGATAGACGTTCCTAAAAATTTAACACAAACTTTTAAAAGCCAAATAAAATAAACGTCATCTGTGAATTACCAAAGGGCATCCAAATGAACTCTAGTTGATTAGTTCATGACCATAATGGCTGACATCTGATGTGCGTTGTTAAAACTAGAGAAAAAGGTGATCAGCGGTGAAGGATAAATTTGTTCAACCAAGGACACAATTATTCATAAAAATAAATGTTGTATTGAGGATCACCTGTTTCTAGTGGCGATTATGGCGCCTCTTGCGGCGCTTTAAAATTGGATAAGGACTAAAAAAATATGATGTGGGTTGTGCTGTTTCTTAATTTTTAAACCGTTGAAAACTACTTATAGCCCATAATAATTTAGCCTTACAGGTTAGCCTTGAGTATAGCACTTTGCTAAGAACAATGTTTTTGAAAATTATATCCCTAGTTTCTATTGATAACACGAATATGTGATTGGGGGAAAATGTTTGGTGTTCGCCTAACATCCGTTACTTTCATGGGTGTCTATAGTTGTATTGCTTTCACCAAAAATAAAAAAAATACAACAACAATCGTCCTATGTAGATAGACCAAAAAATAATTTAGCTACCCCAAAAAAAAAAAAATTAGTGGCTAAACAAATCTTAACCAAATTTTTAGTTTTAACACTTGCCACAAGAGTGGAATTGACAAGAAAATACACGAAAAAAATAGACCAACATTTGGTTAATTTTTGCTGTTGCTTTGACCAGCCGTTAACCAAAAAAAAAAATACCTAACTCATTTTGGTCGAAAGCAATACACTTTATATATCAACAATTGATGGTAAATAACTGGAGTTTAGCGAATAGCGAACATTTGCTCATGTACATATTGCTATTTCCACACATTAAAGTATTTGCCAAATGACAAACATTTGATATTTGGCATCCACGAAAATCCCATGTATGGTGCTAGTTTAATAATTGATGCTGTCAAACTCGCTTAAGCTTAAATAGCTGTTGCATACTGGGTTCGAATCCCGATAGGGCGGGTGCAAAACGGATTTTTTATCATCTGATTACCACAGTTGATGGTTGTAAACCCATTTATGATTCTTTCAGTGATTCGATTCAGTGAACCCATTCAGTGATTTGATTAGCAATTTGCTCTAATCGGACCTAATTAATCGTTTTATCCCACTGAGTTTGTTTTAGAAAAGAAACGTTCAAAAATTGTCCAGATTGTCAAATTTAATAACATACGTGCAAATTTAATAACATACATGCCTTGACGTAAAAAAGTAATATTTTTATTGACAAGGGGGGGGGGGGGCCTTGACGTAAAAAAATATTTTTATTGACAAGGGGGGGGCCTTGACGTAAAAAAGTAATATTTTTATTGACAAGGGTGGGGCCTTGACGTAAAAAAGTAATATTTTTATTGACAAGGGGGGGGCCTTGACGTAAAAAAGTAATATTTTTATTGACAAGGGGGGGCCTTGACGTAAAAAAAAAATATTTTTATTGACAAGGGCGGGGCCTTGACGTAAAAAACTAATATTTTTATTGACAAGGGGGGGGCCTTGACGTAAAAAATTAATATTTTATTGACAAGGGGAGGGCCTTGACGTAAAAAACTAATATTTTTATTGACAAGGGGGGGGCCTTGACGTAAAAAAGTAATATTTTTATTGACAAGGGGGGGGCCTTGACGTAAAAAACTAATATTTCTATTGACAAGGGGGGGGCCTTGACGTAAAAAAGGTATATTTTTATTGACAAGGGGGGGGGCCTTGACGTAAAAAAACTAATATTTTTATTGACAAGGGGGGGCCTTGACGTAAAAAAGTAATATTTTTATTGACAAGGGGGGGACCTTGACGTAAAAAAATAATATTTCTATTGACAAGGGGGGGGCCTTGACGTAAAAAACTAATATTTTTATTGACAAGGGGGGGGCCTTGACGTAAAAAAGTAATATTTTTATTGACAAGGGGGGGGGGCCTTGACGTAAAATACTAATATTTTTATTGACAAGGGGGGGCCTTGACGTAAAAAAGTAATATTTTTATTGACAAGGGGGGGGGGCCTTGACGTAAAAAAGTAATATTTTTATAGACAAGGGGGGGCCTTGACGTAAAAAAATAATATTTTTATTGACAAGGGGGGGGGGCCTTGACGTAAAAAACTAATATTTTTATTGACAAGGGGGAGGCCTTGACGTAATAAAATAATATTTCTATTGACAAGGGGGGGGGGCCTTGACGTAAAAAAGTAATATTTTTATTGACAAGGGGGGCCTTGACGTAAAAAACTAATATTTTTATTGACAAGGGGGGGCCTTGACGTAAAAAACTAATATTTTTATTGACAAGGGGGGGGGCCTTGACGTAAAAAAGTAATATTTTTATTGACAAGGGGGGGGCCTTGACGTAAAAAAATAATATTTCTATTGACAAGGGGGGGGCCTTGACGTAAAAAACTAATATTTTTATTGACAGGGGGGGCCTTGACGTAAAAAACTAATATTTTTATTGACAAGGGGGGGGACCTTGACGTAAAAAACTAATATTTTTATTGACAAGGGGGGGGGGCCTTGACGTAAAAAAGTAATATTTTTATTGACAAGGGAGGGGGCCTTGACGTAAAAAACTAATATTTTTATTAACAAGGGGGGGCCTTGACGTAAAAAACTAATATTTTTATTGACAAGGGGGGGGGCCTTGACGTAAAAAAGTAATATTTTTATTGACAAGGGGGGGCCTTGACGTAAAAAAGTAATATTTTTATTGACAAGGGGGGGGCCTTGACGTAAAAAAGTAATATTTTTATTGACAAGGGGGGGGGGGGGCCTTGACGAAAAAAAATAATTTTTCTATTGACAAGGGGGGCCTTGACGTAAAAAAATAATTTTTCTATTGACAAGGGGGGGCCTTGACCTAAAAAAATATATTTTCTATACAAGGGGGGGGCCTTGACGTAAAAAAAATAATTTTTCTATTGACAAGGGGGGGGCCTTGACGTAAAAAAATAATTTTTCTATTGACAAGGGGGGGGCCTTGACGTAAAAAACTAATATTTTTATTGACAAGGGGGGGCCTTGACGTAAAAAAATAATATTTTTATTGACAAGGGGGGGGGGGCCTTGACGTAAAATAATAATTTTTCTATTGACAAGGGGGGGCCTTGACGTAAAAAATAATTTTTCTATTGACAAGGGGGGGGCCTTGACATAAAAAAATAATTTTCAATAATTTTCAAGTACCATTCGCATTCTTAAAGAAAGTATATTATTCTCCAATATAGTAGTCATGTGGTATGATTTGAGAAAATCCAATTAAAAAAATTGAGTTTTTGTCTTCTCAACTCTGTGTTAATACCAGTGTTTAAATTCATTTTTTCGTTCCCTTCTTTTATCATTTTTTTCGCTCTTTGTGAGAGAAAACATATTTATATTTTTTTTGTTTCTTTCTCCGAGAACGAAACCAAAAAAATTAAAATATCTCTTTTCAGCAGTGTTTAAATTCATTTTTCGTTTTCTACTTTAATCTCTCTTTGTGGAAGGTAGAATAGCTATTTATATTTTTTTTGTTTCTTTTCCCAGGAACGAAATACAAAAAAATAAAATATCTCTCTTCGGTAAATTTTTTTTTTTAGTTTTTCGCCTACCCATTGCCAATATGGACTAGATTGTTTCTCGTTTTATTCGTTTGATTGTTTCTCGTTTACATTGGAATACAGTGATATGTTGCCGTGTACAAACGTGATATAAATAAAATATTTCATATATAAAACTTACTAACAACACTGACACAAGCCAATGTACATTTGTTTTATGATATCTGTCATATGAAAAAAACGCAAGGCCTGTATAAGTATGTATATATACTTATGTGTTGGTTTTGTGAGTTAACATATTAAATTTCACATCACACAACCAAAATGTACAACCGTCAGTCTTTACTAAGTCATAAAACGACTGAAAATTACTTTGAAAGAATTGTTATATTTTAACGAAAATATTTTAACATTTAGGCTGTTAGTGAATTAGTTAAAAACTAGTTAAAAATGAAAATTTTGACAAAATTAAATTTTTTTTTTATTCACCACAAAAAAAAAGAAAAATAAATTTAACGCAGTCGACACCGTCTATAAATTTTGACAACTGAACGATTCTGACTATTCATCGTGCTTATTGACTGGGCATTTAGTTCTTATATGATATCCGTCAATAGCACCGATAACATTAACAAAGATTCCAGTTTTTGCCCTTGTGTAAAATCTAACCCCGATTTCTTCTCGTTCGTCAATAGTTGGTGGTTTGTTAATATGCCGCATATGATGTGTAAAAGAGTCCAACATTTTACGTATGATGAATTTTACTGTAAAAGTGTATGGGAAAAAAGTATAGACATATAGTTATAATTTTATTATGTATGTGGGGCATTTGCATTTAAATCTCACATAAAAAAATTTAAAATATAATTTTTGAATCATAATTTAATTAATTTTTGAATTAAAAAAAAATTTAAAATATAATTTTTAAATCATATTTCTGTTTCTTTTAAATCTGAGCGTGAGCAGATTTGTGTTTTGCATTTTTTTAAATAATCTTTTGTGCTATTTTTAATTTTTCTGTCATGAACGTTACCTAAAAATACGTTTAACGTTATTTTTAAAATTATTAATTTCAAAATAAAAAAGATTAATATACCATTTGCAAGTAGACATGTCACCAATGAGAATATACATCAATAAATTAAATTTATGTTTTTAAATTTCACAATTTATGTAAAATAAATAAAGTAACGTTCATGACAAAAAAACCCGTTTTTTTAAAAATAAAAGCCCAACATTATTTAAAAAAATACATTTTCATAAATTTCTGTATTGTGATCAAATACTTAACTTATACCCGTTAAAAATTATCTGAAAAATGCTAAGGGGACAAAGAAAATGCTTGGGGACAAAATCATGTGAGATTTAAATGCAAATGCCCCATGTACATAAACGCTAATGATTAAATGCGATGGATTTTGAATGAATTTCAACTGTCAAAATTTTAACTAATTCACACAGCAAAAATTCTACTTTTGTTGTTACAAATATTTCATCACGATAATTTGATTTTCCCCAAATTTTTAACTAAAATATTTTTAATATATTCACTCATGGCCTTAAAAAGCGACAATAACGATACAAATACCCAAAATTAAAATTAAATGGTTTTAACTTTTCGGGTTTTCTAATTTGTTAACAAAACGAAAATACATAAAAAAATAATGTGATACTTGCATTTTTTCTTTCGTTTTATTTTGTCATAATGTATGTGTAGTTAAAATCTTATAATTTGATGTCACCGAAATTACCTTCTCATTTGAACATTATAAGGTTATTTGTACATAACGTTATATAGAATTGTACTGTCTGTATTACTCTAACAAATAATTTAAAATTTTTAAATCATTCTAAATGCAGATCAGAAAAGTAACATAGTCCAGGAGATTTTATTAACATAATCCTATTTGAATTTTGCTAAAAATCTAATAAGTCGTACTGTGAACAGTATAGAACACCGTTTCACTATAAGATCAATGCGATGATCTTAGCGAAAGCAAAATACAAATAACAATTTTGAGGAAACAAATAAAACGAGAAACAATCAAGTCCATATTGGCAATAAGTAGGCGAAAAACTGAAAAAAAAAAAAAAAAAAATTTCGAAGAGAGATATTTATTTTTTTTGTATTTCGTTCCTGGGGAAAGAGACAAAAAAATATAAATATTCTACCTTCCACAAAGAGAGATTAAAGTAGGAAACGAAAATTCAATTTAAACACTGCCGAGAAGAGATATTTAAATTTTTTTGATTTCGTTCCCGGAGAAAGAAACAAAAAAAAATATAAATATGTTTCCTCTCGCAAAAAGAGATAAAACAAGGGAACGAAATTTAAATTTAAACACTGGTTAATACTCTCAGAAGAAGATTTTACAATTTGATTTTAATAAAATATATACTGACAACTGAAAGTTGTTTTTCTATATATGATACCAAATTTCTTAAACTGAGAATTTTATATAACAATTTCATAAATAAAACTTATATATTTAAAAATGTTATTCTCAAGAAAATAATATCAATGCATCAATCTGAGAACAAAAATATATATTTAATTTATCGCGTACGCTGAAAATCAGAATAAGATGAATCAAACGAAGAAATCATAGTTTGAAAAATAACTATATTAATCTCAATAAAAGTTTCATAAAATTTTATGAATTTTATTATGATATTCTTAATTCAAGCAACAATATACATAGCACACATTCAAGTAGAAAATTTGCATGAATCACACCGTTACCGCTTAATATGAGCATACTTTTCTCTCAGTGTACCTCTTCTGCGTTATACGTACAAATGCGACGTATTAAATTTAAGAAAAAACAAAAAGAAATAAATGCTTTATAACGTAATAAAATAATAATTCTTCCTGCTCTAAAGGAGTATAAATTATATAAACCAGCTGTATATTAAGAAACTGCAAGTTTGTTTATTACCGTGAACACTAAAATAGTGCAAAGATATGTTATATTACAGCAAACTAATAAATAAGCAATAAACTCTAAATATGCTTTAATACAGCATCTTCTTTTATGCAATTGCGATTTATTTTATTATGCAAATTCAACGTACGCTAATTTTATTTCTTTTTCACATGAAAATTTTATCTGGAGAGCTAAATATTTAGCTACTCAATTTCGTCCAGCTAATTACTCAGCTGAAGGCTAAATATTTCTATATAAATTAAAAATATAATCAACTTGCATTGAATTTTTATTGTGAAACAAAGCGCAATTTCATAAAAGAAGAAAGGAAGGAAATATTATTTAACTAGAGATGGTTATTTTTGTGAAACTGGGCATACGAAATTTTTAATAATATTAAGAAATTTTTAGTTAAAAATTAAGCTGTGTAATATTATGAAATAACCCAACTAGGAAATGATTGACATTATTAGTTGATCGGTAAATTGGTCCAAAGAAATTTTACTATAGCAATAGCAAGTCATTAAGAATATACTTAGTATAGAAACCTTGACGGAGCACATCGGTCCAGCTTAAACAAACATTACTGGAAAGGTAACTGATTTTCATGCTAACTTTATTCCAGCCCACACCTTCGTGCTTTTGATATATTTTTACTAACTGGGTTACCAAAGTTTCACAGATATATTTAAATGATATTTGATTTTATTAAATCAACCTTCATGTTATTTTAATTGCCAATTCTAAGAATATGGTTAGAATACTTATGAAAACTTGCCAACTGTCCATTTTTCCTCCCCCAATCAAGTGTGTAGGTAGAAATTTCCAAAAACCTTATGTAAATACATAAAATTAATATTTAATTTACCTTTTGAGGTTGTTAGATAAAGTAATTGCGTTTTGGTCTGAATTTATTTTAATAGAAATTGATTTTTATGTTCAAAATTATAATTTCCAGGAATTATATTACTTGGAGATATTCCAATTTTACTGTACGAGAGGGTAGGATAAATTTCTGTAGAATTTAATAAGGTTTAAAAAAAAAAATGTTTGGTACATTGGTATCTGATAAATGAAATACTAAACAGAAAAAAGTGATTTACATAAACAATTTATATTTATAGATTCAAATTACAATAATAATAAAATATTTATCGCATTCAAATCACGCTTGATTGAAAGTCAAATAATTTCAACTTAATTCATGCTCGTGTACTCGGCTTAAGAGAGTGGAACAGAATTTATTGACCGACCTTGTTTGTGTAAGACTCGCCGAAGTTCAACTATATCAACAATCAAGAGTACCTATATCAATTACAATTGTTAATTATAATTTTTGTTGTTATGTTTAATTACAACTAATGAAATATTTTAGTTAGGTATAAGGCATTTTTTAAACTGTTTAACACAATTAATGTTTATTATGATTAAGGTTGTGCGTTTAGAATAATTGACTAAATTGTTTTATTTTTTTGTATCTTTTCAGGTATGTACCACCTTACAAAGTGTGAAAATATCGCGTTATATAAGGGGACCGCGGTCGTAAGTACTTTATTTAATGTTCATACATTAAAAATTAAAATGATCTCATGTCAAGGGTAAATTATGCACAATGGTCTGGAAGTATTTTTTTTTTTTTTTGGCGAATCGTAAAACAAGATGATGTTATCTCATCGCCTTGATTTTGTATTGTTATTTTTTAATTAAATTCAAGATTTTTTTTTAATTTTTTTTAATTACTTAATATTTATTATGTTTTTGGTGCGCCGCGAATGATAAAAAAATGTTTTTAATTTTATTATTAAAACAATAAAGCTTAAGTGGTTAAGAAAGCTTTTTCTTTGCTGCCGCCCTTAGATCATAACAATGCGAATTATAATAGAATTTATCAGGCTATGAAAATATACTTTTAAGTCATTACACGATGATAATCTGTCGTTACGTATTTTGTGCTAGCTATATGCAAATTTAAAAATCGATAAAATATTTTCGTACTAAAGTCCAAAGATAAGATTAGCAACACAACAAGAAGGGATCATTCTCAATTGGTGTGGTCGAGAATTGTTTTTATTTTGGTTTATGGCCCTAAACACACTTTAAATGTGTAAAAATATATTGCTGTTTACATAAATAAACTTTTTTATTATTGAGTGGTTAGTTAAGCATGTTTATGATGTGTGTATGTGTATACTGTATACAACATACTTTTTTATGAGTTTTGCCGATATTTTTTTGTAAATAAACATAATTTTTATGTTTGTTTAGGTCGTTAAGAATGAAATTAAAATTACAACAAAAAAAAAATATTTTATTTTATATTTTCTTTATTTTTATGTGCTCATATATAAAAAAATTGTCTAAATTTGGTACATTGTGTCTGTCTTAAATTAGGAAAAATCTTTGGGCGGAAATGAAAGATGGTACCTAGACTTCCCGAATCTATAAAATTTGAATTCAATTTATTAGCTTATATATAGGGTCAGCCGTTATTAAGTGAACGATCAAAAGGTGACCAATTTTCGTATTTTTTGACATTTCTCAAACTATCGTTGTCGAAAAGCGTTAGATGAGTGAACACTGAGCCGTTTATCTGCATCATTTATTGTTACAGATGCAAAATGGCTTACAGCGTACTGGTTGCTCATATGAGAATATTGATAGTGTGCATATAGATGTGAGTGAAAACGCGAGAACATCAACAAAATAGTTTGCATCGTAATTGGGATTTAGGCGAATTTTGAAGTGTGGTTTGCAAATTTACGTTACAAAATTCAATTAAAAAGCTTATTGATCCAACATCTTAATTACGGTCATACCGTTTAATTCGGGTGATAAAGCTCACTTTTCTTTCAACAGGCAGAGTCAATAAGCAAAGCAGTATTTAATGGGGAACCAAAAATCCTCGAGTTATTTACGAGAAAGTCCCTAGAAAGCTAATATCCGGTGTGGCATTTTGGAACGTGTGTTGAAGCAAGTGAAAGTTTTTCATCCCAGAAAAAATAAAAATATTCATGAGGCAACGCTATCCCATCCCAGTATTTTTCTGTACATTTTGCAAATTTAAGTAAACATAAAATGATGATAAATTTTCAATCGGCCAACTTCCAAATGGGTTCATCTAAAATTATCATAATTTTAAATTTTTTATTACCAATCTCCTACGTGCTTAATGGACCAGAAATGATTCTTTATGTTTTGAGCTGGTAATAGTATAGACTAACCTTGTTGAAGACCTAAGATTAGCCGGGTGAATACAATTTCCACAATCGGCCAATTTCCAAGTGAGTTCTTAGCCCACTAAGTTCTTAGGAGATAGGCATTAAAATAGAGAATTTAAAATTATGATTATTTTAGTCTGGGATGGGATGAAAAAATGTTATAATTTCTAATATTTACAGAAAAAGTGGGATGGTATAGTCAGGCAAGAAGAACATTTTGATTTTTTCTGGAATGAAAAACTGGGATAACTTCTCTTCACATGCCTATTGGACAGTACTTTTGACGTGATAACGTTTTACACTGCATGTTCGGAAAACTGACCCGAAATTTAGCCCTTGGTCATAAGCAATTACTCATCAAATATAAGCATTACCTTTAATTTAAAGGAAAGATTGTTTAGGTTGGTTCTTCGGCTTTATGTGTCACGCATAATATTATCGCAATGACGTCAACAGTCGGCAAAGAAACCCGCGCCGCGAACTTCTGATTTCGACCGATTTAAATATGTACTTGAACCAGCGTATCGAGAGAATGGCTCATCCGATCGGAGATCAGATGATGTCAATTTTTCTGTAAAAAACCAGTAGTGGTGGAGATTTGAAAAGCTTTTGGAGACTGTACGTCAAGAGAGTGGGGTACTTGCCATACAATTACCCAGGCATAGTGTTTACGGTTGAGTTGAGGGTTGAGTTGAGTTTCATTTGCTGGTTGAATTAGGGTTGAGTTAGAGTTGGGATTCTATATCTTATCCGATTTTGAAAATTCAGTACATTTCCAGTATATTTTATTTCCAATGGAAATGGGATTCTCAAATTATTTTTAGATGAAGTTCTGGAATATGGTCAAGTATGATGGAACTTAGCTATTCCTTAACCGATTATTATGAAATTTAATATATCGTCGGCGAGAAATGCAGAATGTGTAAGTCCAGAAACAATTTTGTTCAGGAGAGAAAGAAAACTATTTCACTCTCCTTATTGTCTACATGCAAATTCTAATTTTCATTCCAAATTTTTCCCTCTTAACATAACTTTTATGATATTTTATAAATGGTGATCGATGCACAATGTTCCCCTCTTTCGTTTAATATGAAAAACGAAAAATTGGGAAAAATGGACTTACACATTCTGCATTTCTCGCCGACGATATGCGGATTTTAAAATGATTTTTAGATATAACTCTGGAGTATGGCTAAGCATGATGATATCAAATCTTACGATGGGTTACGTAGTTAAAACAACTTTTATCTGAAATTTTATTTTACTTTACAAGATTTTATTTTATTTTATAAATCAAATGTAATTTTCACACGAACACTGAATTTTGGAATGACTGTGCAATGTCACCTCAAATATCGGAATCATCATATTTTTATAAAACAATTTAATTTATTGATAATTCCGAGTTCAATAAATTACTGATTATATGAATTTTTTAGAGATGTCCGTGAAATTTTGTTTGGGCCATACTCGTAAGCGAGTTTCGGTAAGAATCTATGATAATAATTGACCATGCCGACAACACGTTGAATATGACGGACCGTGGCTGGGTTTAATTCCATCATTTGTTAGCTCGTGATTTAAGAAATTCACCTTTGGAACGCCGAACTCACATTTAGACAAACGAATGTTGATACTGTAATCTGATGAAAGTTTGAATACTATTCATAAATGTTTGCTATGCTCCTCTGGTGTCTTACTTGTAATTAAAATATCGTCGACGTAAGCGAAAAAAAATGTAGATCTTTTGTAACTTCGCCAGTGCATCGTTGAAATTTTGACCTGCGTTTCTCAGACCAAAAGTCATTCGACAGAAATCAAACATCCCAAACGGTGTAATTATTGCAGTTTTATATTGATACTCTTGTGCTACTGGAATTTGATGGTAAGCACGACAAAGATCAATCTTTCAAAAAAAATGTTTTGAAAAATCATGGATGTATGGTAGTGGATACCTATCAGGAATCGTAACGGCGTTTATTTGCCTATAATCGCCGTATGGCCTCCCGTCATTTTGTTCCTTTTTAGGAACCATTTGTGAAGGGGAGATCATGTTGACGATGAGGATTGTTTGCAAGGACCCAAATTTTGCATGTGCTGAAAAGTATCTTTAGCTAATGTAGACTTCTCGGGATTAGGGCTTGTAAAACCCCGATTTTTACCCGGGCAACCCGGGTTTTAGGATTTTTAAAACCTGAAAACCCGAGTTTTTACAAACTCTAATTTTGAATAGAATTTATTTTGAAATATAAATGCGAGTTTTAAGTACAAAACTCGGGTTTTCGGGTTCCTCACATTTGGAGAAATCTGGGTTTTTGAGACCGAGAAAACCCGGTTTACAAACCCTACTCGGGATCAAGACGACGTGGTTTGCAAAATGGAAGTTGCCCTTCTGTCATAATTCTGTGAACTACATTGTGCTTCATCGGCAAATCGTACCTAGGTGGCTGAGTAAGCTCAGGAAATTCCTTTAGCTATGTACCATATAAATCTTCGATGTTAAAAATCCGGGGCGATGGCGACTAATGGAAAAGACTATTCCTTTATTAATCATGGTTGTTGTGGGATCGACCAAACGTTTGTTCTTCAAATCGACCGTTAACCCAAATTTTACCAAGAAATCAGCTCCTATGATAGGTTTATTGACTGATGCAACAATGAATGGGTGTCGAAATTCTCGACGAAGTCCGAATTTCAGAAAAGTTAATTTTGTGTTTTTACATGTAATGAATAAACGACGAATTGCGTTTATTCCAGCATCTGCCGTACCGATGTTGGAAGATTCTAGTTTTTTTTGCTTTCATCAGCTTTGAAAGTACAATTTGGTTTTTAGAGGGTGATTGATTTCCCATCTACCGCATGAAATACTGTTTGCATTCTCCTCATCTCAGATTCCTCTGAGCGCTTGATGAGTGAATCTTTAAGAGTTTTGTACTTATCCATTATCGGCGGGTTCAAAATAATATCCGAAACAAGACTCGACTGTGCCTCGTTCAGCTGTTTTATTATAAGATTGAACTGTGTGTAATCCGATCTAATATTGGCAGAAGATATGATTAACTCTACCTGCCTAAACCACAATCTCGGGTTACTGTGCCAATAAGATGGTAAACTATTAGATTCCATGTGAAGTGCAGTTAGTGTTTGTAAATCACCTAACATCTCATTGCTTCCGCTTTGAGGTAAACTAGCTGTACCTAAAAATACGTTTACAACCACGTACCTACAATTTCAGTGGTCACCATTTACCATAACCAAAAAAATAATAGTTGTATTTCTTGACACATAGTGATCCGGATCAGATGGTTTACATACTTTGGTTTACATAGAAAGCAACAATAACAATTGAACCAAACTTTGTTTTTGGTTCCATCGGTGGCCGCTGCCGGCCGGCTTTATCGGCTTTACGTTATTGTATGCCAGTTTTTAATTTTCCTTTACTCGACAATACATTTTAGACTGACTGTTACGTGTTTTATCAATTCACAGAGGTCACCAATATAAAATTTTACGATGGGTTGTTAAGTAATTAAAGCAACTTTTATCTAAAATTCTATTTTACATTACAAGATTTTATTTTATAACTCGAATGTAATTTCACAATATACCGACACTGATTTTTGGAATGACTGTGTAGAATTTAATTTCGCGTGCGTAAACGTGACTAATGATTTTACCAATACGAAGGGTGTTGATACACCGAATACATGATGGATTGTTCCAAATGAATGTGAACATCCACAATGAAACTTCCTTATTTCTTAACCGATTTGGGGGATATTGGACAAATGTGTTGGAAACTGCATTCTTAAATGATTTTAAGATTAAATTCTGGAATATTGGCAATTAGGATATATCTTAGCTATTTTTACCGGATTATGATGAATTTTGACGTTTCCAAATAATAGAAGGAAATGTGATACACAAATTATTTTTGGATAAGGTTGTGAGGTATATGTCAATATAGCTTTTAAATTGTTGTCTGATAATGTAGTTGGTATAAATCATTCAGCTATTGAAATTTCTTTGAGGCAGCTAAACATCTATTTCAAATGCTTAACGATCGAGACTATCTTCGAAATAATATTCAAGTTCGCCTACAGACTTTTCTCGCCAATCCTTAGCTTTAAACGTTGGGGTATGTTTCCTGAGTATTTACTGTCAGAGCTGTAAGTTGGGCCATGTTTAATAACATATAGTGTGTGGCGGACACGAGCTGGAGAATTAACACTATTAACGGTAGTGTAGAGCCTCAGAATTAGATGTGTCATTTTAGAATCTCCTTCCATCGCAAATCTTGAATTTCATCATAATCGGTTAAGGAATAGCCAAGTTAGTAGAGTCTCGGAATGCATCAGAGTTATTTAGGGGTGAGAAATGTATATTTACCGCACGATATTCAAAGTTACTTAAATGATGCTTGGAAGATGCCTAAACGCTTAAGTTAAACATAATTTAACCTTTCGTGTAAAACATAATATTATGCACGTCCTCAATGACAACGCGAGTAACATAAAAAAATGGAGGTGTGGCCACCACACAATTTTTTTTTACGAATAGGGAATTTAGAACAACTTGTTATGCAAATTTCTTACAAATTTAAGATTTTTATTTAGAGATGACTTAGACAGATTGACAGATAAACAGACCGACTCATGGCACTCCAAAATGGACAAATAGCCAAAAATCTCAAGGTCGAAAATTGTCATGATGTTTTACTAACGTAAAAAAAAAATAAATGGGATACTTTTTACTAAAGACAACAATAATTATTAAAGTAGAACCATAAAAATTTAGCAAAAAACAACAAAAAAAATGAATATTTTCGCACCATTAAAAATATATTTGCATTTAATTTATTTTTAAATATTCATATATGTATATGTACGTAGTACGTACGTACACGTATCCTTTTAACAAATTAAAAATATATTTATTTTAATATTCACTAATTAATTTACATTTTCCTTCATCCATACACAGTGAAATTTATACATAATCTCTCCTCTACCGCGTGCCACCAACATTTTCTTTTCAAACAGGAAACGTTGCCGCATTTTACTTTATTTTTTGTCGTCTTCTCGACTTAATTCACAAAATATATAAAATAAAAATCAGACTTCTGCAAAAACATTAATAAACGATTATGCACGGTTTAATTTATAAAAATTTCAATTTTAAAATAAAAAATGTATAATTTTCATTTGAATCATGTATAACTGTATAATATATATGTATGTATGTATATGCTGGCATGCTTCAAAGAATATATGTATAGTATAAAGTATAACGAATGGAAGGAATAAAATGTTGTGCTTTAATAATATTACAAAGATTACAGTCGCGTGTCTGCCGTTTTCATTTTTATTTTACATATTTTTTGTTGTATTTGTACGAGCACATTACATATATATGTGGCGTATTTTCGGTATAAAATTTCACGTTTTATATGAATCTCGATAAGTTTCGCTAAAAAAAAAAAAGAAACTCCCACGCAGCAGCCGAAATCTCGAATTAGGATTTTATTTTTGCTTTAAATGATAATTTTAAATTAAAATATTTTTTGTTGTTGTATTTGTATATCATTGTTATTGGTTTTTTTTAGAACACGGGAATAAAATTTGGTACATATATTTTGTAGAAGAAAAAATAAATTAAATTATGCAACAAGAGATTATGTATGTCTCATCCTAAATTTTTTTATTTTATTTTAAGGATTCGCTTAATGCAACAAATGTTGACGTTTAATGCGAGAATTTTCTATTGCCAAGGATTATAGAATTTAAAAAATATTATAAATACGAAATGACAACTGAGTGAACAATTTGTTTTTTTTTATCGAGAGGATTTTAAAAAATATTATTTTCTCCGCCTTATGGTGTCTTGTCGTAGCTTTTTATACATTTTAGAAGGGAATAGCTTTACAGAATATCGAGAGGGAAGTTTACGTGAACTATAAAATTGGAAATGTGTAATATAATAAGAAAAAGCTTTTTCTTTTAACCCTTTCAAACGCCATTTAAAATTGACTTTCTTCCAAAAATAAATTACGTAGCACAATTATGCACTGCTATGATATGGCATTGCTCATAAAACTGTAGTGTGAACATAAATACATAAGAGAACGATCGCACAAGAGAAATGAGACAAAAATTAAAAATTACGGTTGGTCGAAGCGATGAAAGTTGATGTACAATATATTGTACAAGGCGTTTGAGAGGGTTAATGCCTTATTAAATGAATTTATTATGGGTGCGGGGTTATAGTACGTTTGTTGTTAGCGTACTTGAGAACGTTTCGGTTGTCAAAAATGGTGTGTTTGCCTTACGACGTAACATAACAAGAAACATTTTCCACTCACGTACATAAATCTTATATTTGTTTTTCTTCTATCTACTATTTATGTTGTGAAAAGTCGATATGACCGAAAAAACAGATTGAACATGTTTGGACCCGAACTTATTGTCTGCAGAACTAAGTAATACTAATTAAAAGTTTTTCCAAGAAAAGCAATCAGTTATATTCTAGAACTTCACCAAAATCCTATTTCCAGCGTACGAGTCGAATTAATTATACGTTAAAATAAATTTTACTTCTCTTACTAAAACGAAGTTATTGGGTGAGTATTGTAATCACGAAAAAAAAATTTGTTGTAGATTTTCAAATTTCTCGACGAATTTGTTGTCCATCCTTTCATCCTTCCAGTCATACGTTTTTATTATTTTTGTTTTGCCTCCCGTTCTCATAAATATTGATAGTTTTGGTAGAAATTGTATACAAAGACAGATTTTAGTAATAAGCAGTTTGTGTTAACTTTTGGGTAAAATAAATTCTAAAAGAAAAACAATATATGGTATTATTATTTCGAGCAAAATGTCGCAGTGTAAATAAATTGAAACTACAAATAATTTTTATTCGTTTATTTATTTTGTAAACAAAATGTTTTAAATAATTGTTGCTTAAATTATAAAAATTCAATTCGTGTTTTTATTTGTAATACTTTTGATATAAGCCACAGCAAAGAATAAAAATGGGGTTCTATATGGGTATAACGAAAATTTGCATTGCAGCGATAATGATACGGTATCTCTACCTCTCTGATTTGTAAATTATGAGAAACGATAACCGCGCCAGACATTACCGTTAGGATTTCATGATGTTGCTCCCTGGTATGTAACTTGTATTTTAAGTACTATTTATAGTCAGTCATTACTACGAATAACTTAGTAATAACTGACTATAAATAGTACTTAAAATACAAGTTAAAGCTTGATTATACAAGCCATCATCTAAAAAACGAAGCTTTTTTTAAGGGAATTAGAAACGAGGAGAAAACCAAAATTCCCATAGAAAGATACACAACTTATGGGAAATCATTTTTCTTCCTAAGACAAATTTGTAAATGAAAACGTAGAATTTGCAACTTTTTCATTATGATTTCTGAAATATTTTCATAAATGTTTGAATTTCAACATATAATGTCGTTTAAGTAAATCGTTTTCATTTTCTTGTAATAATTGATTTATTTAAACCAAAATATAAAAAAAAGTTCATAACAACAGCATTCTGGGCAAATTAAAAAAAAACTTTCTACAAATCATGTGCATTAAGTCAATATATGTACATACATTACAGTAGATGGCAGTGAAAAATATGTAAAATCGTTTCAAAAATTGCCACCTGGGAAAATTTCAAGTTCAATAATTGTAGGAAAAGCAAAACAAATTCGCAAAATATTAAGAACGTGTCATAATTGTGTGTTTTTCGTATTTCTCTGCCAACAATTATAGACATCTAACGTACACTAGTAAAACTAAAGATAAATTTAGCAAGTATTATTTTAATTCGTCAGAGCCAACTTTGATTTATTTTTCAAAATAAAAGTTCGAAAAATATATTTTAGAAATTATTTAATTTTAATATTTCTGCAGTTAATATTTACTTAATACCAATGTAGCCTTCTTTTTAGAAGTATTTTTAGTGGTATAACTTTCCACAGATTTCCGTAGGAATCCATAGTAAAAATGGTGTTTTTTTAGCTTCAAGTTTTTCAATGAAAAAAGCAGAAATATTATAAAAGTTTTCTACATATCTTGAACAACAATATACAAGAAGGCTACATTGGTATTAAGTAAATATTAACTGCAGAAATATTAAAATTAAATAATTTCTAAAATATATTTTTCGAACTTATATTTTGAAAAATACATCAAAGTTGCTCTAACGAATCAAAATAATACTTGCTAAATTTATCTATAGTTTTACTAGTGTTCGTTAGATGTCTATAATTGTTGGCAGACGTTCTTAATATTTTGTGAATTTCATTTGCTTTTCCCACAATTTTTGAACTTGAAATTTCCCCAGGTGGCAATTTTTGGTACGATTTTTGAAAATGTTTACTGCCATCACTGCCATCTATGTATATTGGTTTAATGCACAAAATTTGTAGCAAGCTTTTCTTTTTAATTTGACCAGAATGCTGTTGTTATGAACTTTTTTTATATTTTGGTTTAAATAAATCAATTATTACAAGAAAATGAAAGCGATTTACTTAAACGAGATTTATATATGTTGAAATTCAAACATTTATGAAAATATTTCAGAAATCTTAATTAAGAATTTGCAACGTTTTCATTTACAAATTTGTCTTAGGAAAAAAAGCGATTTCCCATATGTTTTATGTGTTTTACCATAGACATTCATACTAGATTTCTCATTTCATTATAACCAAAGGAAAAAAACAAAACTTCTGATAATTCCAATGTATCGTTGTGTTGTGTATTTTATAAGGCAAAGATTTTAGAATGCGTTGCAAATATAATACGTATATGCAATACATCGATAACATTTGAATGGACAATTTTTATTTTTTTTTGTGTTTTTAGTCAAATGAGATATCTATTATGAATGTCTATGGTGTTACTATGGAAATTTTGGTTTTTTCCTCAAAAGCTTCATTATTTAGACTATGGCTTGTATAATCAAGGTTGCTTTGATAGTAGTCCAAAAAATTAGGTTTCTCGGACAGTATCTATTAATATTTGCTGCCGTTGCTTGATGAAAAGAAAAAAGTAGGACGAAAAAGCTTTTTCGTCCTACTTTTTAAAATTGTTCTTCCCACTCTTTTAGAACTTCACGTCCTGCTTCCGAATACATATGCGAACAATTTTGTCAAGTTAATTTGATTTATTCAGGATTTTATTAGATTCGCTCAGCAAATACAAACATATACGCAATTTATTTTATTTTATATTCATTTATTCAAAGTAAATTTATATTAAAGGTACAATTATTATAAGTGCAATTTTGAAACGGAACAAAGCGAAGTTAAATCTGTCCTGCGTTCACAAGCAAAGTGGCCGATGTTCTCCGAAAACAATGACCGGTGTATTCATGGATATTTGTTCCCGAACCTTTTACATTTCCGGGAAATGGGATTTTGATTTTCTGATTCCCGGGAATTCCTGGGATTCGGGACAAGGCAGGAGTTTTTTCTAATACCTAATAAAATATTAAAATTCAACCAAATTTAAATTTTAGGTTGAGAAATAGAAAGAAAAACAAGCTAAAGCGCCTTATTATACAATTATTGCTTTATTTTTGTTAAAGTCTTCTGGTTCTTGACCGAATATAGCAGACAATACTATTTTCAATTTACAAAATTCAACAAAACTTTATTTGGCTGAGAAAATGAGATTTTAATTTTTTTCGTTCGAAAAAATGATTTAGAACCGACAAAAATTAATTTTCATTTTCTCAGCCAATTAAAAGTTGTTTTGAATTTTTTTCCATATTCTCCATTTACCGTAAATGATCGCCCCATTTATCCTAAATCTTCAATTTGGTCCGCGAGCTCTTCGCGACGATAAGCGCCCGGTATACCAAAAATTAGCACAATCTTACACATAAGGTAATTGTCGTCTGGAGCTTCACTCACAAATTTTTGGAATTCCTCCTTCGTTAAATTCTTGGATACCTTCGCACGATACCCAACGCTCTATCGACGTTAAGTCTTATTCTCTACATCGCTCGGATCATTGAGTAATGCGATCACAAAGTCAAAGATTTTACTTTTTGCGATAAATCGGCCAAATAAGCCAATAAAATATTTTCTGAAAATAATCCTCAAATCTTTTAAAAGATATTTCGTAAACCAATTTAGATTTTTTCGGTAAAAAATCTAGTGACGCTCCGTTGGCGGCTTATCTTATTTCAGGTGGGGGATGTTCAATTAAATCTTCCCTTTCACTATCGTTTAACATTGTAAATGTTACAATACGTTTACTAATCCATTGTATTTTATATTGTCAATCACCAAAAATTATTTTACAAATAGCTAACTATCTAAATTTTAATTGGAAAGTAGTGATAAGCTTACCAATATCATCATTTTTGAAAGATTCATCATTGGCTTGATGAGTAGGAAGTTCTTTTAAATTTAGTCTTTAAACGCTTTGTTTTTTTCTGTTTTTTTATAAAGACTTTAAATCACTTTTCTTGTTTCTTTCCAAAGTTTGCAATTCTATCAGCTTTTCGCTTTTCTTTTTTCAAGAAAAGCTTTTCTTTTTCGTGTTTTTTTCTTTCTCAGCTTCAATCCATATCGGGGAAGTTATTACAAATGTTTTTTTAATTTCGCAGTTTATGGTCCTGTTTTTATTGGTCTGGTTTTAAATAGTCTGTAACACTTAGTTGGGGTTTCATTTTCTATATTAGTTTAATAATGAACTAACGAAGAAACAATAACTCCGTTATTGGAAGTGCTAGATAGTGGAACATCGTCTCTTATTGTCACAATTACTGCTTCTCCATAGCCTTTCTTCAACGATATTTAGTGAAGTCACTTAAAGGGTTACGGTCGAAGTTGTTATCAAGATTCAAGCTATATAAATTCATTTATTGCCTTAACCCTCCGTTAAAACATATTCGGATAGTAACATTTGTATCTCATGAGTCTGGCCAGACTCATTTACATTTTCATGTATTTGTAAGAAAATATTGGGATTTTGGTGGTGCATTGAAACGTATTTATATATCATGCAGGTATTTGTATATTTTGTATTTTTTTTGTTCTCAGTGGTTTACGCATATGTTGAACTACCTGCGCACGTAAAAATATTGAAAAAAAAACTTGTGGAATTTGGAAAAAAATCTTTTTATTTTTACGTTTTATTTGTTATTCAAGTAATTATAACATGAAATACGGTACCAACACTTCTACTCAGACTCTAAAGTACAATAAAAACCAATATATGTAGTTAAGTTTTGAGTGCTGTTGGCATACAGCGTTTGAGCATTTTGTTTAAAAGAAACGAATTTTGCGGCGCGTTTTTTCACTTCCCTCTTAACGCATTTTGCAATACTTCTTTTTTCGAATACATCAGCACCGCTAACGCCAGTCACTACTTCTGGCGTTATCTAAAATTAAAAAACGAAACGAAAATGAGACCAAGTGTCTCTTCGTGACGAAGTGAAACAAAATGAAAACGCAAGGAATTACATTAATCGAACTTGAATATTTACATTTATTATCCTTCCCAAAAACGACTCAATGGCCGAACGTGTGCTAAATTGTTTGGTGATGTGAAGGTTTTGCATTCGCTGTTCTATGTTTATGTCTAGCGGCATTTGTTTTGTTAGGATCGACTTATTCGCAAATACAATATGCAACCAATGCTGCAACATCCAACATGTTGCAGAAAAAAGCAAAAGCCCACCTTTTTGTTGGTCGTTTTGATGTGAAACGTAAATTCACACAATTATTCTTTTTTGGCACGTAGCTGTAAATTAGAACCAAATTGTCGTGAAATCCAAAACAAATGAAAGAACAGCACGACGTGGCTACTTTCTCATTTCATCAGGGATACATCTTTTATTGGATCGAATGGTACCAACGAAAGCTAGACCAAGTTTGGCTAGTCGCTTAGTTCCTTCCAATGTGGTGATGAAATTGTTTTTGTACGTTTTTGCATTCGATTTTCGATTTTTATGTTGGTACACATATCCCGAGCATATGTTGACATTATCAGCCTTTTTTATTTTTAGTTTGTTTTTGACAGATATAAAGGTTAGACGTGTTTTGGTGTGCTTGACGATTTTTTAGTATCGCAAAAACAATGTTTATAAGTGGTAGAAGCTCTTCACAGAAGGCCGCGAAGATGTTAATGATGATACCCGCCCTGGCCACTTCAGAACGTCAACAACCGATGAAAACGTTGAAGCAGTGAAGAAAATTTGTATGGAGAATCGTCGAATCACTATTAGAGAAGTTGCCGAGGATGTCGGCATATCGGTTGGCTCATGCTATGCAGTTTTTTCGAATATTTGGGGCATGAAACGTGTGGCAGCGAAGTTTGTGCATGATTTGTTGGCCAAAAACACCATCGTAATCATGTCTCAGCCACCGTATTCACCGGACTTAGCCCTCTGCGATTTTTTACTGTTCCTAAAACTGAAACGGGACATGAAAGGAGGGAGTTTACCACGACTGAGGAGATAAAGACCGCACCGTCACGAATTGGTGTTCTTCGTGATAATGCACGGAATCGATGATGGAACATAGCTGCTCTGAATATGGATAGGCCATCTGTGCGCCACTAAACGTCTGATTTCTGCATGTTATTTTGTGAAACACGACCAGCCAAAAGTTTTCCAATAACGCATTTATTGGAGTACTTTTGACTGGCAGTGTTTCACAATATAACTCACTTTCGGTTACATCGTTCCAAACTTTTCGTTTTTTATCGGGATTAGCCACATTTCATTTTTGAACTGAATCTTTTCTATAACGGTTCGTTTTGTTGATGATAATGAGCATAATGTTTGGTGTGAATTTTTTTTTTAAAAACTTCAATTTGAATAAAATTTTGTTGTTTGGGTTCTGCTCAAAAACGAATAATATTGTAGACGCAGACGAACAGCAGCATTTGGTCATTTTATAGTACTTGGTTGTTGAGTTTTAGACCGCATTCTTCTTCTTCATCATCACTGGTAAATATTTCATTGATGACCATTTGGTTCTCAATATCAAATGTAGCGTCTTCGTTTGGCACATAATCTGTATCTTTATCATTGTTATCGCAGGGAATGGATTGATTTCCTCGCCCTCTTCAGTAACTCTTTCGCGTTCTTTATCATCGGCTAAAGCCGCTCTAAATCGTTCATAAAATGCGGAATCTAAACTGCCACGTAAATTCCACTTAATCATTCATTTTGAATAAAGCAACCAATCGTAAGAATTTTACTCGTAAAATATGTTTTATTAGCACTAACGTGTTGTGCGTTCAATCTTTAACGTTCACTAAGTAGTCAACTGATCTGACACGAATGAATAGAAAAGAAATAACTCAAACGTGAATTTACACATCTACACATGCGCACACACTCTGAAGAGATTAGCAATGTAAGTTTGAGTATGTGTATGAGTACGTACATTTATGTGTGTAAATACGCTTGTGTGCGAGTGCGCCTGAATAGAAAATTACTAATAGAAAGTAAAAAAAAGCGAAAATTTCCATCATCTTTCATATAAAATGTATAGGAGTCTGGTCAGACTCATGAGGTATGAAAACGATGTGACTATTATAATTACTCTTGTGTATGTTTTTGGTCCTGATTTTTTTATAGATCGATAGCTAATAAAATTTTAGGAAGGTACACGAAATTGCAAGTCGCTAGCTCAATTAGAAATATATTAAAATTACAATTAAAATCAAAAAGTCTGGCCAGACCCATGTACCCAACGGAGGGTTAATATCGAATTCTCATTTGACATTTCCACCTGCTCAAACTTTACAACCGCTTTATATGTCGTAAAGAGTTTAAACAATATTTTAAAATTATCGTCATATTGTTCTAATGTTTGTGGGATTTTAAAGATATCCCCAAATGTTTTTGTTTGAGGGGACATGATGAGAAGATTTGCCAAGATATTTCGAAAAATCGATTGCCGCAAAGCTCCAAGGAAAGAGACCGCATGATTTAAATCTGCTTGAATTATCTCACGACTAATGCTCAATCAAATGATTTTAACCAAATGATTTTGGAGCAAAATTTTCCTTTGTCAATGAGGCACCTGGATTTTCTTTACGCCAGTGATACACTGTTTTGGCCCAGCAATTGATACCCAATTTTACACATAATTCGCTTATTTTTAACGTCATATGGGTGCCATGTCGAACAACCAAAATAAACTATAGGTAATTGAATGTTATTATTTACGAGATATGGATGAAAGTGTTTCGAGATATACTTGCAGAAGACTTCCTATATATATCATCCAATTTGAGTAAGGCCGGATATTTTAGCTATAATATTTAATAAGCTTCAAATAATAATTTCACCTAAACGTAACCTCAATGATGTAGTCGGCTGTCGATTTTTTTTTATTGATTTAAAACTTCTGTTTCTGGATATATTTTTTTTCAAAACCCAACCAAAACAAACAAATCTCCTCAGAACGACTGCACTGTCCCTATAATATTTCTGGAAATAAGTCTTAGTTGAATTCTCCAATGACATCCCAGTAAAATGAGTTAATTGCAATGTAAGATATCGCCTGATTATGGTATTATTCTGATCCAGACGCCAGGTTCCTTTTAAAAAGTCCTTGGCCCGTCGCACCTTCGAACTCAAATTCTCTAATAATTTTCAGTTTTTCATCAATTTTGTAACGTTTCATGCCTTTTGAAGCCTCTTGGACATTTCAACTTAACAAATGTTAGGTGAGATAATTCCACCTTTCATTAGGGTTTGCTTGCGGATGGTAAAATTATGTCTGTAAAAAATCTGCATTTCAGTAATCTGCTACATGTGACTTACAAATCTTCTATAATAATACTTATAAATTATAACCGTTTTGAGCAGCTTGATTTTAATTTATACTACTGACGCACCATGGATTTTGTAACCCAAGTTTCGAAGCCTTAGTGTTACAAATGAAAATCGGTGACAATCATTTCAAAACAAATATTTCATTTGACCGCGTTCAACCTAAAACGTTCCGATTTTTGGTTTGGTTGTTTGGTCTTACTTCGACTTACATGAAATTCTGCGTCTTTATTATCGAATGTCTAAACAGAAAACATTCAAGTTTAGTTTTGTGGAAATCAACGTATATGGTCTTATTAGTGTTCGGAACATGTATGTATTTTAGCGCTGATCGTAATATTGTTTGGTGAATCCACAAACTCAGGTGCAACGTGGTGAGGAAAAGTCTGGTACATATACATATATGCGAATTTGGTTTTCTTTCTTCTTGGTTCGCTCTACTATATCCCTTAGCCCAGCCGATCATGGTAATGATTTTCTGTGCATTATCATATTTACATACATACGTACATATTTCCAGCAAAATCAAAAGTTATTCCGTGTAGCACATGTAAGGAAGCATCAAATTCGGTATAATGTACAATAATAATCTATGTACTGTGAAACACGTTTGGCGGTGTACTTCTCTATCGCTCTCACATAAATCGATTTGTTAGGGCATCAATATGATAACAAATAAACTGACATACCTATATGAATACAGAAACGATGTTAATTTTTAATTACTTCTCTTCACATACAGGCTGTTCCGTACATCCAAAGAAATTGTTCATTTCCGTTTTGGTCTAATATTATAAAAGTTAGTATCTCTAGCATAATTATGAAATCACTTGGCTAAGCATTTATTAAACCATTATTCGTTATTAAATATTTAAATTTTAACATTAAGCTTTATTACCTTACCTACTCTACAGACTAATTATTATTTTTTTAATTATTTAATTAATTAAAAATTAATTTTTACAATACAACTAAAATGAATTTTTCATGTTTTCCTTTTCTTCAAAATTATGTTGGTGTTTTAAGCAACAAATGCAATTATAAGCTTTTAACACTAAAAGCTTTTATGAATTGTAAATGCGGTTTCATAATCTGTTACCTTTCTGGGAAAGTTTCAATTAGTATCGTATTTATTTTGTAGAAGCTTTACGTTTTAATTACAAATACAACAAATCTCTTCTTGAAATATAAAGCTTTTAGATGGCATCTTTACGCTTATTATATTAATTTGAAAATGCTTGCTTTATATTTCGTCGAAGGTTTAATATTGTAATTAATTCGGAAAAAAATCTCTTTCAGATCTTCACTTATCGAATCAATTTCATGTGATAGATAGGGAATCACATAATAATTTCGTAAATTAGCAAGTCATCCATTTAATTAACACTGTTAAATGTGTTGAATTTCCCGTGACAGTTAATTTTGAATTCAGAACAAATTAATTAAATTAAGATGAAAGCATTATGTTTGCAAAACAAATGATGATCCACTTAATTAAAGCACCCGCGGATTTCAATTTTATCCTTCATTAGTCTACACGCACGCAGCATCTTTTAATTATATTTATATCCATATCGTGTTGAAAGAAAACAAAAAAGTACCATTTAGTTTATCAGCCAATGGCGCTATTTTAATGATACTTAAACTTTCAATAACCTTAACATTGGTACGTATACCGTAAACTACATAACCAACCGTCTGCCAAACAAACTATTGCATGTTACACATTATTTTTGTACAATGTAGACAATTTATGTCTCGGGTACACTAACCAAAAGCAACAAAAATCTTAATTTTTTCCCACTTACATATTTTTCAACAAGATATTTCAATTAATTAAAACACATTCGCATGCAATATGAATTAAACGAATACAAAAAAAATTTCTTAAAAATAAAAATAATTTAAGTAATAAAAATATCTTAAAATAAACAAGATAATAATGTGGATTTGATTGAGTCATTGATTCTTGAACGTGAATTTGATATTTTTTTATATCTTGATTTGATTAACAATTATTTTGATCGTGTTTTGGTTCGATCGTGTTTATACGTGACCTATACAAAAATGAAAAAAAAAAAAAAAAATTTTAAGAAAACAATTTTCAATAATTATTGAATTACATATTTTACTTTCAATAAATTGTACGTGTTTTGAATGCGTATTATGTACTATAGGTACCGGGTGTATAATTACAATATTAAGCTTTGATTTATATGTATTTCGTGTGATTCAAACAAAAGATAACAATTTAATCGGTTGTTTAACAAATTTTTCATTCATACATATATTCATGAGACAAGAACTTTGCTTAAATATTGGCTTAAATTTTGTGAACAAAATAATAAATATAGAAGTATCGATTAACGAAAAATGTCAATTACATCTTAAACATAATATTATGTAATATACAATCCCAAACAAAAAATAAGTATTCTTAGAAATCAAATCTTTGGTATTTTCATTTTTCTCGGAAAATTCTGTTTTCATAATAAAATGAAACCGATTCACAAAAAAAGTACCAAAAACAAAACAAAAAATAATTGGCACTGTATCTTGAGAAAGGCGGGGGAGTTGTAGATTAATTTGGCACCTAGCTTTAGTTGAGTTGATGTTTGATTTGGGGATTGAGCAGGGCGTTGAGTTTGGGGTTGAGTTGGAAGTTAGCTGAATTAGGTTTAAGATGAATATGAGTTGGAATTGAGTGAGGAGTTCGGTTAGGGATGAATTTTTATTTATTTATTTTACTTAAAAAAGTGCAATGCTTGGATAGTTACAATCCAGTATTGATTAGTAATAAGTAAAACAAAAACTAGGAAAATATTATAAAGGTACTTGATAAAAATTAACAAATTAAAAATTTGCTACACTTGAAAATGCATTAAATCATCCACATTTGAATCGCTAAACACAAATGTTTTTAATCCAGATGCGAATGGTTTGAGTTTTCTACAAATTTTCAACTCAACTGGTAGGTTATTGAACATTTTAGGAGCCAAATAAAAATGATTTTTGAAAATTGGTTGATGTAAACTTTTGTAGCCGAATACACTGATCATTTCTCAAATTGTAACCCGTAATGACATTAACCTGATTAACCTTTATAATGAATAAAGTTTTCATAGTTTTAAACACATATAAATGTCTTAATGGAAATATCTGCGATTCCTGTTATAAATCCCATGATGAAGATAAACGAGGAACATTATGCAATTTAATTAGTTACAATCACCATATAACATTAGGTACTTTTTTAATAAATAATCTGCTACTTAATTAAATAGATAAACTAAAATTTTATATGAAATAGCTATTGTGGTCGTTTAGTTCTCAACTAAAATTTTAGAAAATTTATATAAAACCAACGATTTTTTTGGCCAATTAAATTTCTTGTTTTTCAATAAATCTTCTAAACGTTTACTGGAGAACTGAACTTCCCTAATAGCGTTAGTATAACTAAATGGTAAAAAAAATTATCTAATTTTTTTTATTTTTTCGAATATAAGTTTAGGTAATATTTGTAAAATATAAGCTGGATTTCCTATTCTTATTTAATTTCTTCTACATATATTAAATATAAATTCAAATTCAATAGTGTCGTTTTCTTCTTTAATTAGTCAACAATAAAAATGATGATTAAAAGATTTAATTGACAATTTGTCACAAATAAGTAAATACTCTAAAGTCATGCGAAAGCTCTAAAATTAATTTAATTTGAAAAAACTGAAAATCAATATGCCCAAGTTTTCTAATTAGAATGTCATCAACTTTAAATTGTATACTGCTATTTATTATAGACTTAATAGACACTACTCGTTTTGAGTTTAAATTATGTAGCTGAAAATAATTATCAATCGTAATATGTTCTGATACATTTAGTATAACAAGGTATGGTTTTCTAAATTGCTGATCGGAATACGAATTGAAAAAGTAAGCAAATTCATATTCCGATTTAATCGGTGTGCTCAAACAAATATTTTTGCGCTGTTTGTGCTTTCCTTCTAACCTCATCGTCTACAACTTTTTTAATGGTCCTAGTCTTCTGGCTATAAGAGCAACATAAAATGAGCTTTCGGCAATAAATGTGTTTTAAATAGATTAATAAATGTTCGACGATGATCACTTATTAATCTGTTTAAATCTTGTTCATTAAAATGTGGTAATAAGCATTGCTCTATTACCTCAATAAATAATAATACAAATTTCCAATCTGGTTCATTGTCAGGAATAAAATCTCCTATTATAAAAGTAATATACAATATATGTACAGAAATCTTTCATTTGTGATGCTGAAAAATTTAATTTATTATTTCTTAAATGTTCCACTGAAATATGATTATACAATTTTCTGTTCTTTAATTTGTTTAAACCGAAACCATTTATTCTATTATACAAAACTTTTAAGCTAAAGTATTTATTTCTTATAAAATGTTCAATTATGAAGCAAAATTCATAATTACATACTCCCTCGAAAAGGTCGTGCATAATATCAACTGCAGCGTTTTCTATTACATCAAAGGTTTTTAAGGAACTGAAGATGCATTCTTGTTTTATTCCAGTTTCGGTTAAATTTTTCTCGTTTAGGTCAATCAAATAATTTTGTTTATTCCTCAACATTGCAACAGTTTCTTCTACTAAAGTTATCGCAGTTAATTTATCTGCTTTATATATTCTACCGTGTTTAAACCAAGGTTGTCACCCATTAAAGCCGCCATAATTAGATAAACAGTTTTTATTTGGTCACCCTCTACGAATTCTAAACCGGATTCCTCTAAAGATTTCAGTTCATTGCGCAATTTTCCATAATTTGATTGTCCATATGATAAATGTGACGTCTTAGTTAAACAGCATAGGTAAATATTATGAGCAAACTTTGAGGCAGGAAGTGTTATAATTGAAAGATAAAATGCAGAAATTTTGTGTACTCCTCTTTTAGCACCAATGGGATTGTTGATTTCTAGGTCATTTTGGTATAATAAATATGGTATGCAGATTTTTCCACTCATCTCCGATGTTTTTTTAAGCCAAGTTGTGCCCTGAACAATATTTTTTATTTGACTTTTCAAACATTTTTATTTGCTGTATAATACCCTCTAACATATTTGGTAATTCTAAATATTTCTTTAAATTTTCCCCAATTGGCATCAACACACCCTTGGCTGGTTGACTATGAATGTTTTGGTCTGTTTTAGAATTGTCAATGAGAAATTCAACAGGCTCATTAAACAAATTTATTTTTGAAATGTAGTAACTTATATTCTGTGTTGAAATTTTCAAAATATTGTGTGAGTTCTTGTTCCAATTGTATTATTTTCTTCATTATTATTTCTTCAAAATCATTGATAATTTCATTAATAACAATTTTAAAAAAACCGTTAAAAGAATTTGATTGACACTAGGTTGAGTTGAAATTTCACTATTAATTTTAGATTCTTCGGCATGAATTGAAGTTGAGTTTAATGCATTATTAATTTGTGCAGTTGACATTTGTTCCAAGCAATTAGAAGACACGCTGGTCTCTAACATATTATTATTAATTTTATTAACTGGCAATTCAATTTCATGTTTTTTTATATGACGCTTAAACGAGTATACAGATTGAAAGTGTTGGTGACAATGTGAGCATTTAAAATTCGATTTATTTTTAAATTTGTGAAAATACTTAAGGTGGTTTATATAAAAATTAATATTTGTAAATGGTTTGTTACAAACAAAACAAAAATACATTTTCCTTAATTTTTTAGATCACTTAACAGTGACACTAAATAATGGCTCTTGCGCTTTGATATATTAATTTCGTAGAAGTATATCTCACTGAAATCCCAAAATTGAGAACATATTCAGAGTGTAAAATATGTGAAAAGTCGATGATATTGCTTTTAAAATACTGCACGTTTCATAGTAATATCCATTGAAATATATGAAATAACTTTCAATTTCTGCAAATGATTTTCCCACTGCTAATGCCAACGGTTGCAATGTTCGATTATTTCATATTAAATTCTCTTTCAATTTATTTAATTCAGATTCTAAGAATTTTTTTTGCTGAAAGAATATAAGAATAAAACCTAAACCTTGTTTTGCTGAAACAAAATAATTGAGATTCCTTACCGGTATTAGTCGACAGAAAGCATTTTGTGAATCCAGAATCGAAGGTCTCCATTGTTTCTGGTGTGACTTGATAGTGGCCGGCACTAGTATACCGTGAAGCATAAGGCTTACGAAAAGATCTTGTGCATCTTTAAAGAAATTATAAAATAAAACCAATAAACCTTTCAAGAATTAATGATTAAACAAAAGTTGATTTACCTTCGTTGGTAACTGGCTTTCATATTTTCTTTAAAAGTTGGCCATTTATTAAAAAGTAAATGAAATTTGCAGGTATGTAATTGATCAAAATCTAATTCGATCTATAAAAGAATCAAAAATATAGTTAATGAATGCCTTGGCAATATACATAAATCATCATTTTATAATGTGGCCATTATTTCAATTTTCTTAGGTAGAAGCCTAGTTTAAGATAAATCAATTAATATTTCAATTAATATTACTCAGTACGTCAGTGGTATTTACTTTATTTTATGAATTTTATTTGCTAATTATATCGATATAGTATATAGATATCGAAATGCATTGCCGTTAAAGTTACTTTTATTTATTTATTACAATTTTGTCAAACTTAGAAATGATGGTGATATATGTATGTCTTGGCCTTTGTAATTTTAGTTTCACAATTTCGGGTTCAAAATTCAAAAATAATTTTTATAAATATCAATATTAATTATTAATATTTAATTAATAATTAATATTGGTCTTTATAAAATAAAAATTATAAGAAGAAATAATATTTTAGGATGATTACCAAAGTAAGACCTATCTGTTGAGTCAGAAGTGGCCATTTATCAAAAATTTTAATTTCTTTATTTTTAACATTGTGCTTTTTGTAATCTGTAAGACGCTTTCCATTTCTCAATAACTAAAATTTCGGGTTCCTTATTTTGCTTCAGCCAAATATGGTTATTAAGTAATTTAGCGTTAACTAAAATTAAATGTAAATTGTATTTAGAAAAATGTTCCATTCAGAAATGAATTTTTTACTTAATTTTTGTGTGATTGTTAGAATTTGATTAAAATTGCTGACAATACAAAATTTTATGCATTTTCAGAAATTAAGCAATTTTTAAAAAGTTACATTTAAATTTACAGGTTTAAAATTCGAAACTCCCATTACATATTTAGAAAATTTAAATAAATTTAGTCCAAAATTTCATATGAATTGTTTAAAATTTTTATTTTGATTTTAGTTTTGATATTGCTCACAATTTTACGGAAATCCAACATGGCAAAATTGAGAAAAAACACTTAAACTATTTGCCGGGTTTCAAGAAATTTATTAGGAAATTCTAGGTAATACAATTTGATAAAATTGAAGCCGTTTACAATTATTTTCAAAATAATTGTGTTTTTAAATTAAAATTCTGAAAATATGGCATCAATTTAATAAGAAAATCTAGGATTTAAGTACAAACCCTGTCAGTGACTAATTATTTCACTGAGATACAATTTCAAGTCATTCTGAAAATTAATTTCGGAGAACTGTTTTTATCAAAAATCATTGTGTGTGATTTAAAGAAATCTCGAAATATGTTTCGGAAAATATTGTAAATTTTCAGAAATTTTATGAATAATAATATACAATTACTCAAATCTTCATCTTCTTCAACTGCAACGTCAAGAGCTGGTAGTTTTCCTTTCAATTTATATCTGCTAGTAATGATTTCTTTATTTTGAAATTTTTTGGATAAACTATAGAATTTATCAATTAATTTTCCTCTTCTTTTCGTATTTTTGTCTCCTGGGATTCGTTCAGGACATCGTCATATATTTTAAAATTGTGGTCAATCCATCAATGATTTGCACTTATACCGCCTTATATAAAATATGATTTTCATTTATACTTAGGAAAGAAGTACAAATCTGCCGTAGTGATGCTTCTGAGCTTACAGGAGATTGAGGAAACAGAGGTGATTGATCATTTAATTTCTTTGATCCAGACCCTTATATACAGAAAATTTGTAAATTCCAATAAGGCATTTTCCGTACTTCTAGATTTTTTAAATCCATACTGGCTATTATGTAAGAAATTTAGTTTTATTCAAGAAACTGCTGATTCCGGATTAGCTAGCTTCTCAATAATTTTACCAAATACAGAGGAGCAATGATATCGGCCTATAATTTATAATGTTTTTTTATCACCTTTTTTTGAATATTGGAATAACCACACCTTCTTTTAATTTAAGAGGAAAAATACTAGATGAAAAACTGCAATTTATAATATATGTAAATAGATCCATTATATGAGCCGTTAATTTTTAAAGTGGTGCAAGTCCATTTTTCAAAAAAATTATGTTAATGATAACAATAGATAAATGATAGTATAATCTTTCTAACGGTGAACAATTTAAAGTCACGATAAAAAAATAATAATCCCTAAAACTTGTTCAAAAAGTAAGAAAATTCGAAATTCCGTATATTTTTGCATTTATTGTTTCTCTATTCTTTCATTATCTCGTTTCAACAAAATGTGGACTTGCCTCACTTTTAAAATAAACGGCTCATATAGAGCGAAATTTTTCTCACTAAGAAATTACTAATCAGATCAGATTACTTATCGACCCAGTCAGTTTTAGACCAGACATTATGTTTAAAATTTCCAATGAATCTGTTTCCCAGACAACGCAAGAGTTTACTTCAGATTTATTAAATACAAGATCAGAATAAATTTGATTATTTGAGTTTGCTTTAAATTATGGACAGAATTTACGAAATGATTGTTAAATAATTCGGATACTGCAAGTTATTATCTGTACTGAAGAATTATCATCAATTACGAGTTCCTCAATCAAATCTTTCGTATGCTCCTTATTTAAAACCTCGTTGACCACTCTCCAGCTACCTTTAACCTTCTAATGCATAACTCCGCCTAAAGGCAGAGTTTACGTTATCTTGAATTGTGTGATTTTACGTTATCATGAATATCTTTTTCTTTAGTTTTTACATGAGTTATTCACTTTTAAAGTACTCTCGTCACAACGCTTTGGTTCTTGTTGTTGTAATATGCATATTTGTTCAACAACTTCGAGTTGAAGTCAAATTTTTGATAGAAAATGATTAAAAATGCATGCATTAGAGGGTTAAGATTGCCTTTTGTATTGTTGAATTTATGTTTATAGCATTTTTCTTTCTCTACATACGTTTCATGTTTAAGCGCTTTATTTAAAACTTTGAACTTCAATAACAAGTTAGAATCTCTGGGATTTTTAAATAATTTTTTAGATATCATTTTTCAACTTATTTTTTTTTAAGTAGAATTGCTGAAATCCAAGGCATAATCCTTTTGTCCTTAGCTTTTATTACGTGCCTTGAAATATTATTATCAATACATTGTTTCAACCGCGCAATAAAATAAAAAACATACTCTCTAGATACATTAGTTTCGGAATATATATTGAGCCAGCATTCCTCATTTAACTCAACAAAAAAATTTGCATAATTTATACAGGAGACATAATGTTTTAATTTTGGCAATAAATGACTATCGGTAAAAATGTTCGACGGTACAAAACTCATCGATGTCATACGATGATCAGTATATGCAGATCATAAATATCCGTAACGATACTTAATTCAAATTTCACAGAATGTCTAAAAAATATGTGATCTGAAATATGTGTGAAATATTTATATTCATACCACCCAAAACCAAAATTTTTCGCTTTAATCGCTGATAAAATATTATTAAGCTCTATCAAAAAGACAGATGTGTCTAAAAAATGAAATTTATAAATAACTAAGACCGAAAATCGGACGGAATTAAATTCAAAATTTACCGTAAAATGTTAGCAGTATTATTCATTATGTCATCACATAGACAACAACTCCACCGTACATTTACCGTAAATGGTAAATCCCGAGATTTTATAATATTCAAGTTTATATTGTTCAACCCAAACCTCAGATAGATAGAAGAATGATTTGCGGCAACATGTCAAGTGCAGCAATGTTGGCTACAAATAAATTGAAATTTTACCTAAAGCTTCTAATATTTTGATGACCTATAAAAAGGTTTGATTTATTCTTCAAGTTGTTGTTATTTGAAGATATTACATCTACATTGACTTTTGTTGGTTTGGTTGTCGTACCCCTAAAAAAGGATGACTTCGGGTTATATTCTGGAACTCCTTCACAAGAACCCCAACTGGCCATGAAGTTGAAGCCATCAGTATGTCAAAATCGGCATCCGAGACCCTTATTTTAAAAGCCGAGAAGTCCTTTGTAAAATTGTCTCGTATCTTTTGCGTAAACAGATTAACCACAGCATTATCTAACTTAAAAGTAGTCTCCAGATATTCTCTAATATTTAATTCATTGACATCCGGATGAAGCCTTGAGACAAAAATCTGCTTCAGTGGTTTAACTGCCCGTAATAGGCCGTCTATATCACTCCCAGTGCCAATAATAACGCTGTTCACAATATTTACCACTTTTGATTACAAATTATCTGAAGGAGATTGCTGAGCAGTAGCACTGACAGTTTTAGCGCCACTGAAACTTTTAGGAGAATTACTAATTTGCTTTCCATTTATTGAATTTGTCGTGGATTGATTAGTCGACAAAGAACTAGGGCTCGGAATAAGCGTTGCAGACTGACAAATCACAGATGAATTATTTTTCAAATAAAAGTTGACACTAGTGGCAAATGCAACTGGGTGTGACACCGGGAACGCACTGGGTTAATTGCTAGTTGTATTAGTGAGGGTTATTTCTGTTGTGCGTAATTTTTGATTTGTCTCCAATATCAGATCCGGTGTTAGAAAGGCCGGAATAGTTTCTACTCAATCATTGGTGGCAACAATATTGTTATTAGCTGAATTCGTAGGAAGCGGCACAGCAGCATTATTGCTCACAACACTATTTAGCCCAACTGCCGCAGTACTGTCAGTACTCGATGCCGAATTAGTACATAAATCACCATTTGACAAATTTTTATTTACAATTGCACACTTATTTATATTGTTCACAGAAAGCTCAATTCTATGGCATAAAGTGGTTAGCTCTGCAAGCTTATTATTGTGCGTTTTAAACATGTGATTACACTCATCATAGAACCAATGGATATTTTTGGAACTGGCTATTCCGTCAAAAACTGTTTTTCTAGACCTGCACATTTATAATGCGCGATAGTATCGCATTGGCTACTACACCGCAACACATTTTCACGAACCGCACTGTCACACGTGAAAGTGACGCACGTTGCCATTATGGCATACAAAAATCCAACACTAAAGCTGAATTCACCAGATTTGTCCATTGAGCTCGTCAAGAAAATGACAACTTGACGGAGTTAAAAACCGAGTTAAAAATATGTTATCTTGTTTTTTTTTTTTAGAAATTTCAGAATTAGCAAAACCTAAAATAAGAATGGAAAAAGAAAAACAATGTCGGTTTGCGTGAAATTTTGTGTCCAGCGAGATAACATATTTTTATCTCGGTTTTTTAACTCCGTCAAGTTGTCATTTTCTTGGCGAGCTCAATGGACAAATCTGGTGAATTCAGCTTAAATGAACAAAAACATGAACAAAAACACAATAAACTAAATCAAATTAAATTATTTTTATATTCAGGAATTAATATGCAGGGAAAAAAATTACGATGTTTTGGGGACGAGTTTAGGTTTAGCGGAAGGTTAGATTGATTTGAGTTGAGTTCAATTAATGCAAGAATGTAGCTTCCGAGTCGAGTTGATGTTGGGGTCGGGTTGGCCATTCATTGTAGAGTTGAGTAGTGGGTTGAGATTTGGTTCGAGCTAAGCTGAGCTGTAGTTGAGTTATCGTTTAATTAGCTTGCGTTGGGGTTAAGTAGCGGGTAATTTGGTGACTGCGTTTAGGATTGCGTTTTTATTGAGTTTGAGGTGGAGTTGTAAGATTGAGTAGCGGTTCATTTGGAAGTTAATTTTCAGGACCGAAGTTCTGACCACCTCATGAGGTTTCAACCCTTTATATTTTAAGAAAAAAATTGACATACTCATTGTAACCGGAATAGGGAAAAGAATATCTCCTTAAATTTCAAACTATTTTAAATCCATAGATGCGTCTGTATATTATATTCTTAAATTCATTAATGGGTTGCTAAATTTATTTATTGCTGTTAACCAAATCTTAAGGATCTTTAAAATTGAATTAATAACTATCACAATGTTGTGGAAAAAATATTTCTAGAAGTTATTAAAATTCTAAATAATCAAAATATTCCTGCAAATTTCCTCACTTTTTAAATTTTAGATTCCCAAAATATTTGAATTTCAATTTTTCCAATTATTATTATTTGTTTGGTTTCATTTGTCCAATCTTTTCGAAATCATAAATTTAAATAATTTACCCTAAACTTTTGGTTTTACAAATGAATGTACAATTAAATGGTATAAATTCATGCTAATTGGGAATTACTAATCCCAATTCTTGAATAAATATTTCTTAAAATTGTACTGCACAGATCAACATTTCAAAGTGTTCTAAACTTTAAAATTATAAATTATTTCCCCAAAATTGACAAAATATTATATTTCATGGTCATTTACAAAATTCTGAAATTTACCGGTTCTAAATTTTTTATTCAATCCTGAATTTCGAAATTCCGATATTTTTTAATAAAGTAGTCCTCTAAAATAAATAAATCTAATGATTTCATTTTTAAATTTATTGATGTTCCAAAAATTTTAAAATGCGAACTTTCTAAATTTGTAAATATTCGAAAATCCAGAATTTTGAAATAATTTAGTACCTACATTTCCAAATTCATCAACATTCATGTGTTAATATTTTTCTATAAACGAAACTTCTGTTTCCGAATTTATAAAATTTCTTAATTTTATATTTTACAGAATTTTAACATAATTATATATTTTTACCTAAATTTCACAAATTGACCTTAAATTATTTTAAATTTAATTAAGGCTAACTTTGAAAAATTTCAAACCATTTTAAATTCTCTAAGTTTCGGAATTCATAACTTACATATATGTATCCCAGAATATGGCAAACTTTTCATTGTTTTGTCAACTTTCTGTCTGCTTTTTGCTAAATTTCCCAACATACAAATTTCTGTCGTGATTGAATTTCAGTTTTTTTTTAACATTTTTAAAATAAACAAGAACCTCAACTCCTAAAAACTCCTAAAAAAAAACTTTTTCTGAGTTCTGAAATTGCTAAAGTTGAGAATATATTCCATTTCTTTGTCATTTATGAATTTTTTGAAATGTAAGATTTTGAAATTTATGTGTTCTAAATTTTTCAATTTACCAAAATTTTTTACTCAATCATGAAATTCGAAATTCTGACATTTTTCAATAAATTAGTTCGAGTATTTTCAAACCTCCGAATTTTTAAAATTTAAGTATTTAAAAATTCAATTTGTCAAACTTTTCAAATAAATAAATTTATGATTTAATTTTATTTAATTATTGATATTTCAGAACGTCAAAATACGAACATTCTATCATAAATTTCCGAAACTTCCGAAATTTAGAATTTTCAATTAATTTAATGCATAAATTCCTAAATTCTTAAACTTCTAAATATGTGTTACTTTTTCAATGAGTAAAACTGATGTTTCTAAATTTTTTAAATTTCTAAATTTTGTAGTTTGCAGAATTCTAACACATATACATTTTTCAAAATGGTCAAAACTCCAATATCATTCTGAAATATTCCATGTTCGAAAACATAAAAAATTATAAATTTCATAAATTCAATTTTTAACATTTCTTAAACCTCTAAATTGAACTTAAATTATTTTAAATTTAATTGAATTAACTTCTCAAAGTTCTAGAATTCATAAGTTATATTCCAAAATTAAACAAACTTTTATTTGTTTTGACAAATTTTTGATTGGTTTTATGCTAAAGTTCTAAACGATGTCTAAATTTACTGATTTATTTTCATTTTTTGAAACCTTTTTGAAACAAAAAAGGAACCTCAACTCCTAAAAATAAATTTTCTGAAAGTCCAAATTTCTGAAATTTACATTCAAAACTCCAATTTTCTAATTATCAAAATTTATAAGTTTTTGCTAAGTTTTATAAATTTTGAACTTTTAGATTTTCCATGTTTAAAACGTTTAAAGATTTTCAACTTTTTTAATTTTTAAATTTTTAAAGAATAAAGGTAAATGTAAGTTCTTCTATTTGTCAAATTCTTCCAAGTTTCTAGAACTGTAAATTAAAATAACCTTTAACATCATCAGTATTACGAAATATACTTACATAATTCTGTACTTAAAAGCAAAAGTCGCCTAAGTGACTTTAAGCAGGTTTTAGGAATTTCGCATAAATAATTAAATTTGTACACTATTTAGGTTGATCAAATTTTGGAAAAAATCGCTTAAAAATAAAGAAGTTATGAGGTAATACCTGTAATACTCTCTTTGTTTTTACTTTTGATTTTAAAACTTTAACTTCCATTTTCTCAAAACTTTACACACATAAGACCCTAATTACTGAATACTTTTAAATTCAAATGTTTCTTAAATTCCAATATTTCGAAGCCTCTAATTCGGTAATTTACATAATTCTAAATACAAAGTTGCTAAGTTTTTGAAATATCCAAAATCTAAAATTTTTAGATTTATTGGGCCAGATACTCAATACTCTGGCAATTCGCAAATCGGTAAATATGGCGGATTTGCGAATCGTAAATTTATTTCCGTAATATGATCAATAAATATGCATAATTAAAATGCTCGGAAAATTTCTACGATTTGCTTACTTGCTAACCAAGAAAAAATATCGTGTGTACCATTTTTTGATATTCAGTAACCAATTGGGTTACTAAATTATCGTGTATAACATTTCTAGCAAATTCGCAAGAAATGACTGCTTATCTGAGTATCGAGTATCTAGCCTGCCCTCACCTACATTTCTAAATTCATAAATTATTTATATTCTTTATTATAATTCTGTTTTTATATTTTGAAAATATACGCTGGACACAGTCGCTGATGATATTAGAAGAGGTGATACAGGACAATATTCTGATCACAAAAATTCTAGGACAGTTTTTTGAATAAAACCCACCCGTTTAAATTCAAAAATTTAATTTAATTGTTTTTCCAATATCTAACTAAATAAAAGGATGGTTAAATATTTCTTAAAATAACGAAAATATGTTCAAATTACGCTCACTGTTATTTATCTCAGGAACAAGGCCTTTAAGGTGCTAATTTTTTTTACTGCTCTCTTAGCTAATGGTTTTACCCATAATTTAGAAATAAACTAGAATTTCGTAGTCAGTCGATCCGAGATAATGTCCTCCACAATTTTGTGAATTTCTTATTTAAATGGATATAATTGATCCAAATTTTTTCTAAGGTATTTTATTGACGGATGAGGCAACGTTTACTCTGAGGAAATTTTTAACAAAAATACTAGCGTCCTCGGGAATAGTTTAATCGAACCCAGTTTTTTTAACGTAATCTCAAATGGTGACCGATGTTTAAATTTTTTTGGAAAATATTTTGCCGAGGCTTTAAAACAATTAATTTAAACGTTCGCAGGAATTTAATATTTCAGCAAGACGGTTGCCTCTTATATTATTCAAGAAATGTGCGGTTAGTGGATTCTTAGACCTGGGTGTATTACTTCAGTAGATTTGTATATTTGGTTTTATCTAAAAAAACTGTAATATATTCAAAAGAAGGATCGACCAGACAGGAACTTCAATTAAAAATCGAAGAAGCTTTTTTCTCGCTGAAACAAAAATTACAACAAATAAACTTAACGAAAGCAAAAGAAGAGCACGTTTGAATATCGAAGCCGATGGTTCATTAACTGAATCTTTATTTTGTATTAAAAAATCTAAATTTCTTTACGCATGCAATGCATTGCAATTATAGACCAGCCGCCTCTAATTACATCTTTCATTGACACAGTGTTTGCAAAATCTCTCAGTGTCTCATTAAGTTATAGGTAACACCAACAACTAAAGCTTAATTGCATGTTCCTAAACTTCTAAACAACTAAATTTTAATTAATTTAATTAATTTGAATTTTAAAAGTTCAGAATTGTATATTTACAAATTTTCAAATTAATTTTTTAACTTATAAATTTTTATATTTTTTTGAAATGTTCCATATTTCCAAATTTTAGAATTTTTTCTATTTGTGAAATTCTAAATTTCTACCTAGTATTATTTCGAAACTTAATAATTCCGAATGTCTGAATACCCAATTTTAAAAGTTATGTAATTTCTAAATTCTAATATTTCTTAAGGGGGGAGGGAACCTCCTCCAGATAATAATTTTTTGCATTTTTTTTATTGCTTTAAAAATTCATTTAGTATCTGAAGAATATATTTCCCAAGTTTTAAGTCCAACAGAAAGTCCTAAAGGTCCCTAGAAAGTCACCGAAGTGATGCGAAGGTATCACTCTAAACTCTACTTTTGAAGAACGAAAAAATTTCTAAAGAAAATAAATTGAAAGTTTAACAGTTTCAAATTTGTTTAAGCACTCCTCGTTTTAAATGTTTATCTCTAAAAAAAAAGAAAATAGCAACTCAAAAAAAATAAAATTTCTGAGTTTCTGAAATACATACCTGAATTCTGAAAATTTTTCTCTTTTTCAAAATTGTCAACACTAGCCGCATTTCTTGACTCATTAGTGATCCAGATCAGATCAAAGTTTACATTGAAAACAACAACAAAAATTAAATTTTTGTTGTTGTTTTCAATGTAAACTTTGATCTGATCCGGATCACTAATGCGGTAAGAAATGCGGCTATTATCACTACAAAAATGTAGATAATCTCGCTGTTTAGCGAGGCAAAAATGTTTTGTCTACATTTTAGTGAGATGTTTCCTGGTTTGAGCTTTTGCTGTTTTTTGACGTATTGGTCGTTTATTATTACACCAATTTAGTTATCGCAATTAAAATGTTCATACAATAAGCCCCGCGTAGTTCTCTGTCTTTTCTGGCAATTTTAAGTTTTTCGAGAAATTGTCAACACATAGTGTTACGTAAGCAAGGGCTAAGAATAAGCTTGAGGAAACTAAAAAATTTTAAATTAGGATAAATAAATCTTTGCTAACAAAATGATAATAAAAATTTATTGAAAACATTTTTTTTTAGTAAAAATGTTATCCTTTACTACCCGTGTAATATAATACGTTCGACATTTCGAATCTTTTTCATTAGAAATGGGTCGCTATTTATTCTTTCGATTGGTATCGATTTACAAAATGCAATTCAAGTCGAAAATAAATTGGAATTTTTGATTACAAACATTATACGAATTTACTTTTTTTTTTTTGTATCAATATACCCTTAGGGTTAGGAAATATGTACTGTTGTATTGTACTAAACGTGTTTCACGCTTATGCAAAAAAAATGAATTTTGAGAGATACATATGTGTGAGGTAAAAATTTTCAAAGTGGGGGCACGATTTTTTTTTCGGTTTTTTATTATAAAAAATAAATACACTGCACGCCTTGAACATGATTAGTGGAGTACTACATGGACTGGAAAGTTTCCTATATTTATACATAGATGGCACGTAATGAGTTATCATTATTAAATTTCGAGAATATAGTCTTTTATTAGGCGATATTTTTATTTTCAAGTCGACATTCATTTAGCTTGTATTTCACAAATTCGTGGTGCAATTCGTTATTATTATTTAAAAGGCTTATCAGCAAATAAAACCGTACGCCAGATGTCAGATTCCATGCGTTAAAAGTGTGACAGTTGCGCGGATTCATTAATTCGAAAATTTTGCTTTATGAACTGTATTGTTTTGGATAATGAATGTCACAATTATCGTGAGAATGCCGTTTTTCACAATTTTCACCTTTAGTTGTTTAGGATATCTCGCGACTTTTGCAAACTAGATTCATAAACGTAATGCGGGAAGAGGGTAGGAGGTTTACGTTACTATTTGTTTTGACAGAAGAGATGCATGTTACATGGCTCGCAGTCGCTGAATAACCTAATTCTTGGAACTAGGTGTTTATTACCGATAAGACCTTTTGTACTGAAGCATATTTTTAGTTTTGAAATTTAATTAAATATTACTGAACGTTCTTTTCAAAAATAGAGAGGACCGGACCCTATTTTTGAAAGCATGGGCTTTCAATATTTGGAACTGTTGTCATTGTTTCACGAAGTACATAATTAGAGGGTTATTATTACTAATTTACATATTGCACCCCTCGCTTTTAATTTTATTAGAAAAACATATTGATAAATTATGAGAAATCTAAAACGGTTATTTTCCCATTAAAATAAAAGCTTGTTTTTAGAAAGGATTTTTTTTTTTATACATTTTTATTTATCTTATTTCAATTCAAACTTGTTTTTTATATTACGTGTAGCATTTATATTTTTCTTGCAATTCACCTTGACTTGGGCGTTATCAACATTATTTTATAGCAGTAATGTACTCAGGTACTCAAGTCCATTAACATGATGTCCCACTTGCCGTATAAATCTTTTATAAAATGTAGGTACTTTCAATTTTTGACAGTCCCCCCCCAATGTTAAAAATGTACTTTTCAAAAATCATGCCGTGTTTTCAAGCCCTTTCAATTACCATATAAATCGTTTAAAGTATAACATTATATTTTCAATTTTCGACAGCCCTAAAAATTTAAACTATCAAATATTTTCATATATGTACCTAACATTTTCCCTTACATCTTTTATAAAATATATTTTCCATTTTTGAAAGGCTTCAAAAATCTCAAATGTCTAAAATTTACTTATGTTTGAAATATGCTAATGAACATTAAAATGATACCCTACTTGCCGTTCAAAATGATACCCCACTTATCATAAAACTTTTTATAAAATATATTAGGTCTATGCATAAATTCGTGAGTTTTTTTAAGAATTTCAACCACATGGTTATTGAATAGTTTCCATTTGCTTTAACAATTTCTTGCCAACAGACTGGCAACAAATAAATTCCACGGTGATAGAGGCTCGCTGGTTTTGTCTTAAAAAATGTATCCATCCAGTTTTGTACTTCGGCTAGATTGTTGAAATGCTGACCAAACAAATTAAGTTGCATTGACCGAAACAGGTGGTAGATAATCGGAAGGTGCAATGTCTGGCGAGTACGCATGCAGTGGTAGTGCTTTCCACCCCAGTTTCAAAATTAGTTTTTTGGTTTGAGCTGCCACGTTCGGCCGTACATTATCATGTGAAAGAATGACCGGATTTTACTTTGATGTGTATTTTGGTCGCTTTTGCGTCAATAGTTTTTGTTTTTTCGTTGCCCGCTGTATCGATTCGCAGCGGCTGTTTGGCCTGGCTGTAGTTATTCGTGGTACACTATGCCATCCCAAGGTATATAGAAATAATGGTATGATATTGCGCATGTAGCATGTTATCTCTTTCTTATATTTTTACGTCACGTATTGTATTGTTTGAAAAAAGCGGTAATAGAAAAAGGTTTTATAAAAAATAAGTTGTTTTTAGTAAAATTAATTTACAAATGGTTGTTTGTGCGGTATTTAATTGCAATAGTAACAATGACAAGAGATTAAAACGAAACGCTAAGTCGCGTGATAATGAAAATATTCGATTCTTTCGATTTCCAAAAAACGTTTATTATTCTAAAATATGGATTAAAAAATGTTGTAGATGAGATAAATTGAACATTAAAACATCTTACATTTGTTCGAAACATTTTACTAATGATTAATATAAAAGAAATCTGCAACACGCATTGTTGAATTACTCCCCAAAAAATAGTAAAAAATTCGATGGCAAGTCGATGACATTTCTCGAGCCATCGCAATTTATGCTAGCGGGCCAAAAGCTTAACGTTTATTATTAAAAAGGAAATATCCGTTTCCTGCTGTCTCAACCTTAAAACATTGAGCCTCAAAAATTGATATAAACCCTGGGTATCTGAACGTTGTATTCAAGTTAATGGAAAATTTTAATCTTTCTCCTCATCAAAAGGTCTGTGTCTTGATGGCGGATGAAATGAAAATTGCAAAATCTTCCGAATATGACCAGAAATCAGATACATTACTTGCTCCGACTAATTATGTCCAAGTTACAATGGTACGAGGCCTGTTTCAAAAATTGAAAACGCAGCCGGTGTTTTACAATTGTGATACAAACCATACTGGAAACAATAATTTTGAAATTATATAAAATTAAATATGATGGTGTGGCCGTTGTAGTCGATTTAGGAGGGGGTAACCAAGGGCTTTGGAATCAGTACGGGATAGGCGAGAACAAGCCTTATTTTGTTAATCCTTTTGATGCTAATAATAGTAAGAAAATATGTATTTTGTGACACCCCTCACATGATAAAGCTTTTGAAGAATCACTTAGATTCGGCAATTTGGCTCAAGAACAATTTATTGCCAAAAGAACCATTTCATGAGCTGTTCGAAAACCAATCTAAAAGCGATTTGAAAATCGCAAGCCAATTAACATTAACTTATTTGACAGTCAAGGGTGTACAAAGACAAAAAGTAAAATTTGCAACCCAACTATTTTCGCACACTAATTCTTGTGCTCTAATCCGAATGGGTAGGTAGTTTGGCTCAATGCATTAAAAATGTTTTTCGTAGATCTAAAAGAGGCATATAAAATTACTTACGTTCTGACATACCGATTAAACCAGGATGCCCCGGAAATGTTTTTTGGTATTATGCGGGCTAAAGGAGGTCTCTACGACAATCCAACCGCTTTACAATTCAAATATCGCTTCTTAGTCATTTATTGGGACGAAATGAAGGTATTATTTCTCAATCTGCAAATGTAGAATGTGACAAAACTAATTTTATTCAAATGGATTTTAATACGTGTTTAAGGCATCCTAGTGTTGATGAAATCGAATTAAATATTATGGGCGAGAGACCAGAATGTTCCGGGGATTTACTGAAATCTAATTTACTCTCGATATCACAGCAGCGGAATATACTCAACTACAGGATTCAACGCAAAATATGATTGATCTGGAGTATGTATAGCTGGGTACATCATAAAGCGACTCCAAATCAAAATGCCGCTTATAATGGCCAGTCTTACTGAAATTGGGACTAGTCATAACTTCACATGGGCGGATCAAGTGAGCGAAGGAAGTCTAAGAAAACTGAATATCCAATTCATCCAAACGCTCAAAAGGTTAGAGGACATATTTAATGAATTCAACTCTACATCTCTGAAAACTGGTAAAAATTACATAAAAACACTATTATCAATCCTCGAGAAAATTGAATTAAATTTAGAAATAAAGAAATTGTATTTTCGATGTAAAATGTTTTTTAGAATAAGAATTTTAAATGCTAAGTTATTACAAAATATAAATTCAAAAAACAGATATTTAAATAAAACTAAATATTAATTAAAATTTGAGAAAGGCATTTTATTTCAATATTTTATACGCATAATTGTTTAATTGAATATAATATTTTTTATATTTTGAAACCAGCGATACACTTACATATAAACATAATAATCAAATAAAAATTTTACCATGCACGTGACGTATATGCGCAATGCGAACGAAAATAAAGCAAAGGAAAATCATACCATTATTTCTATATACCTTGATGCCATCCTGGTCCCACCAGATACAAAGCAGAATCTTTTTGAATGGTTGTTTGGCTTTGTAGTTAGGGTGGTCGGCTCTCTCGAACATACCCAACGTTTTATCATTTATGGATTATCATAAATTATCCAGTTTTCATCATCGGTAATGATTCGCTAAAAGAAACTCTTTCTGTTTTGTCTGATTAATAATGACAGATAAATAACGAATATGATGTAATATATACGTTTGTTATCAGGATCTATTTCAATTCGAACGCAACACAAGAATTGAGAAAACGAAACTCAAAATGTTTAATATATAGCAAATGCTTACACTTCAATATGAAGCGGCCAAATCCCTCCATGGGATGTAGCGCCAGTGAAAAAAAAAAAAAAAAAAAAAAAAAATGCTTACACGTGATAAGTTACCTACCCTCCATAAAAAGCGCAATAATACAGAAACATTTTTTATAGTTATGAGCGCACAGACCACCACACTAATTTATGCATAGACCTAATACATTAAATTTTTGACAGTCTTCAACATTTTCAAATACATATAAACATTTTAACATGCCTGAAATATACTCATCAAGCCCTGTAAAATAATGATACCCCACTTTATATCGGTACTAGTATTTTACAAAACATACTTTCGATTTGTGGCAACCTTCAAATGTCTCAACTGTCAAAAATTTTGATATTTGTGAAATATGCTCATCAGGCCCTTTAAAATGATAAATCTTTTATAAAATAAAATTTCAAATTTTGCACCGCTTCAAAAATCTCAAATGTCACAAATATTCTGATAGTATATCTAAAATATACCCATCAATCCTACTTTAGTTAACTCATATGCCATATAAATTTTCACAAAATATAATTTCAATTTTCGACAGTCTACAAAATTTTAAATATCAAACGAATATCTGAAATATATTCATAAATTCCAAACATTTCCACTTACATCTTTTAGACAATAAAAAATATTTCCCATTTTTGAAAAGATTAAAAAATGCAGATGTCAAAAATTTACTTTTGTTATAAAATCTTTTATAAAATTTACATTAAATTTTTGACAGTCTTCAACATTTTCAAATATCAAACATTTTTTTATGCTTAAAATGTACTCATGAAGCCCTTTAAAATGATACTTCACTTCAATTAAAAGTCTCTTACAAAATATACTTCCAATTTGTAATATTTTCGTCAAAATGCCTTCAACCGACAAAAAATTTCATAATTTTAAAATATGCTCAATAAAATTTATTGTATCCAGTGGCGGCTTCTGATTTAAATTTTCACGCATGCAATAACCGATTTTTTTTCGAAAATTTACCATATTTACAAATAGATATTGGTACTTTGGAACGCTCTAAAATAAAACCGAATATTATTTGAAAATTTGAAAATGCTTGCTTAGGTCCGCCGCGTATTGCTGCTGAACTCATTACTGGCGGAAATTAAAATAGATTAAGGTTAACCGGTTCATTTAAACTTTTCGGTTAATTAATCCAATATTAACCAATTTTTACGGAGTATGAAATTTATAATGAATTATTTATCCAATTTGAAAAAAAAAACGTTATGAACACGATTAGAATCCGCAAGCAAAGTGCCATCCTACTGCAATCGTATAATGCTTACAAAATCTACCTGCCGAAAAATAAAGCCGAAATGCCAGATGCGAAAGGCCGAATGTCCGAAGGGAATTAAGCGAATCAAAATTTTCTAAATTAAAGGATGATTCTATTAAGTAAAGGAGAATCCTGTTAAGTCAAGGAAAATTCCAATATGTGAACTTCATCAAAAAATCTTTTTAAAATCCTATTAACAATTCCATAGTATAAATCGGATTTGATCATACTCTGTTAAGAAATAGCCAAGTCCTAAAATGTTCCGGAATGCACCATGCCGTACTGGAACATGCATGCCGTAGTGTATCGTATAAACAAAAATAAGACACATTTTTATCAATCATTTTACATTAAGAAAAAAATTCAATTCAAAGCCATTGAAATTAATTTCAATAAATTAAGAAAAGAAAATATCAAGCAAATTCGCCCTTTCGACCAAATCGGCCTTTCCATAAGTTCGGCAATTCAGCCTATCGACATTCGGCTCTTCGAGCCATTACACATTCGGCCTTTCAGAGTTCGGCGTTACCACATTGGGTCTTTCGATATTCGGTTATTCAACATAAAACGGTTTTATCTTATCCCAACATTTTTTTTAACAGAGATTATTTGAGTTTAAAGGTTGAGTTTAGTTTTGATTGAATTATAAGGTAGATTCTATACCGGTAAAAAACTTTACCATTTAGCGGTAAATTTTACGATCCTCGCTCGGTAAATTGAAATTAATCAAAATGACAAGAGAAAAACATTTCTACGCTGTAAATAAATACTGACGTAGAAGGCACTTTTTTCTAAGTTAACTAAAGCATTCAGCCAGTCAATAACTCTTTTATTGTTTCTAAACATCTCGAAAAAGTTGAAGAATTTTAAGTATTTTGCAAATTTCGGAAATCTTCTCTAAGATCCAACAACTATAAAACTTCGAAAAATCACGAATAATCTCATAAATGTAGAAAAATCTAGAAAATTTAGAATAAATTCGATTAATCGCGATTACCCCAGACAAACTCGAAAAATCTCTATGAATCTCGAATGATTTCGAATACTTTCGAAAACGTTGTCTGCATAACAAAAATCTAGTAAACGAAAATCATCTCATATTATTTGTGAATGTCAGAAATCACAAGCAAGTTAACGCTATAAGCTGAACAGAAACAATGCAACTGGAATAACATTTGAACTCTCAAATAGTCTCTGATTTTCTCGAAATTTCGAAAATATTTAATAGTTATATACTTCGATTATTCTCTATGATTCTCGAGTAAAAATGAACAAACACAGTATCGAATACCTACCACATATCAAACAACCAGCTTGTTTCGAAATATCGGTAAGTCTGTAACATTATGAAACTTAAGGTCCAAGCAAAACTTATAAATGAAAGGTTTATAAAAAGTCGTCAAAACAAAGAAAGAACGAAATTCGAGATTTTGAATTTTTTCGGGATTATTCAAGGTTTTCCAGATATTTTTTCAAGTAAGAGTTTTTTTCGCTTTGAGATTTGTACGCTCAATTGAAATGGCTTTTTTCTTTGTCTAAATCGCAAACTTATGTTTTTACAATGGGGTGGTGTGATGTATGTATGAATAGCGCTCGCTCGTGAATTAAACAAATCTGAATTTTTTTACGAAAGTAAAGATTTATTGCATTCATGGACTGGCCGGCCGCCTCTGATCATAATAAATTCTTTAAATTTTTGACAGTTTTCGAAAATATCAAATGTCAAACAAAATTGCATCATCACTGACCAAGGTACTTGTCCAAAATGTCGGTTCTCTAAGTTATCCGAAAGTAGATCACAGAAGATCAAATTGTATCTCCAAACTCGCAACAGGAATAGTTAGATAGAAGATTGTAAAAAAATTGAGGTTTGGCCAAAATTTTGAAAAACCTATTAAGCAAATTTTTGTAATTTTGCTTTTTTTACAGGGGACCCCAAATTGGATAATTGCTAATGAAAACAAAATTAAACATTTATACTTAGTTTATAAATTACTATAGTGATGATTAAAAAGAACTCCTGATAAGAGTCAAATGAACCTATTTGCGACTTTTTTTCACACACAATTCTCTTTGAATAGTCAGCCCGAAACCTTATTCGAGTTCAATGGCATCCTCTCAGGGTCAGAAAGTGAGGCCTCCCTCACATCCCCAAGCAAATATTCTTCATTTGATACATTGTGGATTTGTGCGTTGGGCATTGAACATGAGCGTAAACTACAACTTTGCCGAATTGTGACGCTTTATGGAATATCGTCTAGGAAAACTCGCTTTTCGTAACGTGCAAAAAACAAAAAAGTTTGCAATTCCAAACAAACGATATAATTGATGTAATACCGAGCGAGTAATCTTTTCTGCCACTATTATATTCTGACGGTGCGTTGTTGTGGCATATATCTTTCTTCGGGATTTGAAGTTAGAAGTTTCGAGCAAAAGAAAAATGTTAGATAATTTGAATTAACGTGTTTCAGATTAGAAAACGCAAACATATTTTTACCATATACAATCAATTTTCACTCACACCTTCTTCTGTCATTTATTACTTCTACATGATTTCCAGACGTTTATTCCAAACACCTAAAAAAACACAACTACAAAACACCCTTATCGATTCAGAAAATAAGAAAAAACTTTTCTTACACCAAAACGGAATTGATTATATCAACAATACAAAAAAAAAAAAAATAAATAAATTGTTCAAGAAGTAAAATTCGTATTTCCTAATCGAACTAAAAAATAAAGTAAAAACATTTCCATTTTCCTTTTTATTAGTTTTTCCCCTGTTATGTTGTTTTTCGTCTGTTTTTTTTGTGTTACTGTATGTTATGTCTTATGTGTTTGTATGGTTATCAAACACAAAGCAAAGCCATCCCTTTAAATTGTGTAATCGTACTCGTATTTCGAGAAAATTGTCGTTCCAGCTCTCTAGTGACTACATAACTGTGTAGAAAGATGTACATATAATAAAAATAATAACAAGACACACAAACGTAGAAAACGAAATTAAAAGTCATTCGTACCATCAAAATATTGTAATTGAGTTGCAAAGTAAATAACAGTAATATATACAATATAAATTGCTTTAGTCGCCTTTTTTTGTAAAGACATTGAATTTGCGTTATGAGTCCATTCAATATGAAAACCGGATCTCTATTAAGAGATTGTTTGTACTTAAATATGAAACACTTTATTATTATAAGTTTTTCAGTTAAATCTTAATGAAGGTATAGATATAAAGACATGCGGGGTTATCAGCACAAAAAATCACAATCGAATTTAAAAACAAAAACAATTTTGTGTCTTTTATGATATTATTTTAGAATGTCTATCTCCACATCTATCACTCATTACACGATTTAAATTTCTAAATATTCATTACAAACGCGTACTCCTTTTACAAAAAAATTAAAAAAAAAAAATGTTACTGTGTAATGATAAAAGTTTAATTCCTTCATGCACAAAAAAGCTGAGCGCGTTTTACGTTTTAATATACACTGGCGAGCAAAACTGAGTGCATGTTTTTCATATTTCTACTCACAGCCTCATAAAATGATAAATAATAAAGTAAATTTTATGAAACTTTCAACAATTATTTTTTATTCTTTTAACAAAAAAATGTAGTATTCAGTAGAATGATAATATAACAAAAACAAAAAAAATATATACAAAAACAAAAGACAACTCAACTAACTCAGTTTTGCACGTTTTGAATAAAAAAAAACAAACTGAGAGACAAACTGAGAAAATTAAAATTTTCCATTATATACATATGTCTGGTAGCTTGTCATTTATTTTCTGTTTTTAGTGTTGTTAAGTGGGGTTGTTTTTAATCAGTTTTAGTATTTTTACATAATAAAATAAGAAAAAATGAGGAAAATTGCCTTAGACACAGAAAATAATATAATAGCTATGACTAAAAGTGGAAACACATCCAGGCAAATTGCTGATAAATTAAAAGTGAGTCAACGCACAGTGATTGTTGTACAAAAACGACGAAATGTAACTTCTATGCCGAATACTGGAGGTCGTCCAAGATTATTAAAAGATTCAGACGCGCGATTAATGGTACGAGAGATGAAAAATAGAGGTTTAAAAACACCTAAGCAAGCTGCTAATGCTGTAAATAAACATGTAAGTGAATGGACTGCTCGTAGAGCGCTCCATAGGATCGGCTTAGTAGCAGCAGTTAAAAAAAAAAGACCCGCTCTGTCCGATAAAAATATAAAAGCGCGTCTGAAATTCTGCAAAAAACATGAGCATTGGACAGTAGAGGATTGGAAACGGATTATTTGGTCTGACGAGACAAAAATTAATCGATTCCAATCAGATGGGAAGGAATATTTCTGGAGTATACCTTATGAAATAATTCAAAAGCATCATGTGAAACAAACTATCAAACATGGTGGAGGTAGTTTGATGGTGTGGGGTTGCTTCACTTGGTGGCATTTGGGACCACTTGTAAAAATCAATGGAATAATGAAGAAAGAGGATTATCTCCAAATTCTTCAAACCCATTTACCCGATTTTGTGGATCATAGCGCGTATCCCGAGGAAGAAGTCATTTTCCAACAGGATGGAGACCCCAAACACACGGCGAAAATTGTCCAAAGTTGGCTGTCTAGGCAAAAATTTCGACTGCTGGAATGGCCTGCACAAAGTCCAGATCTTAACCCCATTGAAAACATGTGGGCAATATTGAAGAGACGATTAGGACAATACAATCGAGCGCCTAGCAACATGGGGGAGCTTTGGGACAGGGTGAAGTTTGAATGGGGAAATATTCCAAGCGAAATTAAAGAAAATTTGGTGGAAAGTATGCCGAGACGTATGAAAAATGTTATTAAAAACAAGGGATTGTGGATACCATATTAATACTTAACAAAAAGTTGCACCACAGAAACGTGCAAAACTGAGTTAATTGAGTTGCCTTTTGTTTTTGTATATAATTTTTTTTGTTTTTGTTATATTATCATTATACTGAATACTATATTTTTTTGTTAAAAGAATAAAAAATAATTGTTGAAAGTTTCATAAAATTTACTTTATTATTTATCATTTTATGACCCTGTAAGTAGAAATATGAAAAATATGCACTCAGTTTTGCTCGCCAGTGTACGTAAGATGTTGAGGAAGATACAAATTCAGATCACGTTTCATTTTTGTTTTCGTTTTCTTATTTTATTTTGGTTTTACTTTTTGTGTTGTTGTTGTTGTTGTTGTTCTTAAGATACGCGCATTTGATCTTTTTGTGTTGAATTGTTATGTTTTTCTTTTGTGTTATCAATGTTTCTTTTGTATAACTGTTCGGTTTATAAAAGAACAAAGATTTTTTTGTTTTTATTGAAGTTGTGACGGAATTAAAAAATACATTTTTGAGGACATTTTTTTGTGTATAGGGTTTCAAATTAGCTTAGAGATTTTTCATGATAATTGTTTTGTTTATACGATTTGTTGTTTCAATTATATAATAAAAGATGTAATGGGTTAAATACATTTTCAATGATAACATTTTCGAAAAACATAATCAGAAACGTAACAATGTTCTTAGTCTCTAGAGTAGTGAATTTTTCTTGATTTTTCAAGATTTATTAATATGTTTAAATTGACCCAAGAGGCTAATAAAGTACTAAACATATATTTACGTACAGGTGGTTGCTTAATATAGTTGTGAAATATTCTAATAATAAAATAGTTGTTGAGAATGTGTTCAAAATTTCCAATATTTTGTTGGGTATCCCTCGTGACGTCATTCTATAATAAGCGAAAGTTTGCATATTGTGGAAAAATGACCGTTAAAGAAGGTAAATCGCAATAAAACAGTTCGATTTTTCACAACCTTCATTAAAATTAGAAAAATTCTTGGTACAAAACAATTTTAATATTATCCAGGTCATATAGTCCACGGTACAGAACTTTTTTTTCAAATTATTAACACTCGTGTGAATTAATGAAGCATTGTGATTGGCTTCATTTTTACTCTCGGAAATGAGCAGTTTTCAATTTGGAAACCGGAAAATACGTCAATTTAATGATGTACATATATTAAAAAGGTATATGATCAACCCTTTGCTTTTCACTTAGATCAAACAAAAGGCAAAAATTATATTTTTATAATTCCGAATATAAAAAAAATTAATTTGATCGTTAAGAAAATATGTAGAACACTTGTTTTTAGTTAACATTTTATGTTAAATTTGAAAATGTCATAAAATTTGCAAAGAAAATACGCAAATTAGAAAAACCAATTTTTTTGAAAATTTGAGAAATTAATTTAATATTTTAATTATTTAATTATTAAACTGTATATTTTAAATAAATACATATAAGCGAAGTTAGGTTGAAAACTAATGATAACATTTGTTTGGATTGTGACTAGGAAATAAAATTTATATAATTGGAGAACGGACTTTGAGAAAATAAAAACCTTGGAAAAATTATTTTTTTTAAGATAACCTTAAAATAGTTCATGTTTATTTCCAATATTGAAAAAAATAACAGAAAAAATTTATAAAAATGAAAAATAATAAAAAATAATGAAAAAAATGATTCCATCAATCAAAAAAATGATTCCCTTTGCTGCAAAATTCCTCATCTCTTCATCACTATTATCGTAATAATTTAACAATATTTAAATGAAGGAAGCTATATCATTTTAAAAATGAAGAATAGGATATCTTCAATCAGGCGGTCATTGTAGAATAGAAGAACTTTCTGACTCATCAAACCAGAAATACTCATATACATTATACTGTTCTTTTAAGCTGCTGTGCCAATTCCATTTTAGTTGGAGGCAAACTGGAGGCATCATATCCCACAATCTTTCGTTTCATAATTTTTTCATTTTGGCTTTTACATTTGTAGCTTCTTTCAACTAATTCATATCTTTCTTTATCGATCTCTTTATTCTTCAATGTACACAGTTGAAAATCTTGCGACGTATTTCGTGCACATCAAAAGTTTATTTCATACAATTACCACGTTATGCTATGTAAACTTTTCGACGCAATTTAAGTCTTATTTTGGTATAAGATAGATAATCAAAATAAATTTGGTTCAAATTACTACGATATTTGTTGCAAAGCTTATAACGAAAATAAATGCGTGTGCGCGATAATGGGCCAGATACTTGATACTCTGGCAATTTGCAAATCGGTAAATATGGCGGATTTGCATATATGACAAGAAATATTTCCACAAACATTTACTTAGATGTGCATACTTTAAAACGCTGGCAAAATTTCTACGATTTGCTTGCTTGCTAACTAAGAAATATACTGTGTGATATTCAGCAACAAATTGGGTTGCTAAATTATCGTGTGTAACATTTCTAGCAAATTCGCAAAAAGTGACTGCTTGTCTACTTATCTGAGTATCGAGTATCTAGCCCAGTATCTTTTTCATGCAAAAAGAAAACAAAATGTTCAAAAATCAATATTTCGAGTTTCAGAATCAATCCAGTATTAGTTTAAATGTCAGATTTTAAAAACGTGGTTTACATAATATGTAGTAAGGAATATGTACTAGAATTAATCTTGGAGCAATATTTAGTTTTCAATTAAAGTACAAAGTGAATTAGTTATTTTAATGTGAAATTTCGTATGATAAAAAAATCCTTTACAAAAATATTTTAGAAAGATATATCCAGAAATTATTTCTATAACTCTAATTGTTTTATTAAAAATATTGGAAACCTTAAGAGATGTCCGCGCTTAAACCATAGAATTGGCGGAAACATGTAATTACTTTATATATGGGTGAGAAAGATTTAAATCATTAGCCGCCTTCAGCGCAACGTAGCGATGCCAAATTTCATCAGCGTCATCACTCCACAACCAGCGCCGCTAACACAGCAGCTGACATTAATCGCGCCCATCGTCCAATGCGACATCAGCAGACAACATGCACACTTACCACACCGTTAAACATACGGTGCAAGCAATACCATCATCACCACCTCGCCGCTTTCCTACACTGCTGCCCGCATAACACGGGCATCGACCGTCGAATTTACAAGCAACAATCTCCTCCTTCATACATACTGCGCCCATCGTCTAGCTAATGATTTTGGACAACCCAAACATTTGAGCCATTTGATTCATTTAGCGTATTTTGTTGACCAAAATTGAATCCAAACTATTTTGGGTTTATTTGTTTCCCAAGAAAATAGCCAATTTGATTTAATTGGCAAAAGCCAACTTTTCGAAATAAAATATAAATTTAATATGTAATATGACCTGGTGGCAGGTATCATAACCAAAAATTAGAATTGGGTTTAATTTAACCCAATATTTTTTTGGGTTAATGTTATTCTTGCGAGGGTTTATCCTATGCAATTGTTGTTGTAAATTTTTCAAGGAAATACGCTTATTATCGCGTATGTACACTCAACACAATAAATTCACAAGGAGGGGAAATCAGTTGCGGAGGGAGTCCTGTGGCAGCTCGCTCATTTTCCGTAAATTCATTTTTCATTCACTCACCACCACAAATTGGTTTACACGCGAACATATTATACAAGCAAAACAATGCACCTATTCCATTCGCTCATGCAGTAATACCAACGGAGCGACAAAACATATAAAAAAACGAAAACACAAAACAAAATAAATAAATTTCAAATATCAATCTGCTGGTGCTTAGTCTGCTCTCGATCGTCCGTGCGATGACATACCGCCCACCTCGCGCGGCCAAAATGGTGATGCAAAATATTAATTTAATTTTTTGTTTGTAATAAAATTAAATTGAACATTCATAATATAAATAAATTAAAATTTAATAAATAATAAAAATTAAATAAACAAAATTCATTAATATAAATTAAATTGTGCGTGCATTTATTTAATTCGTGTGGAATATTAATACATACAACAAACGTTATAAATGTATAATATTGAGAAAATTAAAAATTTTAACAATATACAAAAATTAACAATTTTAAAGAATTTCAAAAATATGAAATTTGAAAGGATTTAAAAAATAAAGAATTTAAATAATGTAATGAGAAAGGTTTAAAAATTCTAAACAATATAAAATAATTAGGATTTTAAAGAATTAGAGAATTTAGAATAATTAACCAATTTATAGACTTAATAAATTTGAATATAATTCTAAGGGGGACTTAAACATTTAATGTATTAATCAATTTAAAGAAATTTTAAGTATTTAAAGAATCTTAAGAATTTTTAAAATAACAAATTTGTATTTAAATTTACATATAAACACAAAAAAGTTTAATTTTGTTATTTTATTTATATTTATAAACTTTAAACATTTATTGAATAAAATAACAAATACGTTAAAAACCACATTTAAAACAAGATTTAAGGAGCATACAGATGAAAATAAACACCCACAATTATCAGTATTTAAATCAAAATATGCTGAATATCTAGTCAATCAAAATCATAATTACACTGGAATTAATGAAAATTTACAAATTTTGCACAGGTTGATGTCTGTATGATGGATATAAAAGAAAAACTTGCAATATACCAACAACGTACCAATCCTCTAGTAATCAATGGCAAAATAAACACAAACACTAATAAATTGTTCGACATGATTATATAAATTATAACAGGTAATCAAAGCCATATAAATACAAGCACAATTTCACCCGATGAGCAGTAGTTGAAAAGTTAACAATGAGCAAATGCTCGAAACCGGTCCTTCCGACAAGTTTTTATTTTTAATATCACTCAAATGAAAAGTTTTTAGCGTATTTATTATTTTATTCAATAAATATATAAAAAGTTTATAAATATAAAGAAAATAATAAAATTAAACTTTTTTGTGTTTTTAATGTAAATTTAAATATAAATTTTTGTTGTAATAGTACTACATACTTTATTATAATAATGGACCATTATTGCAGTAATTTAAAATATTAAAGAATTTTAAGAATTGTTAAATTCAAAGGAGTAAAATTAAAAGAATTCAAATAACTTCAATAATTACGAAAATTGTAAAATTTAAAGGATGTAAAAAATGTAATGATTCAAGGAATTATAAAGTTTTAAAAACTTAAAAATTAAATGAATTTAAAGGAATGAAACAATTTAAAGAACTTAGTAATTTTTGTCGTATTTGCATGAGAATTTTACAACAACAATTGCTCAGACGCCAAATTATTTTTTATACTTGTTATTTTATTTCATTTCGAAAAAATAATTCGCGACTTGTTTCCATGAAAAAAAATAATTCAAAAATAATTCGAATTAAATTTTTCTCATGAAAATACAGCTTTATAAATGATTTAGATAACTTACACATTTATTGAATTAAAGAAATTTTGTATAAAATTTTAAGAATTTCAAAAATATATTCTTAAATATTTTTGCAAATATAAGAAAGAATTCAAGGAATATTAGAGAATTAAAGGATTAAACAATTTAGAAAATTAAAGAATTTAAATACAATAAATGAAACAGTTTAGTGAATTTTTGAATTCTTTAAATTCTTTAAATTCAAAGAATTTACAGAACTTAAAAAAATGTATTGAAGTAAACAATTTAAGGAAATTAAAGATTGTACAGATTTAAAACAATTTAAATAAATTAAATTGATTGAAAAAATTTAAAGACTTTAACGAAATCGGAAGAAATTAATGAAATGAAACAATTTAAAAAATTTACAGAATTAAAAAAATGGAAAACATTTATGCAATAAAATTAGTCTAAAAGATTGTACAAAATTTTAAGAATTTAAAGAAAACAAACAATCTAAAAAATTTTAGGCGTTCATAAATCTTAAAAAAATTAAGAATTTAAAAGTTTTAAAGAATTTTAAGGATTTAAACAATTTAAAGGACTTAAAACATTAAAAACTGAATTTAAATAGTTAAGGAATATAAATAATTAAATTCTTCTGTTTAAATTCTTTAATTTTTTGAAGTTCCCTTGCATATTTAAATTCTGCAATTAATGGAATTTGCAGATTAATGAATTGGTATCTTTAAATTTTTTTCTTAGATCTTGCTTTCTAGAAAGAATTTTATAAAGTATAAGATCGTATAAAGAGATTTAAAAAATTTAAAGAAACTTAACCCGTTAAGAGCGTTGTGCGGTCCGTGGGACCGCTCTACTTTTCAAAAAATCAAATTATCTCCACTCCGTTTAATTTTTTTTTTTGAAATTTTTAGTATCTTTCAAATCAAAATGTTTAGTATGGTTCTAAATGAACAGAAAATAATTAATATAAAATTGCGGTCCGCTGGAACGCACCACTATTTTCATGCCCATTTTTCCACGATGCACTTTACGGGTTAAAAATTTCCAGATAAAGAATTTAAAAGCTTAGAAAATTAAAAAATTTAAAGATATAAATAACTGAACAAATTTAAAGAAATTATAGTTTGTTTAAAATTTAGAGAATTTAAAGAAAAGAAAATTCAAAAAATTTATAAAATTTTAAATTTGAAAGGATTTAGAAAATTTAGAGAATTTAAACAATTTAATAACTTAAAAATTTCAAAGAATGTTAAGATATATGTATGTATTTTGTATATATACAGATTTATAGAATTTATAGAAATGAATAAATCTAAAGAATTTTGAAAATTTAAGAATTTTAAGGATTTCAAAAATAAAATAATTTAAATCCTTTAATGAAGTTAAAAATTATAAATAATTTAAAGAGAAAAGTAAAAAGAGAGAAGTAGAATTAAGGCTTTAAAGATGTTAAATATTTTAAAGAATTTTGAAAATTTATGAGTATCAAGCGAATAATTTAAAAACTTTTAAAGATTATTTAAATTCTGTAAATAAGAAGAATTTTGAAAATGTAAAATTCTTTAAATTCATTAAATTCTTCTATTTAAATTTTTTTAATTTCTTTATGATATTTAAGTGGTTTTCTAAATGGGAGAAGAAAGAAAATAATCTTAAGAATTTAAATGTTAAAATGTTTAAAGAATTCAACGAGAAGAATTTAAAGAAATTATGGCGTTTGAACTTTTCCTTTTTGTTTTAGGGAGTTATTAGCCTATGCTTAAATAAATAAATAAGTACATGATTGTGACTTGACTGCTAAATTATTGAAATAATTTGGTATTCAAAAAAATGTTTAATTTTTTTTATTTATTTTGTGTTTTTCAATAAGAGGAACATTTTTATTTAATACCGTCAATGTTCATTTATTGATTTGCACATACTTGAAAATAACTTATTATGTGATTTAAAATATTTTAAACTCCAAAATTTATATCACCTTAGTCTAACAAGTTAAAAATATTCGGCTATAAATTTAATACAAAATGTTAATTTGAATAAAAAAAAAATCAAATGTTTTGTATTTTTTTAAAAATAAATTAGGTTAAATTACAACCAGAAACTAAGAAGTTATTTTTCTGATTAAGCCATATATGAAAAAATGCATAGATCTCATTGGACACAGACTGCTATGATGATAGGGGAAGGTTGCATAAGTCGTACCGGTGTTTAAATCGTACCTCAATGTTTCCGAAAGTACTTTTCCCACCATACAAATGGCACAATGTATAGTTATACTACTCGGCTGTACTTATGCGCGTAGACAGTGCGCATCTGCATTTCAATGAATTTAGAATGTTTCTGGTAAATAAATTCATTTATAGTCGTTTGAGAAGGGTAAGAAAACACTAGTTATGGTAAAAACATTTTGGTTTTTTAGTATAAGTTATACCTACATATATAATATTAGTGATTTGTTTGCCTCTGGCAGGTTTGCAAAAGTTTTTTTTTCAAGATAGTTTTGGGGTTTTATGAACTGACATGACTTAATTAGGAGGTAGTACGACTTAAGGTACTGGTTTCCTTAGTCGTACCGATTTAAATTTTTTAAATCTTATGAGTTTAAAGAAAATGCGCGCAGGCTACTTAATTTTTTGCAATAAATAAAAGCAGGGTTTACTAAGGTTTCCAAAGATACTCACAAGTATGGGTTTACTAATATATTCTCTGATTTCTGAAAACGTTTTTTTAAGGGGCACGACTTGAGCAACCTTACCCTATATTGTATAAATGTTCTTTTGGATTGGTGCACCGTTTAATTAAATCCATCAACATGTCCAGGTTTTCATTTGAGTGTTGAAAGTTTGCTTGAGCCACATAAATACGCTGCAGACGTTAATAACTTTTTGACTGCCCGTAATACTTTTCATGGTCATGCCTAATAAGATTTGTTTTTTTTGGTTTTATATGTCCCCTAGTAAGAGTAATACTATAAATAGAATCTTGTGAATAAGTCGAATCTAGTCTTTGTATGCGATCATCCAATTTATTATCAATACAATTTAATGCAGTTGTTCGAAATAAACAAAGCCATCTGGGAAAGTCACATTCGCCCATATCTAGTGCTTCACTGTCTAGGACCTTAAACTCTAGATAATCTGGTAAACTCGATATTTCGCGGAAAACTCTTGAGCTTCCTGCTCAAATATATATTATGTCAAGAACTTCTTCGTCATCGATGTTTTCAGTGTCCATTTCCACTGACATAATACATATACTGACATAATACATACCACTGAACAGTCTCGTCTTCGTCAAGTCTGTAAAATATAATGTGAAACCATGAGAAGAAGAGGATATAATTAATTTTTCCAAAATAAAATTTTTAAAAATTAATTGAAGCACTATGGCCGATATCAATATACAATTTATTACATTTTACGACAAACTTTCGTTTTCACACTCATGCACATTTTTGAAGTTAAGTCCTAAAAACATGTAAAGTAATTTTAAAATATACGTTCCTTTCACAATTTCTTGTGATTTTAGACTATGCGTTAATTTACAGATTTATCGGAGATAGATTTATGCTTGAAGTTGAACATTATTTTATGACCTAAACATTCAGCGCTATTTACGTCCTAATATGTCATCAATAATACATTTTCACATTAGGTATTATTATCTGCAGTACCTAGACTCTAGGACTTCAAATTTTGTAAAACTCGCGGCAACATTATTGATGCTCTACTTTTCATATGGTTATTGTTAAGTTTTTAATCTCATTGTTTAATTAGTACCTTACTTAAAATGTTTGGTCTTACTAGATTAGATCGTAAGTATGATCTTTCGCTTTCATTTAAACCCTCACAAGGTTAAATAGGTACACTGCCCTGGTTGTTGTTATTAATTTCATACGATTCTGAATGTAACATCGTAATTTTTTTTTTTTTTTGATAATAATTTCCAAATAAATAACATTTTCTAAATAATTGAACCCTTCCGTTCGCAGTAAATAATCAATTAATTTTAAAATCATTAATTTTAATAACAGACAATTACAAAAACGACCAATTAGTTTCGTAGAATGTGTTATTATTAAATATTCCACATTTAAATTGAAAATTTTGCCATTTAATGGTGAACAAAAATTCCAGAAACATTTTTAATTTATGTATTATGTAAATAACTGTTTTGTACATTGAAGTACACATTTAATTAATAAATTGTTCTTCTATTAATAATTATTCTGCACCAACTAAATAAATAATAAAACATTTTCGGAATACACAGCTGGTTCAATCTTAAAATTGGTAATGCATAAATCATAAACCAAACTTTTTCGTAGACATTTGGTCAACTATAACTTATACATAAATATTCCACATTCATTTCATATATATTTATTGCGGAAGTATTATTTTTGAACAGAAAAAAAAAAAATCTGGACACATTTGGCATTAAACTTTTTTTTAACACATAGAGAAAAAATCAAATTTCCGTATCTGCCGCATTGAAAAGTTGTGTATCCAGTAAATTGTATTTATCATACACATACGGTTACCAGGGCTTTATAAATATTGAGATAAATATGTGGATAAAACGGAAAAAAACAAACGATTCAAAAATAAGTGTTAAATTGTCCAAAAGCCTTTTGTTTATGAACGAGTATTTACCTCACAGCTAGTCACTATGACGAATACTTCGGTTTAATCCAATTTATAGAATTTTGTTTTAAGTTTTATCCCTCATTTATAATTTGTATGGTAAATACAAGCAATGCAGCACCAACAAAAAAAAAAACTGTAGCAACAACGTGTTTCGAATAATTTTGCGGTGAAAATGATTTGAGAGATGCTGTTTGTTATCCAGTTTTTTGTTTTCGTATCACAAATCACAATGGGGAGTACATATTCGCTTTGGTAAATATTAAGAATTTCTTTTGGGAAAATATTATTCCGCTCGCATAGTTATTCGTATTTGTATTATTAATTACAACCAATTTCAATTAAGAAACTAAATTTATTTGAAATTGGAATATAATTTTTGATTTCGTCGGTATAGAGTAGAAGGGGGGAGGGATGGAAAACCTTTTAAATATAATACAAAATTGTTTATGTTTTTTTTTTTTTTTTTTGGTTTGGTCTCCATATTTTATGAGTTTTCTTATCAATTTTTCACATGACCGAATAACATAAGAGAAAATTTATTTGTCCGTATAAAAATGTATACAAGTATAAAAATAACATAAAAATATGTCACAAAAATAGGAATGGCAAGTTTCTTAAGTTTTGCTATGTATATATACGAACAAAAAAAAAAATAAAAATTGTTAAAATGGTAAAGGAGTAGGAGGGGGATTGGTATAAATAATATACATTACAATTTTGTATAACATATTCGGTTGTCCTTTTTATATTTGACTTATTAAACTATATGGATACTGATTTTTTAAAATGTTAAATTTTTTTTATTTTTAAGTTTGGGTCAATGAATTTTTAGAAATTTAATACAATATATTCCCGTTTCGCCCGCAAACCTACATAATTTGTTGATTTAATTTTTTTCTTATCTGTAAACTTGATCTTCATTTGCTTTATTATAGAAATGATGAAATTTAAATTCGGTAATATGTATGTACATATATTGTTCTTTTGGTTAGGAAATATCTCTTATTATGTAAATACAAGTCACAAACGTTATGATTTGTTTTTTTAGAACAATAACGGATTTTCCAAACCAATATCTTCTACCCTCCTATTGGTTCACAATGTCAGAGCACGTAATCTAAGCGCTGGGCTCAGTATGTTCCTTATTCTCTTCCCGTTTAAATTTTAATTAGGGCTGACATTTTTAACATAACGCCTAATTAGCGATTTTATGTTACATACTATACAATACTTATACAAGTTGACAGTAGTAAGTTACCTTTATAATTCAAATAATTTTTTTCACATATCGTGCTGAATTATGTTTTAGTTACCTAAGTTTAACTTAAAGGAAATTCTACGGTTTAAGCAATACAACATGATTTGCTCCATTGGAATAATTAGATTCCAAAAGAAGTTTATAGTCACTATCATTGCCGGTGAACATGAAATGCAAAAAAGAGTGTAAGTGTAAATTAACCTTTAATCTTGAAATCATAAAAAGTTCGCACAATTTTAAATATCATTTATAGGGTAAACTTAAACATGTTATTTATAATTGAGTTTATGTGTGTCACCATAAATTTCAGATCATGATTACGAAAGCTTAATTCGAAATCGTGACCGTAAATTATCGCGATAACGTTCGTGTGCCTGTAAGGCATTAAGTTCAGATTTTAATGTGAATTTTGCTTCGGATGAACACGAAAAATTCACCTTAATACGATCCATAGTCGAATGTGTAAGATTCATATTTGATTTAATTAAGAAACGAGTGAATCTGATTCAATCCAAATAAGAATATTATGCTTACGTATTCGTATCGTATCGTATTCAGGAGTAGCAGTAGTATAATTTACCTAGTGAAGCTACAGGAGATTTGTGAATAGATGCCGTTTTCCCAGCCGGGTTTTTTCAGTATAGGTCTTTAATTTTTCCCAATAATGGGCTACTAAATTTTCATATGTACAATAGATAGGCACTTACTTATTTCAGTTTGGCAATTAAATAAAAAATTCGAAATCGATTAACCACCTTTGGTGGAAAAAGCAAGAAATTAAACTTTGCTGAGAAGATTGGCTTATATAAAAATTGTTATGTAAAAAAACAATGAGCGAGTCACGCTCAACTCGCAAAAGATTTATGTGAAAACATTTATGTATAAATATCTATTGAATCATTTCAAGCCAATGGCTGTTGTTCACTCAGTATTTAAACTACGTTACATTTTTCGTTCGAAAGTCAATAAATGATTCTATTTTGGGTGTGGAGGGCGAACCTTACTGACATTAATTAATCATAAAAGTAAAGTTCTGTTATACACTTTAAAATATAGCATTACTCATACACGTCATCTTGTTCAGATTTCATAGTAGTGAATGGTGACGGCAAACTCGCTGAACAAAACAAAATTACATCGCTTTGTCACTGATCAGTTTAAAATAGATTAAATGGAGCGGTTCTATTAGGGCGCAATGTTTACCGTGAAATCATAACAATTCTATAAACGGTAGCGAGGAAACTCAGCAACACCATGTGCAACAAGTTGCTTTACTTAATTCCTCCCTATTGGCGACCACCTTGACCATCGCACGATTGGGAAGTTACTCCTATTTTACTAGCAGTAATATGCCCTGTACATTGGAAAAATTTTCCACTTAACGTCCTACTGTTGTTGTTTATATTGTCAATTGTCATCAACCTCTTCGTCATTTGTAAATAATTGACGAACGTGATCTGCGCTGTTTATTGAAAGTGTTATTTTACTATTCTTATTGCCGCGTGTCACATCGTATTTTACGATAAGTTTGTTTGTCACCCGTTTTACTTTCTTTTACGTAAGTAAAATAAAGTATAGTAATCATGAAAATTTTGAACCTTGGGATTATTGAAGATTTATCTGTTTTGAGTTGAGGTCTCCTGACTCCGAAAAAGTGGGTTTCGAAACGATGTCTGTCTATCAGTCCCTCTCTACAGCCCAGATGGTTGAACCAATCGAACTGAAATTTGAGATTTAGGTTTTTTTTTTGATAAATTGGAAGGGCCCAATGAATTTTATTCCAGGTAATTAATTTTGCAAGTATCTTAAAAAGTATAAGGTTTACAAAAAACTACTCAATACAAAATGTTTCCAAAAATTAAAAAAAAAACATGAAAAAAAAAAAAATGTTAAGTTTGCCAGGAATTTGCATAAAGTTTCTCAAAATTCGCTGTTCGTAAAAGAAAGTCGTGTGTTGGCCACACCTCAATTTTTCTATTGGTTTTGATTTTGAGTTTAACTTGTTTTCCTTTTTTTCCTGTTTGCGTTGTTGTTTAAATAAGGCTTCTTGAATTTTCTTTTCCGTTTTTTATTTTCTTTCTTTACAACGATTCTCTTTTTCGACCTCAGCTAGACGTTTCTTATTAATTTAATTTCTTCGGTTTTTTGGAAAGGCGTTGATGAAAGAAAAAAGTTCCAAGTTTCTTATGCCCATACGCACAGGTGTTCCGAGACAACAAGAAAACTTACAATTTTCATATTTGGAGCGTCGATATAAATGATGAATTCAAATTTTCTGGACCTTCAAACTTTAAAAAAAATGTTGCATCAAAATCATTAATCTAACGTTACAGCGAATAGGTATTGACGTTTTTGCCTTGCCAATCTAGGTTCGTGTCACTGGATTGTGAATAACAACTCCACTCTTCAATTTATCACAAACGATTTTTTCTTTTGTTGTTTATAAAAATTATTGCAACACAATTTATTACCGATAAATTCACAAATTCATTTTTTATTATTTTTGCACAATTCTACTGTTCACTTAAGTATAACTTTTATTTCACACTTAAACACCTTTTAAATCACTTTTTAATTTCCTTTTTAAACTTTACTTATCGCTTACCAAAATCTTAATGTTCGTATTTAAATTGGTTCGCTCCTTATATAATCAAACCAAAATTTCTCGAAATTTCATGATTGTTTCGGTACAAATAGTCTAGACACATTAGAACAGTTTTTATCATAGAAAATTAAATAGTAGAACTTTCCACTATCAACTAACTTATTCTACTCATTCCTAGGTGTCACCGTAATAGTATGTTAAGTACTTACTTCATCAAAAAATTCAATGGATTCATCTTCTTACGATATTACTTCATCAAGCTCAATAATTTTAAAAATAAACTCATAACCCGAACATAGGTTTGTAGCATCCATTATGCCTATTGACCTTTTTTCTCAAACGTCAAATGATGTAAATTTACAGCCGAAGGCGTACTGCAAGCGTCTTGATGATATCTTGTTTTCTGTGTTTTAGGCAAAACAAATAATTTATTACGGTACATTTAACTTTAGAAACGTTTTTATATTAATTTCATGTTGTTTCCATAAACGATAATTGAAATAAAAAAATAAATATTTTTAATATGAATATCAAACGATAATTCTTCGGTATGGTGACTCTCCGCTAAATTATCCAGCTATTTTAATTTTTCTGGGCCAACCAGATCTTTAACCCGTAAAGAGCGTTGTGCGGTCCATGGGACCGCTCAAATTTTCAAAAAATCAAATTATCCCCACTCCATTTAATTTTTCTCTGAAATTTTTAATATTTTGCTAACCGAAATTTTTAGTATCGTACTAATTAAATAAAATATAATTAATATAAAATTGCGATCCGATGGAACGCACCACTCGTTTCAAGCAATTTTTTTCACGACGCACTTTACGGGTTACATTTATTTAAATCCATTGGCTTCTCGAGGCTGGTGCTCTCATCAAAACCAACTTACTTATTTTAGTTAATGTTTGTTAAATTTATTCTCAAACGTTTCGCATAATCGATTGCATCAGGATTAAACCGTTGAAAACCACAGGTTCGAAATCCATTTACAATCGAATTTTTGTTAATGTTTTGGTATATAACATCCTTCAAAATTGGCGGAAAACAATATTTTGGCACACTTGAGTAATTTTTAATCCTTCACATAGCTTTGATAATTCATATTGAGGTGGCTTCGATATCTATCCACATATAAATCTACAGAAAACTTGATATTTTGGGCAACAAGGCTTGGGTGAAATATATCTTTAATATATTGATGAAAAACATCAGTGGTTATGTAGCCAGAATCAGACTTTAACCAGTTAAGTCAGTCAGGAATTGAACTTCAATCAGACATCAATTAGTACGCGTTTGTATCATCGGAAAACCCTGTTGCAGAAAAACTAAACATGACTGTCAAGTTTTCCTTGAATTGGCCACGATCCGTTTCATATAAATTTTTTGTTCCTAAAATATTTTTATTATAGTTTGCTTGCTTTCAATTAAATTAAGCACTTTTTACCTTTAGCCGCATTTACTTTACCTCTCTTTGGGCACATTAAAAAATTTGTTTCATCACGGTTCGAACGGTAAGATTGGCATGTCTTTTAAGGAAATTATCGTATCACTTATTACCAAACATATTATTTTTAAAAGGATTTTCTTTTCGTCACGACGTGGGGAGCTCTTAGCATGATTAGCTAAGACCTAGAGCACAGTTTTTTGCTCTTAAGTTTTCTTCCTAGTTAAGAAAAAAAAAAAATATGTGTAATTAAAAATATAATACATATTTAAATAAAATTTAATGTCTTTTTATTTTGAATCCATAACATTAATCTTGAATTTCACACTTCTTCAGCGACATATCACTACTAAAATCTGTAACAAAAGTGTCTTTTACAACAATTAATTTGGAAATTTGTACTGCAGTGTTTTTCCCAGTTTTCTTACTTTGGTTGCCTTTCAAAATGAGGGAATTCTCAACCATTCTAAATAAAATTCAACCTATGTTAACGGTATATAACTTTGGAGTTGTGTTTTTAAAGCAGCTTAAAACTGATAATTTGCGATCATCCACATTTGAAACGTGAACTCCTTCGAATAATTCCCACATTTTCGTGTAATTATTTTTAAATCCGAGTGTCCGATAAGCAAAATGTTTTGTATTTATTTATGAGTATAATTGCAACCAACCTCAATATAAATCTAGGAGGCATTGATTCGATAATTCGATTGTTCAGAAGAAATTTGTTGTTGTACTGCTACGTAAAATGGTGTGTTGATTTATTTTCGTCACACGATTTGTTTCAATATTCTTTTGTTTTTTCGAATCATACCCTGCCTAAGTGCCTAAAAAAGTCCAGAGTTAAATTACTCTTAATAAAATGATCGTGAGTCTAAATAGACTCGATATCCGATATTTAGAGTATAGTTTTGATCATAAAATAACTCTTACTACTACTTCCCAACAAAATATACATTTTCCTTAGTCTTGATAAATGGTGAGCTAGGTTCCTACGATTTTTAAAACTAACACAGAAAAAATGGTAATTTACAAATCAACATTTAATAGAATTTTGTTTTAGGCCTGAATCGCACTATCATTTTTGTATGTCAAAGATGTTTTATCAAATATTTGATCATATTTAGCTTTACGAAGCTAACTTGATAAAATATATTTTTTAAAAAGAATCTTTTATAAAAGATTCAACTCACACTATCATTTATCTTTGACAAAGATATTTGATCAAACAACTTTGACATAGAATAATGACAGTGTGATTCGGGCCTTAAGAAAATAGGCATTTATAAAGTTACTAGTAAGTTACTAATTTAAAAGTAGTTTATTCAATCGGTTTTTGAATTTTCATTATTTATTCCTTAAAAATATTTTGAATGTGAGGTCAAATTAGAGAAAGCCTTCATGTAGTTCAAATTTATAATCTTAATGATTGGGTATTTAGATGAATGTACCATAATAAAACATTATGTATCGTCTTTTCAATTCCATACTGTAGCAACGTCACTTGAGAACAAGTCGAAAAAATCGACTTTTAAAGTTCGAAGTATATAATTTTATTATTTAAATTTTTCTGGTAATCAGTAAAATGGGTAAGACCGAATTATAGTAACAGGATCTCCTTCTTTTCATCTTTTACCTGGAAGTGTTACTCTAAACTAAATTTTATTTAAAAGGAAAGTATTTATAAATTCAAGCTAAAATATATCTATTTATCCACTTTTGATATTATAATAGCCCGCTATCTAAGCTGATTTCAAATAAAGAAAATGTACAATAAACCATTGTTATTTTATAACCCAAGCTGCTGGGGCAACGTGAACAATATTTGAGTATATCATGCCAGAAATTCGCCAGAACTTAGTAATTAGAAAATTTGTGCATAACGTATTTTTAAATTGTGTATAACTAAACTGATCTTTAAAATAGTCTAAATTGGCCAGAATCGGCCATAGAACCATCACAATTTATCAAAATAGTGGTTCTTTGAAGAAGTTACACAAATATGTGCAATATCCAAAAAATCCATCTGTTACTAAAATTCAAATTAAAACAAAGGGTAGTTACTATACTGACCAAGATTCATGTTTGTGAATGTTATAATACTTAACCAGATATGTGTTTATGCATAATACTTAACCAGAATAAGCCATAGAACTGTCCTCCATAATTTATCTAAATCGCGGTTTTTCAAAGAGATTTTATCGGAGTTTTCTTGAAATCCTATACCTTTTACTAAGATGCGAACTAAAACAAAGTACAATTAATATTTTGGAAAAGACGCATGTCTGTGCATAATATACTTTAGCCAGAATCGGCCATAGAACCTCCACAATATAATGCGAATGATGTTTATCTTAACTTAATATCAGATTAAACAATACCAACAACAAAAATGTGTTTCAAAAAGCATACATTCGAGCAAATTTATTATACAACGTAATTCATTCAAATCAAATATTAATTGAACTTAATACTAAATTTAAAAAAAAAATCCAAAAACAAAATTTATCAAGATTTACACTATTTGGGCTTTCACAAAGCCAATCCCCTTATACTTAATAATGGCTCAAAGATTAACCTGTTAATCGACACTGTTGGACAGTTTAAAAATTTTAATATTATTCTTATGTTTAAAAAAATTGTCATGTCAACAATTTCTTTTATCACCAAATATCTGACCTTGATTTTGTATGAGTGTACTTTAATCATGCTCATCCGCTAACATTTCATATTGGATTTAACTATTGAAATATCGATTATTGGAAAACTTTAGAAAATGGATCTTGTACTTACTTGTATATGAAAATCGATATCTCAAAACTTTCTTTTTTAGGCAAACCATGTGTGTATTTTAATCATGCATATCCGCTCAAATTTCATACGTTTGGATTTTTTTTTTAATTTAGTATTACGTTCAAATATTTCAGTTGAATTTCCATGTATAATAAATTTGCCCGAATGTATGCTTTTTGAAACATGTACGCACACATTTTTGTTGTTGTGGTTTAATTAATTTAAGATAAGCTTCATTCGCATACAATTTATCAAAATCACAGGTCTTCGAATAGGTTATATGGACAATTTTCAGAAATCCCACCGTGAAGTTCTACGAAGAGGTTATAAGGGCAAATTCCAGAAATCCCACCGTTTACTAAGGCTGTTAGTGAATTAGTTAAAAACTAGTTAAAAATGAAAATTTTCACCACAAAAAAAATTTAACGCAGTCGACACCGTCCATAAAATTTGAAAAGTGTTGTTACAAAAACGTCATTCAATAACATTCAGTATACGGCTTGACACTGGATGGAATAAAAGCTTTTGTAATTTAGATACATATTTATCGTGCTTGTTGACTGGGAATTTATTCTTATATGACATCCGTCAATAGCACCGATAACATTAGCAAAGATTCCAGTTTTCGACCTTGTGCAAAATCTAACCCCGATTTCTTCTCGTTCGTCAATAGCTGGTGGTTTAATAATATGCCGCATATGATGTGTAAGATAGTCCAACATTTTATGTATGATGAATTTTACTGTAACTGTATGGAAAAAAAGTATAGGCATATATGTAGTTATAATTTTACGCTATAAGGATTAAATGCGATGTATTTTGAATGAATTTCAACTGTCAAAATTTTAACCAATTCACACAGCAAATTCTAATTTTGTTGTTAAAAATATTTCACCACGATAATTTGATTTTCACCAAATTTTTAACTAAACTATTTTTAACATATTCACTCACGGCCTAAGATGAAAATTGAGAACCAAAACGAAGTTCAGTTAATATATTAGCAAAGTTTGTGTATAATATACTTTAGCTAGAATCGGTCACAGAACACCCATAATTTATGAAAATCGCGGTTCTTCGAAAAGGTTATATGAGCAATTTCCAGAAATCCCACCATTTACTAAGATGCAAACTTAAACAAAATATATTTAATATACTGTCGATGATTCATGTTTGTGCATAATAAACTTTAGCCGGCCATAGAACAAACCACTCTACTAATTAACAAAATCGCAGTTCTTTGGCTCTTCGAGTTCATGTTTGTGCATATTAAACTTATCGCTTCAATCTGAAGCATCGTTGCGGACCACTGAAATAATATAAACAATTAAAATACAAATAATACGAAATTACGTCGGTCTTGGAATTTGTTGTTACTTTTAACAGGAAGGCAGCAACAGGAAGTTTGGGTTGTTTGGATTGTTCAGCAGACCAGACTGGTCTACTTTGTATGTAAGTACGATTTATTATTATCAAAAGATCTTATGAAGCATTTCACAGACTACTGCCGAAAAGACACAGGTGATACAAATTATTGACGGCTATTATAAAACATTAACGTAACTCAATCATTATTTAATTAGCAAAAAAAAATAAAATTGGCTTTTGATAAATGGGAGAGGTTCCATGGTCGATTCCGACTAAATTATATTATGCACAAAATTTGATCTTGACCAATATATTATTGTACTTTGTTTTAGTCCGCATCTTAGTAAATGTGGGATTTCTAAAAATCGCCTATATCACCTCTTCTAAAATCCGCGATTTTGTTAAATTGTGGAGATTTTATGGCTAATTCTGACCAATGTAGCCTATTTTTAAGATCAGTTTAGTTATGCACAATCATCATTAACCATTAAATATGTTTCATTACGTAAACGGAATATATGGGATTTCGGGGGTGCTATTCTTGAACTATTACGAAAACTTTCGTATTGCGCGTTAGTGTTAAAGTATTTTTCGAAAGCCCTAGTTTCTATTTTTTAAATTAAGCTAACTGTTCTAATTATATATAGAAAACTTGGCTTTTCTAAAATGGGATTTCTGGTGTGATGTACCTACACTAATATTTGCACAATCCACTGCAACAAATCAAAATAAAAATTGGATTTTAGGTAAATAAAAATGTATTATAACATGCGACGTCTACTATGAAAAAATATATTCAAAATTCAATTTTCTCTTCTTCAACCAAAAGAAGATTATATCGATTCCTTCATAAAATACTCACGAATTTTACAAACTTTTAAATATTTAAAATTTTGGTATGTCGGTATTTCTTGAATTATTAAACCAAATAGACGAAATCTGCAAATGAATAAGCATTGGAACGCTTTAATCAATCAAACTAACTTTTCTGATTGTAATACACCGAGTAGATTACTTTTAAATACTTATTTTTCTCCAATATTTTATGTCCTTAACACTTAGTTTGTCGCACTTTCAAGATAAAATTATAAATAAGTATACTATCCCTGTTACAAAATTTACAGATACCTAAACTTACCTAAAATGTATGTAAATTTCAACAAAGAAACTGCCGAATTACATTGTAACAGCAAATACGAAAATGGCTCCTTAATACAAACATTTTTGGGGATAAATCCCTGAAGTTTCAAAGAAAGTCATGGGCATTTTGAAAAAATAATCCATCGAAAGAAATTGAGCTTCCTCCACAGCTAGTTGTACAAAATTGGAACGGAAACAATATTTGAAAGCAAAACAAATAAGACAAAAATATTGATCGTGGAAGGTTAATGCGTAACTAAAGTGGCTACTGAATTTTGTCGATAGTTCTAAAATGTATCCATATGTTTTGGAATGTAAGCCATTTATCGTTAAATTTATTCTGTCGCAGACCATAAAGAATCTGGCAACGGTGTAATATTGAAATGGGTATCAGAAGCAATTATCTCAGCATATCTCATATCTAAACTGTCAATTCAACGAACTCCTTTAGTATATGAGAGGTTTATTATTCAATGCACAGTTTCGTTTTTCAACAAATTGTAGACTAGACAAGACATCAAACGTTTTCATGGCAAACAACAAAATTGTGCTAGAAACTTTAAATATTAAACAAAATGGAAAGCAACTGCTTTAAGGTACAATTTTTAAGTACATAATTAAGATAAACATTCAGGTAGAATTTTGAACAAGCCCTTTTAATCTTAGAAGGGACTTAGCTAGTCAATAGGTGCTTAAAGATGTCGTGATATAAAAGGTGAATACACAAAATGGGTATAATATGTCACCCAAAGTTAATGTACATATTAAAGGGGTATATTGAGTGGACTTATCCAAACGATTATAATCCATTTTAAAACATTTAACCATAACATAAATTAAAAACTAAACCTAACCCTCATAAGTAACATAAGAAGTTTTATTCATTTTCACCGACATATTATAATTCCTTATATAAATAAACGCGATATAACGTTATTTTTACAAACACAATCTGTATTAAATTACGCTCAACTTCTTGTATTCGTATATAATACACATACCGTACACAGCATAATAACATATGAAATTGCCGTTCAACAAACGTTTTTCAAATTTTCAATATTTGTACAAGAAACACAAAAAAAAACAGTTGGTTGAAAAAAAAAAATCTAAAAGTGTTATTCTAGAATTACAAGGATTTCAACTTAAACTTACAACAAAAAAATAAATGTTTGTCACACGAAAAACATAAAAATCGAAAATGTTTAGTAAATTTTACAGCTTCTGCTCCAATAAATTAATAATTTTGTTTTTCTTGTGCTGAGTACTTCTAGCCATAATATACCACCATCAAAATATGTACATGTATATGCAATAAGCCAACACAGAAGGTGAAGTAATCTTTATTGTTGAAAGATAAAAATACGTACAAATTTTTGTTGCTTTTATTTTCACAGAGATTGTGTTAACATTAAATAAACAAAAGAATATTTACGTACATAAAACAAAACATACTCGTGCATACATAAATACTCGTATACACATAAAACAACAAGAGATGGAAAATTCAGCGATATGAAAATTTAATTTTTCAACAAAACATAATTTATAATAAACAATAAATTTCAAAATTTTTATTATATTTAGATTAATATTTGTTTTTATCTTGCATCATATTATTCACGATCTATTTATTATTTGATTTTGTGAAAAACAATAGAAGCTTCTAAGAAGATGTAAAAACATAATCGTATATATGCCAGAAATCTGGTGAAAGAAACAAATCAACACTAAACGTGATAGGAGCGCATAGCGCGGATCTTAATAGTTATTGGAATTTTTAATTAGATTTTCTTATTACATAGGTATACGTACACGAGTACATTTTATCCAATTTATTTTGTAACCACTTTAAAAATAGTTTATAATTGTTCTTGCGTAATTAGTTTTTGTTATGTAGATATAGCAGAGAGGATGAACAAAAGATTTTATCGCGAAATTATTAAAATCAAGTTTAATCATAAATTAACGTATAAAATGTTGAAGTTTTTTTGCGCAACAACGTATTATTAAATATTATCTACTGCACTTCATAGAACTTTATAAATAATAATAATAATAATAATAACTGCTCTTCCCGTACGGTACGTGATAGTGTGCTGTAGATATACAAATTATGTGGAATTTAATTATTTAATTTATTAATTCAAGTAAAAAGATTTCTTTTTTCTTTGAATGAATTTTTATTAAAATTTCCAGTTAGCAACAATGGCTCAATTTATAAATTTTTTAATCAAATATCCGGAAACGTATCCATTTAGTTTAACACTATCATTGGCAGCAAAGTTTCACGTCAGAATCAACTATAGGCAAAGTTACCAATTAATAGCTATTTGTGCGACCAGTTAGGTAACGGCTACGGACCAAGCGGCACAGTGGTTAAAGCTACGGTGTTTGGATCGGGAGGTACCGGGTTCGAATCCCGATAGGGGCGACCTGATTACGATCGGTGATGATGATGAATACAACTATGACCCCTGTTGAGAGTGCCTGAATTCATTGGCCGACCAACTTTTCATGTAAGCGCTTTAAAAAATACAATGTGCAGGTGGTTTCGAAACCAAATAGGTCCTACAGCCGTAAAAAATATCTGTGGATCGTCAACGGTTGTTGTGTCTAAAAAGCGGCCGCTCCAAACAAACAAACTAACTTGGAAAAGCCTAATTTTATGTACTGAGTGAGTCGTTTGCGGGAGAAGCAAAATGATTTCCGCAAAAGCACACAAATTATTCCTAACGTATCATTTAATTTTGATAAAAAAATTGTTTACTCAATGTAATTAAAAATTAATTTTTAGGTACGTTTCGACAGCAAAGTTCGTTGTTATTTTTGCAACGCTTCTCACACGGATAGTACACATATAGATGTGGATTAGAAGTTTAATTGGATTGGTTGTATTCCTGATGGTGTCGCTGCCGGATTTGTATTGCCTTCTTTCGGTAGCCAAACGATTTTCTTCTGTTTCCTATATGCTGCTCGTGCCATGAAGATAATAAGTATCATTGTAATTATTGTTATGATACCTATGTCTGTTGCGTTGTTCGTTTGATAATCTGTTTCGAGTTTGTCCAATAACCCTATGTTCCTTTGGTGTAGATTATGTAGATATTCCAAGTTCAGTTTTACCCCTCTTTGTGTAACATTTGTTTGGAGCATGGGTGGGAGAATCTGCGATGTTTTTATCTCCTTATTGGTAAAAGTTCATCCTTTTATTTCCAAAGTTTCATTTTGGTACTGAATCAAGAAGTTTCCATTTAACTGTTTGTCTGACCCATTCTGTGTTACCGTACCGTTGAAATTATTTAGAAATATGGTATTCTTATTTACAGATTCAATTACTTCGTTTTCATTAAATGAGAATTTGCATCCTGCATTTAGCCCTTCATTAATTGGTTTATGTAATGGTCTTCTTTAAGTTCTTGTATTTGGTTGTGTCCACATATAATGACTTCTCTCCTACTCTTGTACTTGTCCATCATACCGTATATTTTATGTTGGTCTATTAGAACTTCACTATATTCTAAATGAATCCGTTTGTCGTTTTTGATAGTAGACCTCAATTTTATATGGTGGAATTCTTCTCCGGTTGTCTTTGGTATGGAGATGACGTACAGAATTATTGTGTCCCTCATTAACATGGTTGGCTCTGCGTGTCCTATGGCTTCTATCTCGTTATTGTAAGGTAGAGTGTCTATCTCGCTCACTAATCGATTTATTTCTTCTTTGTCCAATAAATTTGAGTTTATTATACCTCGTTTGGCTAGTTGAGCTGCCCTTACTATTTCTTTTATTTCTTCCTTTAGCAATTGAAGGCAGTTGAATATAGTTTGTTGGAAAACTTCCTCTTGATTTCCGTCTAAGTGCAGCTGGATTTCATTATATTGTTTGAGGATTTGTTGGCTCTTCTGGGTAATGGCTGTGTTTATTTTGTACTGTTCGTTGTTGTTTTCGATAATCCTATTCTGACTGCTGAGTATGTTATCCCAGTCAGTTGCATCCGGTGACCCAGCAATCCATTTCCATGCTGAACCAATTCAATTGATTGAACGCTGGGATTTTTGTTTGTGGTTCCTTAGTTCCTGCAGCAGTTTATTCATCTCATTAATCTGGTACGCTAGCTGTGGTTTAGTGACGCTAGCTGGGCTGATGTCTTTTACTTCAGATTGTATTCTGGTTAGGATATCCTCGTAACAGCCAAGGTCGATTTGGTGGATTATCTTGAAACTTCGTATCGAAATTAACGGGGTGTCATAGTGGTAGATGTTTAAGGACGTTACTATGGTCCAAAGGCACACGCTAGAAAGAAATGAGCTTTATTTAGTAATGTTCTTGATATTGGTCTTATGTATCCTTCTTCCGGAGTTGGTAGTCACAGTAGGTTAGGTTAGGTTGAAGTGGCTGCTATCGCACACTTAGGCCAGCAATGGCCCGTTGTGATACCACAGGTAGTCACAGTAACTTTGTTGTCTTTCGCTACTGCTTCCTTTCTAAATTTGGGTTTATTTTTGCCTTGAATTTGTTTTATGGCAGTATAGATCGTTTCTCCAATTTCATAGGATCTTGGATCACTGTTTTCGCGTTTTCTCGTTGTATTTTTAATTTTTGGCTATGTTTTATCCTTTCTATGAGGTCTTCATTCACTTTCTCTTTGTAGTCCAACAGGTTTTGATAATTGATGCATTGAATTCTTCCAAGGAATATATCGCACGGTTTTTTTCCAATTACCGAGTGTATGGTATTATTATATCTGTCGACTGAAATGTTGACTAGTTCTTTGGTTGTGAGATCCTTGTATTCGGATTGAAAACACCTCAGGATTTCGATTACGGTTGAATGAACTCTCTCGATTGTACAATTACTTCACTCCTATTCGTTGGCGTTACGTACACTTGTATCCCTATAGTGTTTTTATGTAATTGGTTATTATGGGACTTAAAAAACTCGGCTCGTTGTCCATCACTAATATTTTCGGTGCCGTGAAGTAATGTAATACTTTTATCATTTTGTCTCTCAAGTGAAGAACAGAACGATCTTTGATGTGAAAAAATTTTTCAAACTTCGAAAATTTGTCTACGCATGTAATGAATTTCTCGTCCCTTATATCCATTATATCGATTATTTCCGACGGGTATGTCGGTATTGGTGTTTCCTGCAGTTTTGGCTTGTTCGGATGCCTATCGTACTTATTTTCGTTGCACACATCACATTCCTTCGTATATTTTTTTATTAAACTTGCCAATTGCGGGAAATAGCATTTTTCGAGCATCTGTTCTTTATTTTCCTTCCAGTTTCGATGAGCTCTCCGGTGTTCCTCGTCAATAATTCTGTATTTATTTTCTTCGTTGTTTATGTCCTCCACTATTCTTCTTGCCCACCGTATTTTGTAGTTGGTGAAGTCTTGTTGATAGACTTCCTGGAGCAGTTGCATGTATTTTTCTGGTATTTTTATCCCATTTAGAAATGTTGGGTGTAACTTCTTTTTTAGGATTTTCCTTAATGCTTCCTTGTTCATATCGGGTAAAGAGATGTAATGCCGATGATAATTATGGTGAGGTTCTTCGGAGATGTACATGTCCTGACCTTCTGTGATTACTAATTGGATCTTAAAGACATTTATTGGGGATTCGCAATGCTGGATTAGTTGAGTTCCATCTTCTTCAGCACTATGTATATATGGTTTCGCTACTTGTTGAGGAAAGGTTGTTCACTTCTAACTTTAGCCTAGACAAAGCATCTGCTACTTTGTTAGTTATGCCCGGTTTGTAAATTAGTTCGTAGTTGTATTCCTCGATGCGAGCCTTCCATCTTTTCAACTTGCTGTTGTTATTCCGATTACTCAATGCGAATGTTAATGGTTGGTGATTCGTTACTATCTTGATCTTTTTTGCCCCATATAGGTAATTTCTTAGGCTATCCAAGGCCCATACGATCGCCAACATCTCCTTTTCATTTGTGGCGTAATTTTCTTCTGTGGTGTTTAGGGATTCTGATACATAAGTGACTGCTCCTATGCTGGTGTTAGACGCGTCCGTTGTTAAAATAAATGGTCGATCAAAATCTGGAAATACAAGTAGGTCCGATGATGCCAATAATTCCTTCAGTTGTTCGAAGGCTTTTAACTCTTCTTTCCCAAGTTCGATTTTGATTTTTTTCGACGTGTTTGCTTTTATTTGGGCGTTCTCCCCCTTGTAAGATTCGTGAGTGGTTTCGCAATTGTTGCGAAGTCCTTAATGAATCTTCTATAGTATGAAGTTAGTCCCAGAAATCCTTTCAATTCCTTGAGGTTTTCAGGTGGTTTTATATTTTTAATTGCTGATACTTTCTTGGGGTCCGCCTTTATGCCCGAATTGGTTATTAAGTACCCCAGGAATTCCGTCTCCTCCTTAAGGAATTCGGTTTTGTCTATGTTGACTCGAAGATTAGCTTTTGTTAATGTATTGAATACGTTTTCAACGTTGCGTAGATGTTCCTCCTTTGTGGTACCTCCGATGACAATAATGTCGTCGATATACACATAACAGATTTTTCCTATATACGGTTTTAGGACGTCGTTAATCATCCTTTGGAAAATTGCCGGCGCGTTTTTTAAACCAAAAGGTAATCTGGTAAATTCGAATTTTCCATTCATCGTAGAGAATGCCGTTTTTGCAATGCCACTCTCTTTCATCTTGATGTTGTGGAACCCTGATGTTAAATCGATGGTGGTGAAGTATTTAGAATTTCCCAAACAAGCGATGGTGTTTGTGATATCCGGAATCGGATACGTATCAGATATAGTGATTGCATTCAATTTCTTGAAATCGATTACCATTCTGTATTTTTTTATACCCGAGGTATCGAGTTTTTTCTCCACGACCCAAATTGGACAATTGTAAGGACTTTTAGAGGGTCTTATGATACCTTCATTTAAAAGTTTCTTAATTTGTGTCTCCACCTCTGTTCTCATGTTGATGGGGTATGGGTATGTTTTTGTGGGTGTGGTGACAAAAGTGCCAATTCAAAAGTGCCAGAATTATTAAGTGCCAAAGACCACAAGTGCCAAAATTATTAAATGCCAAAGTTATTAAATGCCAAAGTTATTAAATGCCAATGTTTGATGGGGGATCGATATAAAATATTGCAGTGTCATTAATATATTCGATATAATCCGCTTCTACGTGCGGCACGCAGTGCGACATGTTTGCTTATCCTGGCTCCTAAGTTAAATTAGGGATCTCCATTTTCCAGAATATTTTAAAACTAATTTAATTTTTTTAATTTTTAATTTATTTATTTATAAATTTGTTGCCAGTTAATTATTTTTGTCGCCCAAAATGTTTATTTCGATGCCAAAAAATAATTTGGCATTTAATAACTTTGGCATTTAATAACTTTGGCATTTAATAATTTTGGCACTTGTGGTCTTTGGCACTTTCAGTTTGGCACTTTTGTTCTGGCACTTTTGAATTGGCACTTTTGTATTCGAATCGTTTTTGTGTAAACCGGTTCTTCCGTTGTAGTTTTGATTTCAGCTCTCACATTTGTTTCAATAGTTTGCTCGTCATTAATTGGTCCAAACAGTGGTAAACGCTTGTTGATTATCGATCTTAATTTCAGCTTGTCTTCTTTATTTAGATGGTTGTCCCTAACTTCTATATTGTATACTTGAGTGGACATTTTCTCTTTTAACGGAATGTAAGTCAATAAAATAAATAAATAAATAAATATTGATGTCTGGAGAGATGGTTAGGATGTTTCGTTTTCTATATATCATTGCTCCTACTTTTTTCGAACGAGGTTAATCCGGGTAGAATGAAGAAGTCCACTGGGATCGTCTTCTTCCGGGTCTATTTCGTCTTCGTAGTCTCGGATGTATTCTTCGTATTGATGTTCATCTTCTTGTTCTATTTCGTCTCTCTGCTCCAAGTGAAACACTCTCTGTTGTTTCTGGGCCTTTACATTAGTTTCTGAGTTTAGATCTCTCCTATAGTTTGGTCGGTTCATATAGTCGATTTTCCTGGTTTTGATGGATTCATCCACTTCCATTGGTGTTGGTGGCTTTGGATGTAGCGGTCTTTGTGGTATTTTTAATTCCTGTTGTTGTTGGGTTGGACCGTATGCCATGTTTTTTTTTTGTTGTAACGACATTCTGGGAAGCGGTCTTGGTGCCTCTTGGTGGTATTTATTTTGTCCAAGAATTTGATTTACCGGTATTATGACCCTGTTGTAGAGGTACCTATTATGAATCGGTAAGTTCCGGAAGTTGAGGTTTTGGATCTCTAGGCATGATGCATATGCCTCTGGTAGTGTGGCTGGTCTTTGGATGGTTAGCATTTTGGATATATCGGTTGATAATCCTCTCACGAAAACGTCGAGCGCGCGATTCCTGTACATCTCCGTTAGTACAGTCATTGTGTCTTTATTGTAATTACTCGTTTTTATTTTATTGATAATTAATGATAGCTGGTGATTTACATTTGCGTAAAATTCATCGACGCTTTGTCTTCCCTGTGTCAAATTACCGAGTTGGTATTCCAGTGTACGCTGATCCCTTTTGTCTGCGTAATGTAGTGCCAGACAGTTCTTGATTTCGGTCTAACTTCCACTGAAAATATTATATGTCACGAGTGCTGAGTCCGCTGCTCCTCTGATCTTCTGGCGAATGCTCTGAAGAATAGCACGGTAAATGGGTTTATCCCTCACTATTTCATAATCCTCTAATATTCCTTCGACACTGTTCAACCACGATACGTAATGTATTGGGTTTCCATCAAAGATTTGAAGCTCTTTCACACAATCTGGGAGCTTACTGATTTCCTTCAAATCGTTCTCGTCCCTTGGCCCATTTGTTGTGATGTTATTAAGGATAGGCTGCTGCTCCCTGGCTTCCAATTGTTTTAATCTTCTCTCTATATTTTTTACCATTTCAATATGTGCGTTTAGCGCCCCAGTTAGTTGAACAATGGCAGCTTGTATTTGATCCATTATAGTTATTAATTGTTTATCAGTTTTTTATTGTAGAATTATTATTTATTTATTTTAGTTATTAAACAATTGTATTCACTTTTATATTAATAAGAAGAATTTAACTTTAATATTACTTATAACTTTAACTTACAATATTAGAATTTTCATGAGGATCTCTCCTTGGTTATTTTGTAGAGGGATTTGTGTTTCCATTGAGGATTTCTCCTGGTAAAGTTGTGCAGGGATTTGCGTTTCCCTGGAGATATAAGGTAGAGTGTTGCTTCGTACCGGATGATCCACAGTTTTCCCTTTTAGCCACAAGCGTTTATGCTTGCAAGTAGCTTACTTGTGGTGTGGTTTTCACTCACGTTACACTTATAGTTACTATGGGGATAGTATTCTCACTATAAACACTATGAAGTTACTATAGGGATAGTACTTTCATTATCACTTTTTAGTTTTTGTTATTAAACTACTATAGGGATAGTAGTTATTGAGTCACTTTTTATTATGAATTCACTATGGAGATAGCAAAAAATAAAAAAATAAAATTTTTTATGACGTTTGGATAGCTTGAATTGTTTCGGCGCCAGTTAAGTTATCTTTGATAGATTTACTTAAAAAAATTATTTTTCGGACTATGTCCACTTTATTCTGTTACTAAATTATATCTAAAGATTTACATTTTTTATTTTACTTTATATAATAATAATATTGCTGATGCTAAGAAATTTATATAATGAGAAATACTGCTGATTTAAGAAATATAAAATATGTTAGTGTACTTTGTACACGCGCATTTAAAATTTAATTTGAAGAATGTTGAAGATGCACATTCCATGTTGACCTGATTTCACATGAAATAATGTATGTAGTGAAATGTTGTAGCTATGTGCTTAACTTAGAATTGTATTTCTAGTTTTGTCACCAGTGTTGCAGTGTTAGCAACTGATTTTTGCGCCTCTGTGTTGGTAGTTATACATTTTTGGTTGTCAATTTTATTTTAAGTTTTCGTTTACTATTTTAATTCAAATTATTCATTTTGATACTTCATAAAATATTTTAGGTTTGGTCGTTTTTTTACGTATTATTTTTATGTTTGTTTCGAGCTGACGCTCTGATCGTGTTTACTATGGCAAAATCGCCAGCATAAATATATTTTGCAGTCGCCCACAGTCTTTGTCGCTTTTGTTCTGTTTATAGATTATGTTATGTGACAGCTTCACCTATGTACAAAAATTCTAAAAAGTTTTCAACAGTGTTAAACAATGTTGAATTTATCACATAAAATCTAAACCATAAAAAATAAATATTTATTAAGTATTTCGGCAATTGTAACAGTAAAGGCGGGTTTTGAGTTGCATTCGTTCGTTCGTTCTGAATTTTTCGTGTTCCTTTGATTGGATTTGAAAGAATTTCAGAACGAAAGAACGAACGAACGAGTGCAACTCAAAACCCGCCTTAATAGTTTTTCGGGCTAAGAGCGCAATACAATGTAATCAGGCCGATTATAGAATCCGCGGGAACAAATTAATCGCGGATCGAAAACTGCATATCAAAAAATGGAAAACAATATTTTTATATCACAGTTTCATTGAAATCCCTTGGAATTTATTTTCTTTTCAATTCGTCAGCAAAAAAATGTTTCAAAAACGCGACAAAATTATTGCGATTGTACGGGGAATCAAAATATTTAATATGCTTAAAATCAATAGTAGTTTTCCAGGATATTTTGATTTGCCGCGATTTTTTTTTATATGCAGTTTTTGATCCGCTACCGCGGATTTTATAGTCGACCTGACACCTGAATATTTATAGTTTGATAAAATGAAAACGAAAGCTTTGATTGCACGTCACTTGATTCACCATATTGAGTAAACCGCTATAAATTACATAATAATTGACATACTTTTTACAAAAAGTATGACATGAAAAATAAAAATATGTTTGATTTCTGTGTTTACTAAGTTTCCCTAATTTAGTGTATTTTTGTTTTTCCCTATTTTCATTACTTTTGTTTTGTGGCCGACTGCTAACTTCAATTTAAAATAACAAAAATGTACCAATAATCGAAATACTCGATCCAATGGCAAAAATGGTTCCGTCAAAATCGGTTAATTGTAGCTCCTGAGATTAGCGCGAATCGACGGCCAGACGTTATTTTATATTTACAGAGAAGATGTGAAATATTTTCGCGTCAAAAAAATCATGTACAAGAAAGATATTGTCTAGGTTGTAATATTGTTCTAATTAGTAACAGGAATAGTGAAAATAAACAACCTCCGTAAACATTATTATTGTATTGTTGATTATTATATCGAAATTACTTATTTATCATCGGCAAATATATACAAAAGAACTTCAAAGTTTACTCTGCAATCAGAAATGTAACATTCACTTTTAATTAATACATATATTTACTTACAATAAGAACAGTGGTAATACTTAAGCAGATAAAAACTAAACTAAAAATAAAACAAAAATAAACCGAAATGAAACAAGTTTCTTAAACTAATTTTGCCTAAAGGCTATTAACATTCTTAGATAAATATTTGTTGCTCCTAGTAAAAATACACACAATGGTACCTATTTATACGATGGTATTTTTTTTGATAATTAGTTCGTGGTACGGAATAAGAGAATTTATCTTGTACGAGGGGGGTTTTCTGAAATCAATAGTTGGTTATTTATTTTTGTTTATAGCCTCAACGTAAATTAGGTAATATGTGAGTTATATTATACACGCTATTCTTAATCTTATTTAACTCTTAAATAATTAAACGATTGCCATATATTATACGAAAGTTAAATCCTCCTTCATTTGTTTCACTTGAAAAATAAAACATTGGAGGAATATAAAATAAAATAAAAATTATGTGCTCTCGCGTATATGGATTGCAGCTATTTTATATAAATTTATGTTCATACATAAAATATTTAAAAAGTTAAACAATAAAAGTAAATAAATTAGAAATTTGATTGCCTAATCATTTGTGTAAAATGTAATAAAATACAAAAAAAAAAAACAATTTAAATTAAAAATTAAGACAAATTTTTCACAATTTATTTTCCAAACATTAAAATGAAAATAAAAAAATTGGATTACCATTAAGTATATAATATGATGATACACTTTAGGCAAAAATCGTGCATCAAGTAGAGATAAATCAAATTGATTGTGAAATGTTTCAAAAGAAATTGAATTAAATAAAATAAAATAAAAAACTTTAATTTGTTCGCACCCTCAACTCTCAATATTAACTTTATGTATGTATTTATGTATATACAATAGTTATAGCAATCCCTAAAATTGATTTTATCTTTTGTGTGATTTGTCTCTTCTGAAATTCATTTTATTTAAAAATTCGTGTCAAACAATTTTTCAAGCACCCTTATTTTGGAGGACAAAATTTAATTAAAAATTGAGGACGCACTTGAAACTACATACAATAATATCTGCATCATAAATGGACCAAACATATATGTAGTTTTCGATGGTTTTAAGAGAGTACCTATATAATTGAAATGGTACAAAACAGATGTATTTGTTCTGGCTGAAGCTACAACTTTTGAACGAATGCAATGATCTGTATATGAACATTTTGGGAGTTAGTAGGTACTGACAAATATCTTTACTCGGAGAATTTGCAATATTTCGTAAAGAAATAAAGATTTTTCAACACGAAAATAAACACGTGCAGCACAAATGTATTTTTAGGAGTATTTCCCCATTAACCCTTTGGCAAACCAAAGGCAATTGAAAATCAGCCTCATTATCCTCAGTTATTTTTCTACATCTTAATCAATTTGCAATTATAATTATCAACAACAACCTTTAGACAACACACATTTTTTGTGACTTTAGTTTATAGTAAGATAATATAACAAAGTCAATATTTAAATTAAACCAACCTCCGAGGTTTAAATTGATGTGAAAAATACCAAAATTTTTTAAAACTTGTTTTACATTTTTATTCCAATAATAACTTTACTTTTTTGGATTACTGTGTCTCTTGCGATAAATATAGGATCATGTTTTAATAGAGGCTGAAAAAACTCCCACTGGCCTTACCAAATGTATTTTATTTACTCAGAATGTCGATGTATCAGTATTTCTGTGTCAACATCGCATCGCTCCTCTGAAACCATTGCAAATTTCGCGAGAAACTTCGAATTAATTTAGATTTCTACAATAGTTTTGAGAAATCAAGAAATCAAATTTCGAATAACTGAGCAATTGAAATCCGGAAATCAATCTCATCTCTGTAAAAGCATGCAATTCAGTATGCTTAATTAAACCCCAAGTTAAACTCGTCAAACAAAAAATGTTGAACAACATCTATTACATAATTCTCAACACCTAACCAGTCGCAATCAGCTTCAAATTATCGGGAATACCACTAATTTTGTAATGCAATGCAACTATAGTGCTTTCCACATTTAGTAATCTTGATATTCTCACAAAATTGCGAATAGTCCCGAAAATCTTGAATAAGCTCAAAATCCTATAATAATCTTGAAAAATGTCACTGCTATTGAATGTTGATAATTTTGAATAAAATGTCAGAATGTCTTAAAATCAACTATGCGTATTTGAGAAGTGTCGGCTATTATGGCTAAATACGACTTATGGTACACTGCGACAAGGCATGTTTCAGTATGGCGTATTTGCACATGTTCCTCTATGGTATATTTTGTTTATATTATTTTATTAAGTGAAGGAAAATTCTTTGATGATAAGAGGAAAATAAAGGAAGCACAAAACATGTGCATGTTCACGTCCCATATTGTCATTTTCAGAAAACGCAATAAATTTAATTCAGCATTATGTAAATGTAAAATTCATTTCAGCTTACAATTTTCACAACAATAACTTCTCAAAAATAAATAAAAAATTCTATTAATTAAACAAAAAATGTTAAATCCACCTCTTCTAGCAATACCTTAGAGCAGTGCTTCTCAAACTTGTTCATACTGCGGCCCCCGAAATCGGAAAAATAAACTCAAGGGCCCCCAAAAATTATTATTATTTAATAATAACGAATTTACAGCTAAGCATTTTGGGCATTCTTGTTCTTTTTGTAATCCATATCCGTGTTCCGCAATTAAAAAAAATGTTCTTCCAACCCAAAATATTCCTTCATTTACATCCGAATTGTAGGATTAAAAAATTCTTTTATGCATAAATTGTATAATTCCAAAAACCTATTAAACATTTTGATAAACTTGGAAAGATTTGGCATAAGGAACTATTAAAAATTGAATGCTTCTGTAAAAACTCTGGTACTAAATATTTTAACTAGACATATGAGTGGAGCAGAACAGATAAAGAAATGACTAACTAAGGTTGAAGATAAACATTTTTGTGCTGACTGTTCTGGATAACCCGAACCTAATTTGCTTCATTTTTAATATTAGCGTCAAATGGTTTTTACTTGGGTATTTAAGATCAAATTTGGATATAATTCTTCTGAATTATCGAAATATGAAAATTCTGGAAATACTTGAAACATAAAAAAAAAAATTGATTTTTTCCGTACAAAATTCAGAGTTAGCAATTTTAACAACAAAACAGCAATTCGCCAGTTAAATAATATTTCCTCTCTTTTTTCTTTTATGAAATTGCAATTTGTTTCATAATTCAAAATCAATGCTATCTGGATCATAATTCTATTTTACATGAGAATTTTAAAGGGAGAATTAAATATTTGACTTTTCAATATCTTTGAAATAAAAATTTAATTCGCCCTTTAAAGTGTTCATGTAAAAAGAAATATAATCAGGGCCCTGTTGCACCAACTACTTATCACTTATTACTTATCAACTTATCATAATTTTTGATAATTTTCTGTTGTACCAAATTGAAATTTGATAAGTATTTTATTGAGTTATAATAAGTAATAAGCACTCACTTATCAAAATTAAGTTGCACCAATTCGCGAAATGATAAATGATAAGTAATATTTGGATAAGCGATAAGTTTGAGGTTTTTGATAAGTTATTCGTAGTTCTGTTGCACCAAAAGTTTTAACTTATCAATAATCGAATACATTTAATGATAATTATCCAAAATAGCAATAAGAAAAATTTCACTACTCAAATAAATTGATGAGCTACAAATTGTAGTGGCATGGCGGAAGTCTGTTAAAAACGTTTTTTTTCCCCTGTTGTGTGTGGCCAATTAAAGTGGAACTTATCTATTTCTTGACCGATTATGATGAAATTTGACGTGAGCGATGAAATTGGGATTCTAAGGTGATTTCTGGATAAAGTTCTGGAATGTGGCCAACTAAAGTGGAACTTCGCTATTTCTCAATAGATTATTATGAAATTTGACATGGGCGGTAGAAATGGGATTCTACCGAGCAAACGGCGCAGTGGTTAAAGCTACGGCGGTTGGATCGGGAGGTACCGGGTTCGAATCCCTATAGGGGCGGGATGCAAAAGGGATTTTTCATCATCTGAATACGATCGGTGATGACGATGAACACATCTATGACCCCCTGTTGAGAGTGCGGAATCCATGGGCCGACCCACCTTTCATGTCAGTACTATAGGCTGGCATGAAGCAATGCAATGTGCAGGTGGTTTAAACGAAAGCGGGTCTATAGCCGTACGTCCTCGAGTTGGCTGGCAACGGCGTAAGGTAGGACGTTAAAAGGGAACTGCGAAAGAGTTGGGAGTGCCTTGAGCCCCAGAAAAGATTGCAGAGATAGAAACAAACAAACAAACAAACAATGGGATTCTAAAATGATTTTCTGAGGAAGTTCTGGAATATGGCCAATTAGGAAGGAACTTGGCCATTTCTTATCAGAATTTGATGAAATTGAGCATGCACGATGGAAATGGGATTCTTAAAAGATTTTTAGAGGAAGTTCTGGAATATGGCCAATTAGGAAGGAACTTGGCCATTTCTTATCAGAATTTGATGAAATTGAGCATGCACGATGGAAATGGGATTCTTAAAAGAATTTTAGAGGAAGTTCTGGAATATGGCCAATTAGGAAGGAACTTGGTCATTTCTTATCCGAATTTGATGAAATTGAGCATGCACGATGGAAAAGGGATTCTTAAATGATTTTTAGAGGAAGTTCTGGAATATGGCCAATTAGGAAGGAACTTGGCCATTTCTTATCCGAATGTGATGAAATTGAGCATGCACGATGGAAATGGGATTCTTAAAAGATTTTTAGAGGAAGTTCTGGAATATAGCCAATTAGGAAGGAACTTGGCCATTTCTTATCCGAATTTGATGAAATTGAGCATGCACGATGGAAATGGGATTCTTAAATGATTTTTAGAGGAAGTTCTGGAATATGGCCAACTAGGAAGGAACTTGGCCATTTCTTATCCGAATTTGATGAAATTGAGCATGCACGATGGAAAAGGGATTCTTAAATGATTTTTAGAGGAAGTTCTGGAATATGGCCAATTAGGAAGGAACTTGGCCATTTCTTATCCGAATGTGATGAAATTGAGCATGCACGATGGAAATGGGATTCTTAAAAGATTTTTAGAGGAAGTTCTGGAATATAGCCAATTAGAAAGGAACTTGGCCATTTCTTATCCGAATTTGATGAAATTGAGCATGCACGATGGAAATGGGATTCTTAAATGATTTTTAGAGGAAGTTCTGGAATATGGCCAATTAGGAAGGAACTTGGCCATTTCTTATCCGAATTTGATGAAATTGAGCATGCACGATGGAAATGGGATTCTTAAATGATTTTTAGAGGAAGTTCTGGAATATAGCCAATTAGGAAGGAATTTGGCCATTTCTTATCCGAATTTGATGAAATTGAGCATGCACGATGGAAATGGGATTCTTAAAAGATTTTTAGAGGAAGTTCTGGAATATAGCCAATTAGGAAGGAACTTGGCCATTTCTTATCCGAATGTGATGAAATTGAGCATGCACGATGGAAATGGGATTCTTAAAAGATTTTTAGAGGAAGTTCTGGAATATAGCCAATTAGGAAGGAACTTGGCCATTTCTTATCCGAATTTGATGAAATTGAGCATGCACGATGGAAATGGGATTCTTAAATGATTTTTAGAGGAAGTTCTGGAATATAGCCAATTAGGAAGGAACTTGGCCATTTCTTATCCGAATGTGATGAAATTGAGCATGCACGATGGAAATGGGATTCTTAAAAGATTTTTAGAGGAAGTTCTGGAATATAGCCAATTAGGAAGGAACTTGGCCATTTCTTATCCGAATTTGATGAAATTGAGCATGCACGATGGAAATGGGATTCTTAAATGATTTTTAGAGGAAGTTCTGGAATATAGCCAATTAGGAAGGAACTTGGCCATTTCTTATCCGAATGTGATGAAATTGAGCATGCACGATGGAAATGGGATTCTTAAAAGATTTTTAGAGGAAGTTCTGGAATATAGCCAATTAGGAAGGAACTTGGCCATTTCTTATCCGAATTTGATGAAATTGAGCATGCACGATGGAAATGGGATTCTTAAATGATTTTTAGTGGAAGTTCTGGAATATGGCCAATTAGGAAGGAACTTGGCCATTTATTATTCGAATTTGATGAAATTGAGCATGTGCGATGGAAATGGGATTCTAAGATAATTTTTATATAGTCTTAAGGCTTTTAAATTGCAGTTAACACAAGAACTCAATCCGGTCGATCACCATAAATGTCGTATCTTCACTGATTGGGTCCTTCAAATGCATCAAAATGATCCGGATTTTCATCGAAAAATCCTCATCAGTGATTTGGACTATTTTTTACCTCGGAGGCTACGTTTATAAGCAGAACTGTCGCATTTGAAGTTTAGAAAATCCAAGAATGATTATTGAAAAGCCTCTCCATCCTCAACGTGTCACTGTTTGGTGCGGTTTTGGAATGGCGGTGTGATAGGACCTTACTTATTCGAAAATAAGGCTGGTGCAACTGTTACGGTGAATGGATTGCGCTATACCGAGCTATGATTAATGATTTTTTATGGCCGGAATTGAAAGATATTGATGTGGACGATGTTTATTTTTAGCAAGACGGCGCTACGTGCCACACAAGCAACGAAACACTCGCAATTTTGCAAGAAAAGTTTCCTGACCGTGTTATTTCTCGAGATCTTGTGATTTAACAACTTTAGACTTTTTTCTTTGGGGCCACGTGAAAGATAAGGTCTATGCTAATGCTCCACATTCGATTCAAGATTTCGAAGATTGGAAAGGGATTCGAAATTCTTTACAATGAAATAAACATTTATTGATTTCTCTTAAAAAATACTCGTTTTTTTTAATATCAAAATGAAACCTCTTATTGGAAAACTCTATATATGTATATTATAAAATAAAATTTACATTTCTGTCTCAAAATTATTGCAATGAACTTTGGAATGTAAATATGGCCCATACAAGATCCACATCTGTCTATTCTTATCTGTGCTTATACCAAGTGAATTTATTACTCAGAAATAGTACCTTAAAAATGCGATTTTAATAAAGCAATTCACAAATAATGTATCGATCAACATATCGTTGAAATTTCAATCAAATGATAATGACAATACATACATGTAACAATGTGTTTACAAGTGTAAGGATTATTTCATTCTGTTCGATTTATCATAGAGGTAAGACAGTTGTTTTTCGATATTTTAAAATTAATCTAAAACTCTCAAATATAGGTATTCAACTTTAGTAAACAAAACTGATGTTTATTAAACAAAAAAAAAATTTTATATCATAAAAAAATGCGTCGGTTCGAAAGAATATTCGAGGATGAAAACGAAAGAAGAAATCGTGTAATGAAAGCCAGAACCAATTATTCTCTAGATTCGGGAGTGTTAGAAAATTTTCGTACAAATTGAGCATGTTTTATTAAAAATAGGAGCAAATTTGCGCCATGGAAGCGATTGAAACTATGCGTTGAGTCCTCTACAGCAGATACTAACAACACTGCATTGGTTAGGAAATGGCGCGCAATATCACGGGATTGGCAATATGCACGGCATTAATAAATCGATTGTGGGTAGGATTATCGAGTAGCAGATACTATCATCGATAGCATGATGGCGGAAACCGTGTGTTGGCCTGAAAATATCCAAGATATCCCACTGAAGTTTCTTGAGATGGGTGGTTTCCCTCAGGTAGTTGGTTGCATCGATGGAACAATGATTAATATAGATGCACCTACGGTCAATGAAGAACACTTTGTGAATCGACATGGAGAACATTCACTGAATGTAATGATAGTGTGTGGCCCAGACCGCAGCTTTTATGCAGTAAATTCAAATTGGCCCGGTAGTGTCCATGACTCCAGAGTATTGCGAAATACAAGGCTGTTCAGCAATTTTGAGTCTGGGTTTCGTCCGATATATAACAATAAAGAATGAAATAATAGTACAATATATAATTATAATTTGGAAATACTGCAATTGGACAGAGAACTAATTATCTAAAAGGTTATCATGATCTGCTTTAACCGCTGCTAGTCACCGACACTACCACTATTTGCATTAAGCAAATTATGAGTATAAATAGATAGTGGAATTTTCATTTCTCTTTCCAGTTTCAATATTTCCAATTGGTTTTTGTAAATTTCTGTTTTTAACAATTTTATTTTCAAAGAGTTAATTGTCTCTGCGGCTTCTGGTGCTTTACGTTTATTGGTTTTTGATTTTAACCGTTGATTAGGTGAGCCAATAGCTTCAGAAACACCGCCAGCTTCCTAATCGATTGATAAATACCCAAGTTCCATCCGACTTGGCCATATTCCAGAACTTCATCTTAAAATCATTTTAGAATCCCATTTTCATTGTATCCATCGATTTTCATCCTAATCGGTTGATAAATAGCCAAGTTCCATCCGACTTGACCATATTCCAGAACTTCATCTAAAAATCATTTTAGAATCAGATTTTCATTGTACCTGTCGATTTTCATCCTAATCGGTTGATAAATAGCCAAGTTCCATCCGACTTGGCCATATTCCAGAACTACATCTAAAAATCATTTTAGAATCCCATTTTCATTGTACCCGTCGATTTTCATCCTAATCGGTTGATAAATAGCCAAGTTCCATGAATCCCATTTTCATTGTACCTGTCGATTTTCATCCTCATCGGTTGATAAATAGCCAAGTTCCATCCGACTTGGCCATATTCCAGAACTTCATCTAAAAATCATTTTAGAATCCCATTTTCATTGTACCTGTCGATTTTCATCCTCATCGGTTGATAAATAGCCAAGTTCCATCCGACTTGGCCATATTCCAGAACTTCATCTAAAAATCATTTTAGAATCCCATTTTCATTGTACCCGTCGATTTTCATCCTCATCGGTTGATAAATAGCCAAGTTCCATCCGACTTGGCCATAATTCCAGAACTTCATCTAAAAATAATTTTAGAATCCCACTTTCATTGTACCTGTCGATTTTCATCCTAATCGGTTGATAAATAGCCAAGTTCCATCCGACTTGGCCATATTCCAGAACTACATCTAAAAATCATTTTAGAATCCAATTTTCATTGTACCCGTCGATTTTCATCCTAATCGGTTGATAAATAGCCAAGTTCCATGAATCCCATTTTCATTGTACCTGTCGATTTTCATCCTCATCGGTTGATAAATAGCCAAGTTCCATCCGACTTGGCCATATTCCAGAACTTCATCTAAAAATCATTTTAGAATCCCATTTTCATTGTACCCGTCGATTTTCATCCTCATCGGTTGATAAATAGCCAAGTTCCATCCGACTTGGCCATATTCCAGAACTTCATCTAAAAATCATTTTAGAATCCCATTTTCATTGTACCTGTCGATTTTCATCCTAATCGGTTGATCAATAACCAAGTTCCATTATACTCAAGGATCATTACAACTTATCATAAAAATCTGATAATTTGTCATTTGATAAGTTATAGACATTCTGATGTGCAACGCTTATCACTTATCATTATCAAAATTTGATAAGTTTCTAAATTGATAAGTGAGTGAATTTTTTTTACTTTTGGTGAAACACTTATTACTTATCATAATCAAAAAAACTAACTTTTGATAATTTGATAAGTAATAAGTGATAAGTAGTTGGTGCAATAGGGCCCAGATAGCATTGATTTTGAATTATGAAACAAATTGCAATTTCATAAAAGAAGAAAGAGAGTTAATATTATTTAACTGACGAATTGCTGTTTTGTTCTGAAACCGGGCATTAGTAGTATTAGTAAAATTAAGTTACTTGATAACAAATTGCAAATTTACACCAATTTTGGGAATTTTTAAAAATGTTCGTAAGTTTTCTATATTTTTACGGTCTTTTCGATACTATTCATTAATATTCAGATTTTCCTGTATTATTGAAATTGTTCGAAATCAATCGACATTCACATAATATAGAGATTTTTCCAATTTTCTGGGTAATCGAAATTGTTCCGCGGTTTATTCTAGATTTCTTAAGTTTTTCGACATTCCAAGGACTATTCAAGATTTTTAAAGATTTTCGAATTTATTCGAATTTTGTAAGGCTATGTTCTGTGCTTAGCTTTGAGTTGTAAGAACTTGCAGAGTTACACACATAAATCTAAATGGTGATGTTTAAAAGTTCTTTGAGATAATGCCAAAATTTCAATTATTCTCCGATATCCTATAGGTTATTTTACTGTAGGTTACATCCAGGTTATTTTAATATAAATACAATAAATGCAAAAATATACGGAATTTTGAATTTTCTTATTTATTGCAAATGTATTACCCGAAAAACAATTTCTAACCGCTTGGTTAGAGGTGTGTAAATGGTCGGTACAAAATTACAACAAAAAATTAAAATTTTAAGAAATTATCACCCGAATGTAAATAAAATAGTAAGATTGTCCGAGCAGATACCCAAGTACCACGATCTTCACACGACTCTAAAAATTTATTAAAATGCGGTAATGACAAATAACAGTCAAGTGATTACGGACAAGAATATAAACGAATGTTTACACGAATACGCACCAACAATAACACGATCTTTACCCGATATAAATACAATCATTTAGATAGTCCTTGAACGCAGTGTTGCCAGATCTTTCAAACCCAAATTCCCACATTCCATCCTTAATTTCTCTTTTTTTCTCTCAACGAAAAGGAAAAATTCCCGCATTTTTTCCCACAGGCAAAGTTTGCATTTTCACTTAATTTTCCCCGTCAATAATACAATTTCCCTCTTTTTTCCCATTGAAAAAGAATTTTTGCTGGTAAATGGTAATATATATGTTATATATACCAATTAGTGATCTGCTAAGAATCCTTGCCTTGAATTGAACTTTTTCATAAAATCTGCCTCGGAAAATTATCGCGCGCTGACCTAAAAGCAATTGGTGAACAGTTTCCGAGAGGTATAATCAATCCTGTGTGTTAAACGACGGGAACACTGCATGAATATATCCAAATAAAATTAAAGACATATTTGATTTGGTTTTCAATTTTATAATTATTTTCTAAAAATACAAATCACAAATTTATTTCAGTTTTCAACTTAAAAAATACCCTTTTCAATGGGAAGTTAAAAATAAAATTTAAAGCAATAAAATTAAATAATTGCACATTTGTTTCAGACATTAAATAGTATTTAAGTTGGACCAAGCTGAATAAAGGTTTTCTGATTTAAATAATGCATAATGGCTATCGTTTGGCTCAAAATCTAGACAAGTTTTATCTGCTTTTTTCAAAGCCGACTTAAAAACGCACAATGAATTGAGCGTTTTTTCTCCTAGTCTATTTCTTTTTTTCGACTTTATGTCGGTAACCATTGAAAAAATACGCTCCGCATCAGCGTTTGAATGAGGTAATGTCAACGTAAAACTCACTATTTTTATTAAATTTGGATAAAGCTTATCCCCATTTAACGCTTTTTTGGAAGCCATAGTCTTCCAGAATTCTTCCACACCTAATAAAATTAAATTTTCTTTTTCTTTTTCGGAAAATTGAAAGGGAATATCCCTCCATTCATCCTCTAGTTGAAACTTGTCACATTCGACGTAACTTGATATGTGAGTTAATTTTTTGGAAAATTTCCGTTTAGTGGCATTAAGGGCTAAGTCGGGGTTTATAAATTCCACTGATTTAAAAAAATCACTATTTACTGGAAATTTCTTCAAAATTTTCTCTATGGCTACTTCTAGGAACTTTCTACAGTTTGACTTTACCTCGGTCTCCTGACGTTCATCTAAATTTTCTTTAAGAAATTCCGTCAATTCTGAATCAAATTCAATTTCTTCCAGTGGAATTCTAGTATCGTCGTTTACTAATAGATGAAAATCTAATTTTATTCCGGACGAGATCAGCTGAATGGTCTCTGGTTTTAAAATAAATCTCCCCATAATAATTAATACATTTTTGGACTCCTCGTACAGTTTGTGTACCAAAACAGTTTCGCTTTGAAACAAGGCATTAAATCGATTAAAATAATTTAAAATATTTTTTAAAAACAATAAATAAGCCTTGGTTTCCACATTTTCGAATTCCTTTAAAATAATTTCCGCCTTTTTTCGCTTGGTGACGTTGGAATCGTAAACAAAAAAATGTTTTAAAACAGCCCAATTCTCCAATATTTTTATAATGCATGGATGCATGGATAACCAACAGCAGCAGCTGCCGGTGAAGATATTTTTCTTTGAGCTATTTCAAAATATTCCTGAAACTCTTTCAAAACTGCGCAGCTTTTTGGGCTTTCGGACATATAACTTGCGCAATTTCGAAGAAATGTTTCTATATTTTCCGGAATTTTTCTGATGGCTGATTTTAGCACAAGTGCTGAGGAATGGCATATACATTTTAGAAGAATCAATTCGTGGTGGTTTCCGATGTCCTGTTGAAGCATTGTGAAGACAGAATTATGATCCCCAATCATCACTGCAGCATTGTCTGAAGCCATTGCTATAATGTTTTGAATATTGATGTTTCGTTTTTGAAAGCACAGTTTAATTTGTTGAAAAATTTTTACTGCTGAACAGTCTACGGCATCTATATTTACCAATTCGAGTAACTGGGTTTTCACTTCAAAATCTACTATATATCGAACTAATATACAAATGTTTTTCATATTTGAAATATCTGTTGATTCATCGATAAAAATCGAGAAATTATTGCTCTGAATTATTGTGGTTAATTCCTCATCTTCAACTTTCGCCAACACTTGCGTCAAAACATTTGTCATTTTAGTCCTACCTAACTGGATTTCATTCATAATTTTTGAATCAGGAGCAATTTTTTTTAGTAGTGGAGTTAAATGATCGATTATATGTAAGGAAACATTATGTTCGGCAAAAAAACTTGTCAGCTTCATTTCCGCATATTTGATTTTTTGCTGCTGATTTGTTGTGTCAATATATGAGCGTATCGATGGAGTTTGTTTCATACTATCAAAGTTAATTTTGTGGTTTTTCCCTTCAAGGTGTTTATTCAGTTCACTTGCACCGCACACAATGTTGGTTTTACAAACTTTGCAAAACGCTTTGCAAGGATTTTCTTTCACTGGTAAAACCCAATCTTTAAATCGCGGATCGCGCAGCCAAATTTCCTGAAATTTTTTCCGCCTCTTATTTGTTTTTATTGCTTTGGTTTTCTGGTTTTTTTTTGGAGTTGTATATTGCTCTTCATCTTCATCAAGACTTTCTTTGCCAGACTTTGCAATTGGTGAACGGCTGGTTCTGGATGATGTTGCACACATTATCAATATATTCTACAATGCAAAACGAATTTTAAATTATTACAAATTATTTTCAATAATTTATTTTAGATTGAGTTTGTAACGAAATTATGTTATGTACTCGTATAATTCATATGCCTAATACATCAAAAATTCATATGCCTAATTCATATGCCCTATTCATATGCCTAAAAATCATATGTTTAATACAACAAAAAATGCGTAAATTAAATTGAAAAGTTGCGTGTAGGAATAATTTAATCTGAAAATAAAAGAAATATTTTGCTACAAAAAATCGTATAAGATAATTTATAATACTTATGCAATTACATTCTAGGTGTACTGGTATATTTTTCTTCAAAATTTATTACACTTTCTGAATAAATTTTCAATTGATTAATATTGCCCTGATCATAATAATGTCTGTGTAGGCTGCCTGCAAAGTATGTTAGGGTGGGGCTAGATATATAAAATATCCCCTAAATTTTTAGGCAGGGTTCTATTTTTACGTTCTTTTTCGAAACAATTTTAAATTTCGCGCCAAATTGAACTTAAGGCTGCAATCAAGAATCTAGGTATAATAAACAAAAACAGAAACTGTAAGAAATTATGAAGAAAAATATAACCATACGTAGAAAGTAATCAATTATACAAATTATTTCTTTCCTTTTCAATTGCTTGAACTTGCTATAGATATTTTGTTTTTTAATTTTTTATGTAAATAAATGGGCATATGAATTATAAAAGTACAAAATATAATTTTCTTTGTAGGTTAGGTACACTTAACTGTTTAATTTTCCTTCTAAACAAATTGAAATTCACTAATAAATAAATAAACACTTTTTTTAAATTGAATATTACACCAATGATCAAACGTAAAAATTATTTTTTTAGGTTGTTTTGTGTTCTTGACAAAGGAAGAAAAAGAATTAACGTTTAATAAATTTGACATTTAACAACTGAAGTAGCGCCGTAACAATCCGTTTTCCCTAAATACCATTTTTTTATGTTAAGTTAGGTAAGGCCGTATTACACTATCATATTATCATATATTTGAGAGTTTGTTACAAAAATGTGAAAGATGTAAGAACTTTAAAACATCAGGTTTTAATAATCGAATTAAATAGTGAATTTAATAATTTTACTGCATTTTTCCCTCTTCTCTTTTCGTCCCACGCAATACATCAAAATTCCCACAAAAGGGAAAATTTCCCTCAATCTGGCAACAGTGCTTGAACGGTTGTTTTGCAGTCCTCCGCTTTTTCGATCGGAAACGAAATAAACAGAAAATTGAAAAGTGATTTCAATAAAGTGGGTTGTGTATTTTGTACGAGCGTATACAAATAGTTAAAGCTATCTTATATTAAAGGTATTTTTATTTGAATTGATTATTAACACATACATACATTATGTGTACTCTATATTAGCATATTGAATTACATATTTATTAAATACATTTGTAAAATTTCGTTTAATTTTTTGTTTCAGTTGGTCCGTTTCAGTATAATATAGTTACTTACATTTGTGGCCGACAAAATTCATAGTAACTACTCGTACTTACATAGATGGTTAATTGGAATACCAATGTGTCAGTAAAATAGTTACCCTATAGGCCACACTTATGTCAGTCGATTTTAACTGTAAAATGCTCGATATTCGTTCATACTTCAGTCGGTTAATTGCAGTGCCAATTTGCTGGTGGAATGTTTACCCTTAAGTCACACTTTTGTCAGTTGATTTCATCTGTAAAATGTTCGGTATTCGTTTGTAACTTAGTCGGTTAGCTGCAATGCCTATTTTTCAGTAATATCATTGCCCTTAAGCCACCCTTATGTCAGTCCATTTTACCTATACTATTCGTTGATGTTCGGCTTAGACTGATTATACAGACATTATAACACGCTAAGGTCTGCCAAGTTACGGTCTTTTTGAGTAATTTTTAACCAAAAAAGTCCGAAAAATAACAACACGGTCCTCAGTCTCAGGACGGTCAAATTAAATTACCAAAATTGTATTTTGTTTTTCGGGTTAGGGATTCATGTTTTTATTTTGGCAATAAACTGTTTACCGTTAGAAAGATTATACTGTGATTTATCTATTGTTGTCATTAACTTGAATTTGTTGAAAAATGGACTTAGGCCACTTTCAAAATAAACGGCTCATTTAGAACTAGTCATAGCATAGAGTTGCAAGATGTTTCGTTTTATTTGAGGCCATTTGAATGAATCATTCTCTGTTTCATCTACTTTTGAACGATGGCCCGCATATGTCCACAAAAAATTAAATCTTGGTTTACTCAGATTGGTTTTCCATGTGTAATGGAATGTTCGAAACTGAAAACACATTTTGGATGAAGGATTGTAACATTGAATACGTATATTCTGAATTTTTTCCAAAAAAAAAAATACGTATTTTTAGATAAAATTATCTTTTTTTACCTTTTTTAAATTTCTGAGTAAAACGATTTGAGTTGAAAAGCTTCGATAAGTGAAAGCTCTTAAATCTATAGCTGTTGGAAATTTTTTCAAATACATGATTTATGCTGATAAAACATTTTATTAAAAACCAAAAATTATTAAAAAGCTCAAAAATGTTAAGTTCAAACCCAAAATGTATGAATTAATTGTCAAGCTTAAAGCTTATTCTAAATTTATTCCAAAATCCAACCTTCTTTCAAACTATCGAATTTCAGAATAAAAAGTAAATGATTTGGGCTAAAAAGCTTCGATACGTGAAAGCTCCTAAAACTAAAAGTTCGACATTTTTTGCAAATACAAAATAAAATGTTTTAACAAAATACTCAAATTATGAAAGGCTCAAAAATGTTAAGTTCAAACCCAAAAGGTATAAATTAATTATCAAGCTCAAAGCTCATTGAAAACAAATATTCTAAATTTATCTGAAAATACCATTTTCCTCTATAATTTCAAGTTTCGTAGTAAAATGGTTTGGTTTGAAACCTTTTAAAACTGAAAGCTTTTGATGATTGTTGATTAACTTTCTCAACATTAAAAGTCCAAATTATATTCGAATTTTCTGATGCTTTATCGATATATGTACATAAATGCGAGGCTAGACAATAGGAAGAAATAAGTTTTTCACCTAAAGCTTTACTTGTTCTTAGGTACAATAAGCATTTTTAGGGGCCCAAAAGAAATTTTGCGGGGGCACGAAATTTGTAGTTACGCTACTGTAAATAATAGTAAAGGATTTTATTCCTCAAATCTAGTGGCTGCTTTTTGCTTAATTGCCAACTTTTATGATAAATTGTTTGGATTAATTAAATTTTCTTTAAATTTGGTAGGTTTGGGTAGATTTGCAAAACAATCAAAAGATTTTTAGTCTAAAAATTAGAATGACACCAATAACGAACATGATCTTTTTATGTGTAAAACCAAGGTAAAAATTTCGACAAATTTATAAAACTAGTTAATAATTTGTATTTTATAGGCATTTTGCCTGAAGATAGTTAGATAAATTTTCGGCAATAATATTCGCAAGGTATTCGAAAACTTTACCAACATTTCTGTAATCAACCGTTTTACCGAAAATTGGTATTGGATCCGCTACAAAAAACTCGGCATTAAAATCCTGGAATTTTCGATTTGGAGTTCTCAACACTAACCTGATATACAATTTAACCAACTTGATATTTTTGAAGCCAAATTTGACAAGCTGCCATTTGAAATTTCAAATTAAATTAAAATGCTAGTAATTTTTTAATGTTACATACTGAATAAGTACATTTGGAATATCCAATTTCGCAAATTTTCATAGACCTACATAAGTTAATAGCTTTTACTTTAAATTTAGCTCCAAGAAATTACTTCGGATATCGACCTCTGATTTAAAAATGTTGTTACTTCATAAAAGGCCTCAATTTTAACCATGATTTTTTTGTACCGCAGGTCAAGGGTTGCGATCTGAAATTACTGTTCATGTTCAAAATTATCATAATTGTGGAATTCATGTACACATTTGATATCATACAAAAACCATTAACACAGAAAACCGTAGCGGTTTACTAGAGATATTAAGGCAAGGTTTTAAGGCTCCCTAGGGGGACCGCGGCCCACAGTTTGAGAAGCACTACCTTAGAGTATTCACATTTAATTGGCAATATCGCAAGATTTTTAAACCGGGACTAACTGGTAGAATTCGGTAGGCGGCTTTTTATACGATAATTTCCAGGGGTCATTCCATATGAAATCGTAAATGAGTTGGACGCGATGTCTCAAAAATTGTTCAAACTATTCGATTTATAAGTAAAAAAAAAATTTTTGTAGAAAAACATTTTTTTTCTCTCTTTCACTCTCGAGTTTACACTCTCTCAAAGTTTTCTCATTTTCAAGGAGTTTTGGGTATATGTATAGTATTACTTTTTTGATCATATTTTCGGAACGGTTTGACCGATTTTGGTTTTCTTAACGGTTTTTGACAGCTAGAAGAATATGTAAAATTATGAAATAATTTGTTTTTAAGAATTTTCCATTTTGAAATTTTGGTGATTTTTAGAATCTGTATTTCTTAGTATCTCGATAACAAAAAAAGTATTTTTGTTTTTATTTTTTAAATTAACGTTCGATTTTTTCACTGTAAAATTTGGGCAACAATTATTAATTTCATTATTTTTCTAAATCGCTTTCTAATTTGACATTTAAAGTTTCAAATTTTATGTCTTCCTCATACATAAGTACAAATTAATTTCGAAAAAGATTAGTTATTTTCGGTAAACAGTTTTTGTTTTTTGGTTATGGTTTTCTAGAGACTCCTTGAGGTTAGTAGTCGCAAGACAATGCCTTCCTTTGCCTTCCCGTAGTAACGCCGTACAATATAATCTTGATTGTAGAGGTTTATGGTTTTACTCCATTGGCGGCAGAGTAAATGGTACCTAAGCTGATTGTTTGCCAAATATGAACCAATAAAAAACTATATAAGTAAAATGGCGTCCTCTCAAATTACATAGTATGTCATACTTCATTGTAAAACACCCTGTATATAACATGAAAAATCGCATACGATATCGAAAATCCTGATGCAGAGATAGGTAATCCGGTAACACTTCAATGACATAACTCAACGTCAAAATTCGAGAAACTCGAATAATGTCAAATAAACCCTATTAAGGCAATTCCAATATATAAAACTAAATTTTATTCAAAGAAATGTATATAAAGCCACCAATCTTAGCATTAGTAAGCTGTGTAAAGATTTTTTTTAAATTGCTGCAGAACGTGATAATGTAGAAGGACGTTTTCTAGCCATTGCGACTTCATTTCTTTCTATATAATCTTGGCATATCTTTTCACGGAATTCCAATTTACTCGTACTACATCGAATTTTAAAGACAAAGATTTCCACTTTACTCATCTTCACATAAAAGAATTTCTCACATCTGCTGTTGAACGAATAAAATACAAACAAATTACGTTTTGCAATTAATTCTTTTCGCCCGGTTAAAGTAAAGTTTTTATTTTTTTTTTCATTTTCAAGTGTTTTATTTTAGAACACGTTTTACAAATACATAATATACTTTAATTTTAGAAGCAGTTTTTTCTATAAAACAGGTTTGTACAGTGCCGACGTTATATGGTATTTGGCTCCTTTATTTACAGTGGAAGAATGTCGCCGTAAATGGTAGATGCGTCTGGAGCGATTCATTCAGAAATTAAAAAAAAAAATCAAACAACCGGTAGAACAACTGTTGAATATGAAGATTGGCCATACTTTAACAGTATGGCTTTCTTAAAAAAATTTGCTCAACCAAGAAAGTATGTATGTTCGTTAGTTTTAAATACAAACCAATATATCATTAAAATTATGTTTTTAGAAGGAGGAGAAACGTATTTCCAAATGTTCCTCAAGAAGTGGAATTAGATTTCTAAGAGGTTGACTTGGATTCAATAAGTAATTCTTTAATTAGTGAAACATCTTTAACTAAATATAACAAAAAACCGAAAGATGCTGTTACGACGAAGCTTGTGAAGCAGCGGAAGGCTACAAATATTAAAAAAAAAACTACTAAATATGACACTAGACCTAGCCCAATAAAAAATTAACAAACCTATAAAACTAAATTTTTCTTATTAATTTAAAATTCAAAACAATATCACTATATTCTACAATCATAGAAAATATACTCAACATATAGTGAAACACAAACTATTAGACTCAAAATAATCAAATATGAGCACAAAAATCACTGACATTCACCTTAAAGACAACTATGGTTTAATAAATCCGATTTAGTGAATTTTTGAGATTAGCCATAGTTAGATTTATGGTATTTATGCTTTATTTTGAGTTTTGTAACAAAAACGTTGTAATGAGTGTCGTAAACACAATCATATTGAGTAAAATGATACCTAAAAGAAATAAGTTAAGAAACAAATTAGATAATAATTCATAATATGTAATTCAAATTTATGTATGCTTATCTCTTACTTGTTGACAATTTCCATACTAGTCTAACCTAAAAGTATAGTAATTCATTAAATTTATAATTCTCAATATAATTAAATATTGATAATTTATTGTTATCCTATATTCACTGAACTATAATTTATTTATATTTAAATTAATTGTAAAGGTAGAACGTTATAAATTCAATTTTGTTCTTGCGGTCGGTATGAATACATATAGGAAAGTAGTGACCTAGCGTCAAATTTAATTGTAAATAATGTTTTTATCGTACATTAATAGCGTAGCCACCTAGATTTAGGTAGACAAACTAATTATATGATTTTCATGTCATTTTGCAACGAACAAAAACACAATTTTGGTGCGTACCAAATCAAGCGCACATCACCCAGCTGTTATTGAAATATCAATTTACCACCCAGAAAGTTATTGCGCTTTCATTGTACCAGGCCTACCTATGTATAACTTAAGTTGAAGTTTGGTGCAATGGGAGTGTATTAGTTTGACAAATATTATGAAAACTTTAACAGTTTAAGTGTATTATCCGCAATTTCAAAACGAGTTTAACTAAATTGGATTTAATAAATCGCAGTCTGTCAAGTGTATTTCGGAAAATATGGCTGAAATGTCAAAAAAAAACTTATAAAACAAGAGCTTCGTTTAAATTCTTAATATTGTTTTAAATTTTTAAATTTTCTATCTATTTTTCTATCTTTAATCATTTAAAACACAGATTCTCAGAGTTCCCTATTTTCCAGCACTAATCAAAAGAAAATAAGGAAAATTAAATTAAAAAAGATTCTACAACAATCACAATATGTAATAAAAAGAGAAAATTCAATTAAATGACGTCATCATCTATCCACATCTAAAACCAATGGTAAGAAAAAAGACAACACGTCTCCGCTCAACAATCGAAATTAAAATAAATCAAGGAAAAAAAAATTAGGTAAATCAATACAATGAGCATGAAGAAAACAAAAAATCAAAACAATCTAGAATGCTTTGCAAATTCAAAATAACAATAGAAAGATACTCGAATTCGAATTTGAATGTAGGCAATGAAAGAGATGATTATTGTATTGTTTATAAATTTCGAGTTATGAGTTTATGCAGAGCTTTCTAGAGTATAGAGCCATAACCAGTATGAAGTATTTTTTAGAAGCTTTTTTAGTGGTACTAATCTATAGTAAAAATGGTGTTTTTAGCTTTAAATGTTTCAATGAAAAAGCAAACATATTATAAAACGTTTAAATACAAATTTTCTACATATCTTTAACAACAATATATCGGGTTTTCCATTTGGGACTTGACTATTTTGAACTTTCACTGTGAACGCACCCTTAAACCAATAACCAGACTGTCAGTGTCAAAACATTCAGTAAAGACAACATTTTCATCGTGGTGAAGTACATGAACGAACAACGTTTACAAATAATCTACAAAACTTCCGAGTCGAAGACTGACTGCAGTAGACAAGCAATTCATAATCTAGTGAAAAAGTTTGAGTCTAACTATTCGCTGCCGGATGTTCCCGTGCCAGTGAGACAATGGGTTGGTCGGAGTGCTAAAAATATTGCTGCCGTTCAAGCGTCCGTCGCAAATGTACCAAAACAGTCGATGCCACGGCGTTTTCAAGAATTGGGCATCGCTCAGACCACACTTTGGCGAATTTTACGAAAGGATCTCGGCTTGCACCCTAATAAGATAAAGTTAACACTCAAATGGTTTGAGTTTTATTTAAAAAACAAGTTGTCCTTATTGGAAAACCCTTTACAAGAAGGCTACATTGGTATTAAGTAAATATTAACTGCCGAAATATTAAATTTAAACTATTTCTAAAATAAATTTTTAGAACTGTCATTTTGAAAAATACATCAAAGTTGGCTCTGACGAATTAAAATAATACTAGCTAAATTTATCTTTAGTTTTACTAGTGTAGGTACATTAGATGGCTAAGATGTTTACAGAAAAATACGAAAAAAAATTATTTAATCAGAAAATTATGACACACGTTCTTAATATTTTGTGAATTTTTTTTGGTTTTCCTACAATTTTTGAACTTGAAATTTCCCCAAGTAGCAATTTTTGGTACGATTTTACAAAATGTTTACTGCCATCTGTATAATCTATATTGACTTAATAACCACCCGATTTGTAGCAAGCTTTCATTTCAATTTGACCGGAATGCTGTTGTTATGAAACTTGTTTTTAATTTTGGTTTAAATAAATCAATTATTACAAGAAAATGAAAACGATTTATATATGTTGAAATTTAAACATCAAGCGCGTTTCCTTGAGAAATTTACAACAGCAATTGCATAGGATAAACCCCCGCAAGAATAATATTAACCCAAAAAAATATTGGGTTTATTTAATCTCAATTCTAATTTTTGGTTATTATACCTGCCACCAGGTCACAATACATATTAAATTTATATTTTATTTCGAAAATTTGGCTTTTGTCAATTAAATCAAATTGGCTAAAATTTTGGTCAACCAAATCTGTCTTAGGAGAAAAAGTGATTTTCCATATGTTTTATGTGTTTAGTATGAACATTTTGGTTTTTATTTCTACTTTTTGACATTTGATACAATTTTGACCCTGGTTGTAAATGAATGAAACAAGTTTAACCCTTGTGTGTATACCCAAAAAAATTCATGTTAGTACACACCCGACCCACCCGGGTAGCCAGGTGTATTTTTTCGGTTTTTTCAACAGATTTTTTGCCAGTTCCGCTATGTTGTTGCATTTATTTTATAAATTTTGTATTTTGCACGTTTAAAAATTAGCCTGGCACGTCAACAAATTTTAGAATTTTTCCAAAAAAGAGGGAAGGCTTTTAGAATTTTAATAAAGCCGAACTATTGAAATGCTGGAGAACTAGTAAAACACGAAATCAATTTGGTCATACAAACAATCACCTTTGAAATGAATGTCAAGTATTTTTGCCAAATACGGAAAGTTCGAAAGTAAATTACTAAGTGATTACATATTTTTACTGATATTAGGTACCGATATGTTTCAAATGGGTGAGTTTAACGATATTTTATTCGTAAGCTTGTAATTTTAGTTCAGGGTTTATTTAGTACTACAAATTACGAGAATTAAGAAGCACTTTTGCGATAGTATTCTTGAATAAAAAGATGTTATTAATTTGAATTTAAATATCAATTAATTAGAAGGCATTGAACCAAAAGTTTAAACAAAATTCCAGAGAAATGTGATTAGCAGATCTAAAATTCTGAATCGTTTTACTTCATATACTTAAACCTTCTTGACCATTTAGTTGACGATGCCAGATCATCGTGTAACAGAATTTTATCACACCATTTCATAATAGTTGAAATAGATAGATAAAAAATGTTTGTTCCAAATATCCTTGTGGGTTCGTATTTTTATAGATGAACATGTTGAAAAGAAATAGGAATAGAACAGCCTAAGGCAATTGTCTCGGGTTAAGACTTTGAGCACGAGTTTTGGGATATTAAAATTCATCTTAAAATAGAACTCTGGTGATCCTTAATATTATATTTTGATTAGGCACGCAGAAAATCAGTTATTTTAAAACATAATTGTATTGGCACGGTAATAGCCACGGTATAAAATAATACATTTTTAAATTTGTATACAAAATTACAATGGCAGAACGCAATAGGGATATGCAATTTAAAATAAATTAAAATAAAACTAAGTCTTTTCTTTATATTTTGTTCTGGCTCCTCTATCGTAATGTGATTTTTCCGACTTTGGTAAGAGCAATACTCCCATCGCTTCTAATTTAACTAGTTCCTCCTCTACCAAGCTCTTAAACGCGAAAGGCACTTGACTGCGAAAGATGCTCCAAACATTTTGGAATTGCCTTGCAAAATTTTTTACTCTGAATTTGATTTTTTTTTTCTAAAAAATTAAAAATTAGTTGGCCCGGCTAAATTGGTTTGTTACTTAAATCAATTAACCTTGCTATTAGCTCCTATTTTCAACATTTTAATTGTATGTGCATTGCTTCTAAGAGCAAGCACATAGATTTGAGCTTGGGTAAAAAAAACTCGTGTTCTAAATGAATATAGTATTCTTAAATTTGCTCAAATATCCATTAAATAGTTCACTAGATTTACTAATTAAATTCTCAGCGCGAGTACTTGAGTTCAAGAAATGGATCTTATTTATTAGAAGTTGAAAACTTACTCAAATGAAATGAATCCCTAAAATGAGAGGATTTATTTCGTTACATTTGAGGATTTAGTTCATACTCGTATGCTGATTTGGAGGCCTATTTCATTAACAAAGAATTCCCCAAATTTCGGAATGAAAAATACCTCAAAAATTAGTTAGAACATTTATTTCACTGTTCAATTTTTTTGGAAATAGAAGATTAAAATGTTTATGTTGTTTACTCTGATCGGCAGGTTGAAATTTAATTTGGCTCAGGGTATCAGCAGTAGTATCATATTTTCCAGATTTGTAAATGATATCAAAATCAAAGTCGCTAGCTCTATCCTCCAGCGCATTAACCGGGATAACAAATTCTTTGCTTTATTAAGCTTCACTAGGGGTTTGTGATCCGTTATTATGGTAAATTGTATGCCATACAAATACGGATGGAAACGTTTTAGACAATGGAATAGTTTTCTCAGATTTATTAAGTACCCGGCTAGCATAAGCCACGGGCAAATCATCATCATCGTTATTCAGCTGTGAAAGAATAGCTCGAAGTGCTGTATCACTAGCATCAGTGGTGACGAAAAATTGTTTTTTAAAATTTGGGTATTGCAAGATGGGAGGTTCGATTAACTTTTCAGAAGAGTTCAGAAAATTTATGAATAAATCACCGATAATACCCTATTAAACCAAGAAAACATTTTATTTCTTTTTGATTTGTATGTTCCATAAGATTGTAAATTACCACATCGTCCAAGTACACAAAGCATTTCAGCCCATTTAAACCTGACAGCACGTTATTCATACGCTGTAAAGTTGCGGGTGCACTCTTCAGACCAAAGGCATTCTAGTAAAATGGTATGGTGTCCGGTTTGGGTGCTAAAGGCAGTTTTCTCTTTATCGTTGTCACTAAGTGGAATTTGATGGTATCCTTCTGCCAAATCCAAAGTTGTAAAATAAACGGTATCAGCCAGCTGTTCCAGAATATCAGTTATGTTTGGTAAGGGAAAAACATTTTATGGTTACGTCATTTAAACGGCGAAAATCTACAACGACGCGCCAACGTTTACATTCATCGCTTGAATTTTTGAACGACAAATAAACAAGGAGAGTTACTGTTAGGACTGTTACTGTTTTCAATTACACCACTTTCAAGCATTTTGGAAACTTGACATTTAATTTCAGATTTGGTTGAATGAGGAAGACGGTACGGTTTAATATGAATTGGCTGGGCATCGGGTTTCAATTGAATAGGATGGTGTCCAGCATTTGTAATGGAAAGTTGGTGACATCATCCATTTGTAATGGAAATCATATCACGTTATTTGATTCGGAATATAAATTTTAGAAGTACACACTGCAACGGTTTCAATAGATTGGGCAGTAATGCCTTTGACAGTTAATTTTAAGTAAGGGAAATAAGGCGTGTCCGGCTTGATCAATCCTTTCTTGATAAAACTAATGTCCGGCCCTGAATCAACTAAAAAAAATTGAGATTCGTGTAAAATCTCAGGATTAAGTTTTACAAATTTTATATTGTCATTATGGAAGTTAATTGTAACATAAGACGAAATATTTTGCTTGCTTTGACATCGTTTACAAAATGGTTTGTATAATAATTTTAATCAATAGGAGAAGCTGGATATCGATTGTCTACTTAAAGATTCTTAACTGTCACCCCTACATCGTTCGTTTTTTGGTGAAGTTCGGTTGAGTTTTCCGCTTGATGTAATCCTGAAGTCGACAGATTTTTTTCCAATATTTTGGTTCTCGTTTTATTTGACCTTGGACGAGTTTGGCAAACGCTGATGTGATGACCGAATTTTTTGCAATATGCACATGGATAAACGGTTTGATTAATTCGTAGAGAAACATTATTATTAGAAAAGTTTGAAGTTTGTGGTCCGATTAATAGCATAACACAAAAAAAAAATTTCGCATGTTCACATTCGAACAATACTGTAGATAATATTTAAGAATTGACTACTAATGATGAAGAATAATGATTAATCACTGCTACTTAGTAGTGACTAGTGAATAATGTAAATCCACATAAATGAAGAAGCACATATGGTATAAAATAGGTAGTCGTGGCAAAATATTTTGATTTTTTTTTTTTTGCTTTTAATCCCTTCGTCGCCACTATAATTTATGGTGTAATTACACACAAAGTTTATTATGCCGAACAACTCATTTTATTTAATAGTCAAATCGACACTAAAATAATACTTGTAGACCCGATGAGACCGAGTGTCAATGTTGTTGTTGTCAAAATATTCAAATCTCCTCCCAACATGATACAGCAATAATATAAATCAACATCTATGCGTTTGAAATTACATATATTTAAATTTGTGTGATGGAATACAAAGTTGTTTTGATTCTAAAAAAGACACATAATTATATATGTTTTGGCTTAAAATCATCTTAAATAGTCATCTTGTAACAAAATACCAAAACAATGATTTATATTCTATTTACATTTTTATCTAAAATCTTAAATAATTTTATGTATTTTAAAATACTGCCTGCGTGCCTCTTCCTCGCTGTCTCTTTATATATTACGTAGTAATAATCCAGAAAATTTCTGATTAAAATGATGAATTACTTTATACGTTTTAGTACTACGGAGTATAATAAAATACTCTAAACAAAGACATAAAAATATGATATGCGGGTTAAACAGAATGTATCAGTTTATAATAAAAAAAGTAAAGAGTAAAATATTTAAAAACTAATTAATCTCTTAAAGATTGTCGAGATATAAACATAAAAAAAATTAAATGTTTCAGTTTCACATTGACAAGTTTTGTTGTTTTTTTATAAATAACAATGGCAATTTATTGTCACAATATATGCGGGAAGTCCTTTTATTAACCCGCCTGTTGTTATATAGGGTGATAAATATCAATTTAGTTGTATGTGCTTTAGTGTCAATATCATATGATGGTCCATCCATCGATAGTTTATTATTGGGCAAATTTTTTGTATCACACAATAATTAAATAAATGTCCTGCTGTTTTCACCATTTATGATATTTAACTACATACAAATATACAGCATTATTGTTAATGTTCTGTTAAATGGATTGGTAGTATTTTCTTATTGCTGCGCGCGAAAATAAATATACCTAGGTAAATACATTTTAGATAAGCGGGAAACAATTTTTTTTGTACACATAAATAATTCATAAGTTTTATAATTACATTTAAAATAATTAAAAACTTTTATATTTTTTGCATAATTGAATAAAGAAAAATGCAATTTTGGAGAATATTTTTATTATCTGCCATGACTGTTAAAATTATGCTGTATAAAGATGAATTATAATTTTGCATTCCGTTTTTATTATTAAAAAAAAGAATATTTTTATGTTTTTCCTACCTTTACAGACACAATATAGTAGTTTGTCATAATTTTTTTTTTTTTATGAAATATATTTGTCTTTACGGAGTATGTATACATCTGCAAGTCAACACATTACTCTCTGTGCTACGTGGATTAAAATTTACAATTCCTTGGTTGCATTAATCATTTTCTTCGAAATGAAAACAAAAATTAATTAAATTGTGTAGAGATATGAGTACATGGGTTTGATATTAATTTTTATAAAAAAAAATTATTTATAACAGAAATGAAAGATTGTTGTTGCCAGATAAGATTAAAAATATTTTATTGTGTTTACCTTTTTTATGTACATTTAAAATTGATTTCGACCAACCAAATAGTCTTCTTAATTAATAATTTTTCTCATTTCTTCTTTTTTTTAGGTAAGAAGAATGCATATCTCGTCTCGTGAAAGTTCAAAGGTGCTTTGTGTTTAGTGAGTAATTTAAGCCATATAAATACAGAAGGTAGGTTCCAAAAACGCAAACTCGTTAATATCCAACTAACAAACAAAAAAAAAATTCGAATTAATCATTTTCACACATTATGTGACACAAAATGTTGTATAGATGTTGGTACAAACATGCTGTAGGTTGTTAATTTAAAATAATATATAATAAGTATGTACATATATTGTATATGACATTTTATTTCACGGAATACACCTCATTAAGCGAGAAATAGATTTACGCTGTTTCCGCTCATATCGCTTGTGACAGTTGAATTTTTTTTATTTATTGATTTATTTTTATGCTTGGTTATTTATTATTATATATTTTTGGTGGAATAATTCGTGGAATAAGTAACGTTATTAAATGAAATTTGAAAAATAATTGTCGTATCATGTGTAGCCATTATATAAATATACACGAAGTTAAGAGAAATTTGTCTATTAATATCAATCCGATTTTTTTTTGGCTTTTTATAGACCATATACTAATAATAATGGCATTCACAGAAATATCTAGAGTCATATTAATGTATCGACTCTACAAAAATTAGGAACCCTCCTTGAGTTCATTATGTTGGTAGTTTGGTTTCGTACTGAAAAGTAAAGTCTATTCATCAGGTAGCTACTAGCTATGACCAAACTACAAAAAATACAATTCTCGCTTAATACATTAATTATCAAGCCAGAACATACTGATCTAGCGAATTATATTCACTAAAATCAAAAAACCTCAAGGAAAACTAACCTCAAGGTAACTTAGTACTCCCTTATATTTATTTAATAATTGGTGTACTAAACACTTAACTTATATAACACTAAAGTCAGAAACAATTACAATAGTAAAAGAACATTAAAATATTAACAAAATCAAATTATAAACAATAAAATAAAATGAAAAATATTAATAAAAATGATTAAAATAAATATAAGTTAAATAAATAAATTAAATTAATTAAATTTAACAATAAAAATAAATATGAGCCGGATTAAGTTATGTTGCTAATAAATATAAATTGAACAAACAAAATTGTCACATTCGTGGGGCAGACTCACGTCCATGAGACAGTCTCAAAGCCGGGCATAATATTATTTCTACATGTTTAACCTTTATGTGGTGGACTGGGTACAATTCTACCCAAATGCACCTTTGAATTGAACATTTCTTTATGAATCAGTGTTTTCCTTCCGTCATTTTTTCGTTTTTCTTTTGCCGTCAGTTTGCTATAGATTTTTCAATATCTAGTTATATAAAGGTTAACAAAAATATTGGAACATTATCGGATATCCTTGGCATCGTATATTCTCAGTTTTTTTCCAGCGACGTCTTTAACCTCATATAATACAGTACCAATTCTACGTTCAATAAGAGCGGGTAAACATTTCTTAGATAATTTTACTGAAATCTATTTTACTGCACAACTTTGGGTGAAATTTCGAACAAACACTTTCTGTTATGGCAGCAGCTTCTAAGTTACGGAGTAATATTTGTTGAACGATTGATAAGTTATCAGTTGGGGTAAGCACGTTGGTATTGTAATCATCAATAGCTTGGATTTTCCTTAAAAATTCATAAAAAGACCCGTGAGTTATCTTATGTCTACCAAATAATAAACAGTGTGGCGAAAATTTGGTACAAGTATGTACATATTACATTTATCAATCCTCCGGCTATTGCATCAATATGTTGGTCTCATTTGCGGTGATCATCAACAATATAAGATCTGAGGGGGCGAATACTTTGCGGTGTACTCATGTTTAATTCCGTACTTTTGCAGTAGGTTCGATAATAATATCGACTCGAATTGTGGGTCGTTATCAATAAATATTGTTTCAGTGACTAAATAACCTTGAAATATTTTTTTCTCAAATTCAACCAGTTGCAGATCGCATTGCCTCTAGAATTGGAAATCTGGTGAACTGATCTAAAAGAATAAAAAAACAAGAATGCCCATTTATGGTTCGAGGGTAAGGGCCTAAAAATCTAAATAGATACGCTGAAAAAATCTAGAAGGACACACCTGTTTCCCTATTTATGATCTTGTTCTATAATAGCATGCTTGCTCTACAAAATATGCAGCTACCAATGTATTTCGTAATATCAGCAGCCATAGTCGGCCAATAAAAATATCTTTTTATTAGTGAAATCGTTTTGGCAGTACCTGGGTCGTGCTCTATCAGAGAGTTTGTAAGCTTTCTGGCACCAACAATTTCCAAGGAGATATGTCACTGTTATTTTCAATCGGATCCGGCAGGTGCACTAAAATTTTATTTTCTTGAACCCTATAGTTGGTTCTAACATCTTGGTTCTGGCGGAGAGCTGTTCCAGTGTATCCAGTACGTGGTCTATAGCATCTTTGTTGACACGAGAAAGGGCATCAGGTACAACGTTGTCACTACCTTTTCGATATACAATTTTAAAATTATAACCCTAAAGCTTAAAGGACCATCGTGCTAACTGACCACCCAAGTCCTTCTGACTCATAAGCCATTTCAAGCTATTGTGGTCGGTTATGGTTGTAAAAACATAACCCTCAAAATAGGGTCGAAACTTCTTAGTACAGTAGAGGAAGGTGATTTTCAACCTAATCTCTATTAGGTGATTTTAGATTAACATATATCACACTGAATAAAAAATTCTTTGGAAAATCTGGATTGACCAGTAAAGGTGCAGAAGTTAATGCCGCTTTAAGCTCATTAAAAGCTGTTTGTACTTTCTCATTCCATATACTGTCTTAGTGTTTTTTCGAGGGACATCTGTAATAGGCGTTGATATCAGGGAGTAATTTCCTATAAACCAGCGATACCAACCAGTCAACCCCAGGTAACGTCGAATTTGCCGTGTTGTTTTTGGTACAGGGTAATCAGCTATGCCCTGAATCTTTTCAGGGTTCACTTTAAGGCAGCCCTCACCAATTACATTACCAAAGTATCGCGTTTTTTTAATCATAAACTTACATTTTTCAACATTTATGGTCAGATTTGCTCTGGAAAGTAAACTTTCCACTTCAGCTAATAGCTGTAGATGCTCCTTAAATGTAGCCGAGACTACCAGAGGGTCATTTAAATACACGAATACCCGGTTATGCATTAGTCGAAACATCGTCTGGCGGGCGTTGCAGAACCCAAACGGCATGACGACAAAATGGTAAAGTGGACGACCCGACACGGTGAAAGCCGTCCCATCCCTCGACCCAGGATTTAGAGGTGCCACCCGAAATTTCACTAACTGATTTAGGCTCAAATTTCAAAAGTGAATTTTTTGGGGTATTGTATAAGTTATTAAAATAAATATTACAGTTAGGAACAAACAGGCTTTGAAAAAGCTATCGAATTCTATTAGAATATTTAAGACATTTCTGTAAAGATGTTTGCGTTTAACAATGCTCCACATTCTTCGAGCGGGTCTTCATGCTTTTTGAATTATTGTATGGAACGGCCCTTAATATTTCATCCGCTCTAAAAAATTCCACAGATCCAATTTATGAGTAAACTTCTTACACGAAATGATTTCTAATGAAGACACTTTGTTACAAATTGGAAAGATTAAAAAATGAATTCACAACAATCAATTAAAATGGTTTTATCAATAAATCATGCACCAAATCTATAAACAAAGAAAAAAAATTGATTTATTGTTAACGGTACTGTCTAAAATTTATCAACACATAAAAAAGTTTTTGGTTTAAATTTTTTGTTTTTTTGAGAGAAAGAAAAATAATAAATTGGACTTGGGGGCAAATTTAACAACGGGTACTATTTATTGCTTCATCAACCTTGCAGGCTCAGATTAAAGAGTTTTCTCGTTCTTATAGCTCCTTTTGATAGTACCACACTTGCGAAAATATTTTCATTAAAATGTAACAATTCTTTCTGCATTGGGGTGTAATTGCCACAGGCCGCAATTGACTAGAAAATACTGCTACTGAAAGCATTTGCTTTATTTTCAGCAATTTATTATGCAGTAAAAGAACAGCAGAGCCAAAATCAACGGTATCAAACAATTTGACCTCTCAAATGTGCGTTTTGCAATTGACAAACTTTTGTCCTTGTTCGCTCTTGCGAGCCCGGTTTATCGAGGATTTTTATTTGAGAAATGTACAAATGGGGACAAATTTGGTAGTTTAAGTGGGGTGTCCATGTCTTCTTAAGCTAGAGATTTGGTTTTTCGTACTTTGAATTGCATTATACGGTTGAAAATCAAAATGGAAATTAAAAAATTGAAACTAGAAATTTCAACAGAATATGATTGAAATTATTTACAAATTGTAAATATGTGCCAATTTCTTAATTTAGGAATATCGGATTTTCAGATAAAAGACTGAAGCTTTTCAGAAAAAAATTTGGCAAATATTAAGATTATTCGACATTTAAATAGCCTTGACCAATGACTTGCTTGGTTGAATCAAGATTTTTTTAGATCATTTTAAGCGATAGAGGATTTCAAAATTATTAAAATTTTCGGCATTTTCTGACTCGCCATTTCGAAATTCCACAGATTATTCTTCGTCTAACTAAATTCGATTATTTCTGATTTAATTGAAATTTAATCATATTTTTTTTAAAATTTAATGTTAACAGTATGTATGTGGAGCATTTCACTGAATTTTGGTAAGAAGTTGAATCATTTTACAAAATTTATAAAATCACTTTTCATACTTTTTTGAAAGTCGTGTTAAGGGTATTCCGAGTTAAGAAGGTCAAAATGTGCCAGTCCTCGAAAATTCATATAAAACAATTGAAATTATTTGTTGGGCGATCAGAAAATATGCATCACGATTCACGATAAACTCCTCAATTAGGATGAGATGATGATTTTTTTGGGCCCCAAGCCTTTTCAATAAGCACGTTTGCCATTGTATAGGTCGTTTTTTTTTATTTTTTTCTAATCCAAACAAAGATCGAATTTTCAGTTTAAAACGGTTGTGTTTGAAGCTCCAATAGATCATTTTTAAAAAGTTAGGAATAGTTTAGCTCAGGGGTGTCCAAGCCAAATGAGCATTTTTCACAAATTTTCAAAATAAATAGAACAATAAAACTCCGATTCGAAAAACAAGTGAACTGGGCAATGCGGTAATTATTTATGTATACAGAGCCACAGAATTTATCACTCTAGAGTGAGTGTGAAGACCACCGCAATATTTATTCCATTTTGAGGCATGCGGCCCGCGGGCCGCATGCAAGAATATGTAACAACTATTGCGGTGATCTTCACATCGGTTCCGGAGTGATAAATTCTTTGCCCCTGGATACATCAATATTTACCGTGATGTCCAGTTGACTTTTTTTTTTAATCGCAGTTTTATTGCTCTAGTTATTTTGAAAATTGGTCAAAAATACTCATTTGGCTTGGACGCCTCTGGCTTTAGTTGTTCCAGAACGAACGACGATAAAATAATATTTCAATTAATTTAGATTGAACATCAATCACATACAAATTATTACCTTTTTTAGAAAATAGTAGCAGCTTAATGTTAAACAATTCGCTAAACCATTTAATTACACACTATGTAATTTGAAAAATTCGTGGCACGCCACCTATTGAGTATGCGTAGTAGAAATACTAGTCGATTGAATGCATTCACTCTTCATATCATATGAGCGCATACGAAATAAGTGGGACTGTCATTAAATTTTTCAAAATGCGCTTCTGAATTTCAACGTGGCCGTATAAGCCTTGAAGATGACCCTCGTTCTGGACGTCCGAAAACTGATACTACCAATGAAATTATTAATTCTGTACATGAATGGGTTTTTCATATTTTAAGAATGACGAAACTACTTCATGTCCGACTTTCTTAACAACATTTGGATTGTAACTATGGAAGAGAGTTGAATTTAATACTACGAGCTCGGTACTTCTGCTCCGAAACAGGTGAAGTCGTCCACTCAAAATCGGCAAAAAAGGTTTATGCTATCAGTTTTTTGGGATGCAAAAGGAATTTTGTTAATTGATTACCTTCAAACTACTAAAACAATAACCGGAGTGTATTCTATAAACCAAATTGCTTTAAAATCCGCCTTATTAACCAGATCAAGCTCCCTCTGAATTCCATCGATCTCAAACAGACTTTTACATGGAAAGCGTTTTTCATCGAATTACGAGGTTATAGCTGTCCTAAAATAGTATTTTGAATGTTTCCCGGAAAATAACTTCCAAGATGGAAGAAATAAATTAAAAAATCACTTGGCAAAATATATTGAGCTTAGGGAAGAATATATTGCAGGATCTTTAAAAATCACCTAATATATTAGAGTTGCATTAACTAAATGAAATGTTAAAAATTTTAATTTTTCTCCCTAAGTTTTCATATTTGGGGCCAACTCTGATCTTAACATTTGACCTATGTCAGTAACTTTTTCGATTTTAATACTTTATGGATTTTGAAAATGTAGAGACATATTTTTGACATCGTTTATACTTTGCAAAACCACATCACACATGCTTGCTTTATACATAGGGTGTCTTGACAAAAAATATTTTATTGGAATAACCAAAGGACTTCACGTGCTATAAATTATAATTTAGCCTGTATAAACTATAAACAGGAGGAAGTGAACCACTTGTATAGGTACACCCTTTAATTATTCCCGATTTGCACACGACTGCTGTTTATTTACCTATATAATTATTAAAAATTATCGTTTATAAAACTTTAAGGCATAAATAAAGTGAAAAAACAAAAATGTTCTTCTGTTCATAACTTCATTGTTTTTGATTGACGTATCAAAGAAGAAATAAACCAGAATTCCAACCACTATGAAAAGAAGAACAAAAAATGTAAACGACGATAAGAATATTTTTGTATGTACATATAGAAGTTAATTCGATCTTTCAGGTAATTTTTATTCCAAAAAAATTATAATCAATGTTTTTGTTGTTGTTGTTTATTTAGAATTTTAAATTAATTGTTTGTTTTTCTTATTTATTTGAATTAATTCAGTGATTTTGATTTCTTTTGTTGTTTTTTTTTTTTTTTTGAAAACGGAATCTCTTATGTAGTACATAAACGTACACATCTGACTACGACGGTATCACAATATTTAAATAAATCATAAGATTTATTACCAATATAAATTTTATCTTTGTACATATATACAACAACAACATAGAATACAACAAAACATTTTTTTGATTGGCTTCGTCGTGTATAATACTTCTTGCATATCTTAAATTTCTTTTTTTTTTTAGATAAATCATTCTTATATAAATAATATGGTTTTGTGTCTAGTGATAATAACTTATTATTTAGATGTCTTATCAGACAGTTTTTGGTTTTGTCTATTATAGAGTAAACAAATTAGATTTAGATTTATTTAACCAACAGTAGTAACGGATTGTTATTAAGACGTATTTATTTTAAGCTCACGGGCCATAAAGAGCATAACTCAAGAGTAAATAAAAGCTACAGTGGAATAATGTAAATAAATACTTCAAGATAAGACAATGAAGTTCAAGGACACTTACAAAGGTATACATTAGGTACACGTATGACGCCTAATAACATGTCCATTATTTACCTTCATTTACAAATTAAGATGTTTATATTCAAAGATTAGTCTGGCGATAACGTCGAGATAGAAAACCCAATCGAAAACCAAAAATCAATTAAACGAAATGGTACACAAACGGTGTGCGCGAGAAGAAAATTCAAAGTAAAACAAAAGAACACGAACATTTTATTTTTTTAACTAATTTGTTATCATTATTTAATTTTGGTGTTCTGTTTTATTCGTAAGATGAACAAAATAAAAAATAAAAAATGTAAAAATCAAGATCAAATTTATATTTCTCTAAAATACGTGTATTAATATAAATTGAATTTACATAAAATTGTAATGAAGATATGATACGATCAAATCGAGCTGGAGTTTCAAACTTCTTCAAGAAATTCCAAAAAAAAAAATTTACATGTTATGACCAACAAGTCATATATTAATGTTATATGCACACACACACGATATCAAGATTCAATTATTTATTTAATTAAGACATTAAAAAATAAATTTATTTAATTTTGTTTTTGTTGTTGTCTTAAAGTTGTAGGTGAGAACAGAGATTTTGAATTTTATATGTGGGCGATTTAATTTTGGGTCGATATTTTCCAATAACTATAAAAGACTTAATTTGTAATACGGTTTTGGAAGATTGGATGCGCGCGCATCTACAAAAAAAAAAAAATTGATTAGTTTGATTTAAGTTGAACAAAAAATTAAATAAATCGATTAATTTAAATTTGGGTAGCCGCGATAGATTTCTAGTGTATAAAAACACCACACGTGTCGTGTGTGTGGGTTTTGTTTTCAAATAAAAGAAAAATTTAAAAGTAAATGTAGCTTGGTTCTGAATTAATTAATTGTGAAGTTTGTACTGTATATGAAACATAAAAATCAATGGGCTATTTGTGAATTCGATTCAAAATTCAAACGTATTCGAGTGTTCGAAAAATTGGATACTTATTTGATGGAAGACTGATTCGTCCATTTCTTATTTAAATTAAATACGAATCTTTCGAAGAGTTGTTTACGTTCGAATCTAATTTACAAATAGCCATCCAGAACAAAAATTAGTTCGGGATTTAGTTATTAAGGTTAAAAGAATTGATAGTACCAAATTTTAATTAATCGGATCATATCAGAAATTTATAAAAACAATCCAGTTATCGCAGCAAGAATTGTTTGGTATGCCTCGACTATTGAGGCAACAATCAAACGATTGCTTTATCCAAAATAGTTTGACAAAAAGTTTTCCTCTTACTACTGTGATTTATGCTGCAATTTGGAAGCAATATAGTTTCACGGTATTAAGCTCGGATGCCTATAAAAAGATATTTTGTCCTCCCGTGTAATATTTAACTGAACTAAAGTGGGCAGGCAGTTAAATATTTAACTTTCCAGTTATAATGTTCATATAAAAAAGAAACAAAATTAACTTGTTTTGATTTTGTATTGCGTTATAAAACAAATCGCCATTTCATTAAAGAAAGAAAGCAGATATTAGTATATTGTCGGTTGGCTCATTTTTAAGCAACTGTTCATTAAACGCCTTTACCGATAAACTAAAGAATAAATTAAAAATTCGACAAATCGAGTTGAATAAGTTGCTGTTTAAGTTTATTTCGTTAAAAATGTTGATTCTTGTTTGTTCCTTCTTCCATTCGCTGGCGCTATAAAGGGATTTGGCCACCTCAATGATGCCAAATAGTTCGATTCATCCATCTATAGGGTAGGTGGTATCTCGCGAGATCCTGCTTTCATTGGTTCTGACTCCAAAATCTGTTTGGTGGCCCACAACGGATTTAAAATATTTTAAATACGAATAAAAAATGTTAAATGTGGAATTATCGACAGTCCAACGATACTCTGTTTTGGCAGAATTTAAGTGTTAACATGTTGCGTAGGTTTCGTATACCATGCTCTGATGATGATATCAAATATAAACTGAAAAATCTCGTCAAAAATTCAAAGAACCTTTCCTTGACTTTTGTGATGTTATTCAAAATAAGGCACTTTAGCTCAGAAAACCTTTATCAGATCAAGATGTTATGATTCTTGGATAAATTTGCAGGACAGCGATTTTCCTATCTAACAGTTTTTATAGATTCTTGTGTTTTAGTTGAAGATGATTGCCACATATGGGGCATGATCCTGAATTATATATACAGTCTAAACGACAGGTAAGCGAGATTGAGGTGAGCAACGTTTTCACAGAAGATGATTCCCCGAAAGCACAACTGAAGAGTATTATGTCAATACATTTACTCAACATGGTAAACACGTTTCGTTTGCTCTTTCTTTTTCGGGACAACCTAATAAAAAGTTTAAACTAACATGTTGGAATTGTAAGCAACCTGGTCATTCATTTCCATCAAATGTACGTAATTTATTTTGTTATGGCTGTGGTGCGCCAGGAATCTTAAAACCTGAAAGTTCCTATTTGTTGTCGTAAGGAAACCCAGCAGAGGTAATCCAGAAAATCTGGGACTCTGAATTCCCAACCAAAAATGTACAAACCCAGACACGGAGGAGACGGCTTGAAACATTGAGAAGATTAACCCAACCCCAACAGCCTCAGCAACCACCAATGAACGATTAAAACTGTCGGTCGTAATAAAACAGATCGTACCTGTACCTATTTTAAATTAAGGAAGAAAATAAAGAAATCTATTTCAGAAACTCTCATGCATATCGAGCCTAATTCTCGTCCGTACGCAAACATACTACTCAACGGCATTCCCTATAGTGGGCTGCTGGATATAGCGGAGCTAATATTTCGATACTGGGGCAAGGGGCTGAACATTTTCTGAAGGACCACAACACTAACTATTTTTCACTTCCATCCTCTCTTTCCACTGCTCGTGGTGATCAAACACAAATTTTAGGTCATTTTCTAGCAAAAGTTTCCTACGGTGGAAAACGAAAATGCTTCGAGTTCATATTGCTCTTGTTTTAAGTAAAAAACTTTACCTGTGTATTGACTTCTGGACAAATTTCGGGGTAGTTCCAATTATGATCGAAGAACTTTTTAAAATATCAAGTGCAAATCCTAACCATGAAGTAAACAAAGGTACTCATGTTTTGAACCCAAGTCAAAAATTTTTATTGAATCAAGTGATAGAGTTGTTTCCATCCAGCGAAAAATTTGGTTTAGGCCGCAATAATCTCCTAACACATGAAATCAAGATTGTTGAGGGCACGCGTCCGATTAAACAGAAACACTATGCTGTTTCTCTAGCGTTACAAGCTCACTTCTATAAAGAGATAGACAGGATGCTTCAGTTAGGGGTAATTGAAGAAAGCCATAGTTACTGGTCATCTCCGGTCACATTGGTAAAGAAGGCAAACGGGAAAGTTCGGCTGTGTCTTGACGCTAGGAAAGTGAACTCGGTTACGATGCCTGACGCTTATTCTTTTCCTTCGATTAACGGTCTGCTCAGTCAGATTAATCAAATGAGATACATCAGTACCATTGATTTAAAAGATGCTTCTGGCAGATACCTCTAACATACATTTGTTCGAAAAATGCTCTAGTAACTATTGGCGTGACTAACAACATTTTCTTGATCAGAAAATGTTGTTAGTTCATCTTGAATTTGTATTCAGTATGTATTCCTATTTCCAGAATAACTAGGGGATTTATAGGTCCAACTATGTCCATAAATTCTTTAACAAATGGTTAGACATATATATGTCAAGCGCATATTTTGACGATGAAAAGTGCATTTAACTTGGAGACACTTTAAGGCATACTTTGACGACCTTTTGTGGAAAAGTAGTAAGAAACACATATATTGACGCCATTGACTCTTATAAGCGGCAAAATCGTTAAACAACGAACTAATAAAATCCGTCCTAAAGAGGATATTGCTGTTTCTTAACCGATTATGATAAAATTCGATATGTATGATGGAAATGGGATATTAAAATGATTTTTAGATGAAATTCTGAAAATTCTGGCTAATTAGAATGGAACTTAGCTATTTCTTAACAGATTGTGGTGAAACTATGCGACTGAACTTTATCTTAAAATAAAACTAGAACAACAACAACAACATTGCATATTAAAAAAGTATACATTGGGGTGAATTAATACGAAATATTTTCTATAATAATATGCGAATGAAATATATTAATTTAACCAAAAAGAAAATTGATATTACGAAATTTTCAACGATCGGCAAACATGTCGTCGGCAGGCCTATGTGTTCACTTTAATCATGAAAACCCGTTTAACAATTTATTGGGGTTTACCGAGTTAATCTTAGATTATACGAAGATGTGAAAAATTTTGTCTTAAGCATATCTAAGAAAATCGATATCTCAAGATTTTCGCCGATTGGCAAACATCTCACTATGATATTTCGGTAGGCCTACGTGTCTACTATGTGTAAACCCCAATAACTTTTGAAACGGATTAGCATAATTCACGGGCGATGCCAGTTTATACGTACAAATTTCCAAGCCTAAACCATACGCAAATACACACATAGACAAAAATGAATGCCCTAATCATTTACTTCAAGGAACTAAATGCTCCTAAATGCTAAATGTCTAATAAAGTATCTGCTCTAATAACGTATCTGCTTTACTAAGGAAGGTTTTCATGAAAAAACTTCAGTTTTGCAAGTGACTTAAATGTGTGTCCGTTATAGTGAGGTTCCCTTGAAGTGAGTGTACGTTGAAATGAGGTTTTTCTGTAACCGAGTTATTTGCGAAAACTTGACCGCCACCGCTCAAAAGAAGTGAAACCCTCAGACATTTCTTGCTGAGTAACTCCTAACTGTTCTGCAAATTTTAATTTCCTCGTCATCAAAGTTGTTTATTGTGGATTGCCCTCAAAACGAAAATTACCATCACGGAATCTTGCATATCACTTTTTTTACTATTGAATGACTCACAGAATGTTGACCCAAAGTCGAATTAATCAATTCCATAACTTGAGCAGCATTTTTCTTTATTTGAAAGTGGCGTAAATGTTGCTTATCAACATCCATCTTCTTTGCGTTCAAGTATGTTTTTAATGCAACCAACTTCCGAGCCGAGATTCTACTTGCACAAAGATTATAGATTCGACAGTTACCAAAATCAAACCAGTAAGAAACATTTGGGGGAGTTTTCGTCAAAAGCGTATTTATATACAGGGTCACCCATTTTAAAAGAATCGCTAAAGGTGGAAGGCATAAATAAAAAAAATGTCGATACGATAGTTGGACAATTTTTAGGAGGACCTTGTGGTCAAATTTCAGGGTCATTTCAAGATCAAGTCGTTTTTTTAAAAATGGAAACACCTATTTTTGTCTCTAGATTCCAAAAGATGTTACTGTATGGCTAAACGTAGAATTTCACGCGCTTTCAGAATTCAGAGTCAAAAATAGGGTTTCCATTTAAAAAACCGACAAATGACCTTGAAATTTGACGTCAGGCTCAAAAACATCATTTGATTTCCTTCTAAAAATTGTGCAATTTTTGTATCGACACTTTTTTTGATTTAGGCCTTCCCCTGGGAGTTATTTGAGTAGTTCTTTTAAAATGGGTCACCTGTTATATCGGAACGATGAAACTCGACATCAGATGCTAGTAAACTCGACAGTTACGATGGAAATCGAATAAAAAATGATTTTTAGAAGTATGTAGTTCAAGAATATGACCGAGTAGGATGGAACTTGACTATATCACAACCGATTACGATGAAACTCGGTAGGTGCAATGGAAATGGGATTCTATAATAATTTTAAGATGAAGTACTTATATATGACCAAGTATGTTGAAACTTGGCTACTTCTTAAGCGATTTTAGTAAAATTTGACAAGCGCGATGTAAATGGGATTCTAAAATGATTTTTGGATAAAGTTCTAGAATATGGTAAATTGGGATGGAACCGATTTTAGTGAAATTTGGCATGCGTGATGGAAATGTGATTCTAAAATGATTTTTAGGTAGGATTGAATTTATCTATTTTTGAACTGATATCAGTGAAATTAAACATTGGCGATGGAAATGTGTCCCTAAAATTATTTTTAAATAAAGCTTTTGAATATGGCCGGTTAAGATAGAACTAGGCTATTCCTTAACTGATTATAATGAAATTCGACATGCACTACGGAAATGAGATTCTAAAGTGCATTTTCTAACTCCGGAACGCCGCTACACTACCATTATAAGTTTCACCAGTGCTGCGGATGCTGACATCCACTTTTTATTATTTTCATTTGACTGTGATAAAATTTTCCGGGAGTTGTATAATAAATATGGCAATATGATAAACCTCAACAGCTGCCAGATTTACTAAAACTCAATACAAAATATCATAAAAGCTATTGTCTGTTGAGGTTTCTGTGAGGCAGATCAAAAGTCGATAAAGAAATAGCCAATTTTCATTCTAAAAATTATTATCTAAAAATTATTTCAGAATCCAACGCGCATGTCGAATTTCATCATAAACGGTTAAGGAATAGTCAAGTTATATTCTACTTCGCCATACTCCAGAACTTTATCTAAAAATCATTTTAGAAATTCATTTCTATTGTACCTGCTGAGTTTCATCATAATCGGTTAAGAAATAGCCAAGTTCCCCCTACCTGGTTACTTTCGAGAACTTTGCCCGAATATTATTTTAGTATCCTATTTCCATCGAACATCTCCAATTTCACTCAAATCCGTTAATAAATAGCCAAGTTCCTTCCTAATTGGCTCTGTTCCAGAACTTCAACTCAGTAGCATTTTAGAATCCCAATTACATTGTACCTGTCAAGTTTCATCGTAATCGGCTGAGAAATAAATAGCAAAGTTCCATCCTAATTGGCCATATAATGGAAAATTTGTATTTTAGCATGGAAACATACCAAAAATTAGTACATCTGCCATTTTCATTTAGTACAATAGGAAACTAGTAGCTGATTTACCTTTAATCTTTTAATAAAAGTTTTCATTTTTTTATTATTTCCTTCCATTATGAAGTGGCATATTCAAAATATGTTATTTAATACTATTTACCACAATCCATAAATTTTTGTTGGCGAAAAAAAATCGCCAAATCGAAAAAATGAACCTGTTTATCATTTTTCGTAAAAGTTGCTCAAAATTTAAATGATCAAAGTGACATATTTCCGAGAAGTATAATTAGTGGACCAGTATGGTTGATAACAAATTTCACTATTGATTTGAGCAGTAAAGCTGTGAGGTCGCATTTGATTAGGCCCAATTGAAAGTGCTTACAATATTTTATTGAGGGTGTAAAATACTGGTCAAATATAACATCAATACGATATGCTTTCAATTGAGTAATTATGCTGAGGAATTTTTTAGATACAGCATCAAAGATTTGAGGTATTTCTTTCATGAGGTATAACATGAAGAAGCCGTCTATTACAAGTATGTCGGAGCACAGTAGATGCGGATTGGTATCGCCCCATTTATCTTTTGTTTCGAATATTGTAATTAACTGTGGTTTATCAGTTTTGCAAAAAGTTCCATTAGCATCAGCATAACACATGGACGTTGGCACAGGTGCAAGTGAGAATGTAAGTACTTTTTCAATGTGAACTTTGTGGCTCAGAGATATACCCAAAATTCAGCCAAATAAATCTCCTCTCTCTAGTACCAATAGTGAGGTTCTTTTTTTTCAGAGCAGCTTCAAAGTTTACCACTTTATTTTTTTTAATCGCTTGTCGAATCTGTTCTCGTTATAATAACATTCATCTCTTAAGGCATCACCGTTTTCTTCCATATTCAATAAAAGTTCCGCAACATCTCAAGTATCAGGTTTTCTAGTCGCAATATTGTAAAGATTATCTGGGTCTAAACTGGAATTGATTAGATTTAAATTCTTCTCAAATATTTTTACAAAATCAGCAACTTGATCAGCAGAAATTTTAATTCTATATGGCCCCAAGTCTGCAGATACGTCTTAATCCACAAACATCACGGATATGAGAAATTAAAATAAAATTCTACTTAATAATTGGTATTCTTGAAAAATGTTTATCGGTACTTTTAATTCTGGAGAAAGCTCTCTTGAAATCATCTTCAAGTCATGAATACGTTTCATAAATTTTATTTAAATTGTCTGAGTATTTTACACACCACCGGGCAAAATTTTGTTGGTTAGCTATAAAAAACAAATCAGTTATTTTAAGTTTCAAAATCACCCATGCGTATGCTTCTAGAATAATCTAAATAGAGTAACGTAGTAATTAACCAGCCATTTATAAGTTATGTAGTATTGAGCTGTCTTCCCATAATCACCTCGCCGTGTGCGATTTACACATCTATCTTTCATATGAAGAAATTAGACGGGATTAATACTTGATTAGGTAATAGTTCTAAAAAAAAAAAAAATTTGTCTTAAAATGATTTCAAAATCAGAAATGTTGTCCTGTATAGGGAGGATGCGCACAGATAAACGCAACCGCTCCCGGGTGCCGGACGTACGGCGCCCGTACTTAAATTCAATAAGAAAGGAAATGTCAAACATACCTCTCGTAATATAACAATGTAGTCTACGTAAAACGGGCCTACTGCCGTACCTTAATTTGTCTTCTGTTACAACTAGGGCATCCAATTCCGGTATTCCAAATACCCGCCCATATTTTAGTTTCGATTATTCCGGAATTGAAAACTTGACGAGAAAATTGTAAAACATCTCTAAAGTGACCAATCAGGAGTCGTAGAAATTTTGGCCACTTTAAGGAGGTGGTCAGCTTATAAGGAATAAACCAGTCCAATAATTTGAAAATTAAAAGTCTTGCCCTTATTTTATATATTTTTTTATGTATTATATGCATATGAGATGTGCCCTTTTCGAAATTCATAAAATATAAAGTAAATCTAATTAAAAACACAACGTATAAACTTTATGAAACTGTTATCATAAGTAACAAAATCACTTTAGCAACAGATAGAGATATATCGCAGTCGCCGATTAATAAAATGTATTAAATTTGAAAAGGGCACATCTCCAAAAGTTGTGACCTTTTCGAAATTATCGTTGTACAAACCGACACTGGTTGCCGTATTAACAAAAGAAATGTACCTATTTCAAACCAAATAGGTGTGGGGATATATTTCCATCACATTAACCTGAAAAAACGGTTTTGTCAAAATTTTCGAGATGTGCCCTTTTCGAAATTGCATATTCAATTGTAACAAATGTAGTTATAGATAATATTCCAGGGACTGACAAAAAGTGGTATATTTAGAGAGCTGTTTAAAATTGGTTACTTTTAAAAGTTTTACTGTGTTTCTCTTTTGCGCTCGCTAGGATATGACACCTAATAAATGGAATACGTACAATAAATGCTGGTCCCTAAAAATACATTTTATCCATCCCTAAAATACATCTGTCAAATAAGTGGTGTATTGCTTCTTGGTTTTCAAAACCACCAAAAGGTACTTTGTACGTACGTAATAACCACGCAGCGCCGTATATAGCCCGGTTAAGAACAATGTACTTAATGGGAAAGGTGTTTGTTCCAAATTCAGAAAATTTCTCGCCGTTACAATTCCGGTATAAATTTGATGAGAACAATTAAAACTTCGACTGTGATGATTTATAATTTTTGACCTTGGTTCATAATGCTAATTGCTGAAATGTTGTTTCAACACAAAATATATGATTTGATTGTTCTTCAAAAACGAAAAAAATAAATAAATCGCAAAAGTGTATCTACAAGATTGTTTTATTGATTTACCGCTAAGAAAATTAGTGCTTGCCTGTCTTTTAAATTAAATTTGTGACAGCAAAAGTTTAAATGTGAAAATATATTCAATTTTGTTAGTTGATTTTATAGTGTTTCTGCTGTGGCAAATTCGCTCGTATTTCAGGCTTCCTGCAAAATATTAAAACCGTAGGTACACGCTTTTGCATTGTGACTAGCGAACTAACCGTGTGTAACAACGTTTTTCTCTGCGTTTCGCAAAATACTTTAAATTTTGGGGCGATTGAGATGCGCTCGAGGCCCTATTCATTACAATGTTTTTGAAAATTTACCACCGAACAGCATCGAGCCTGAAAGAGCGTATTTAACAGCAGCAAAATTTGGTTTTTCAATCAATTAATTATTGAAATAAAAAAAATTGTTGGTTCTTGTAAAAGTTTTATTTTTTTTTTAATCATAGATTAAGAAATCAATTCCGGAATTCCGGAATCGGGAGCATTCAAATTCGAAAATTCCGGAATCATATTTTTGCCAAAATTTGGTGGCCCTAGTTACTACAGGACAGTAAAAGCAAAAAACGAAATATTTATTATTTATTAATTTATTTATTACAAATAAGTGTTAAAACTTTAAATAATTTTTAAATTAATTCGAGAAATTTCCTAAAGCATGAAATAATATGGTGCCGCATCGCTTACATAAATAAACGATCCAGCTGATGCCATCAAATAAAAGTAAAACATTACAAATTTTCCGTTTATTATACGTACCTAATCCTCAATTTGGGAATAAGTCAGTACCCCAGTGCTCCATTTTCGTTAAGTAATAACTTTTCATCATCTCTTACCTATAAATACAATCTTAATTTTTCTCGTCTTATCATTCATCTCGTTTCATTTTTTTTTTGTTTTGCTACACATCAAATTAAATATTGTTATAAAATATATTACAAGAAGTAGTATTTATGTTTAGTTAGAGATACATGGTGGCAAAATAATAAAAAGTAATATTTTCGGTTCTTCACATTCCATCCATATATGTATGTACACATTGTATAAAACAAACATGATACACTACACACATACTTTCCAGAAAATGAGAAGAAATCTCATAAAAACCACACATCGTGACATGTATAGAAATTAATTTTTGTGTTTTTGGTGTAATAAATCTTAAACTATCAACCAACTTTGTTTTTGTTTTTATTTATTTTCCAAGTATTTACTCTTATCACTTCTCATTCCGTAATCATACACACATACACACACACACAAAAACAAAAAGAATAAATAAAAAATCTTATTTGTACCCCAGCATTTTATGTGTCACACAAAACATGGAAAAATTAGTAAACTTTTTGATTTTTTTTTTATGTTTTAAAAACCCTTGCATAATTTTGATACATTTTTTTGTCTTGTTATTTTATATTTGGGGAAGCTGGAATGAGCAATGAAATATGTTTTTCAATTTTTATCGTAATGAATTTTTTTTTTCTTATAAACCGAAAGAAGGTCTTTTGTTTTCCTTTTTCATTTTTTTTTTGTTGTAGTTTTGGTCCAATAATCTATATCTATCTATATCTAAGATTAGAGTGGGTATACACAAAAGGAGTGATTTCGTATAAATTGGTTGTTATGGTTTCTTTGGGTATGTGATAATACAATTTTCAACACAGAAGGATATTGGCTATATAAATAGTGCTAAGATATTTTTATTTATTAGGTATTATATTACTTGAGGATTAGATTTTATTTTCTTATAGACACGAGCTCTTTGTAATTGCAACAACAAAGAAAGACTCGACTAAATGGAATTTAATTTCAATGTTTCTTACGGATTTTTATTTTATCGGTTCGATTATTAGAAATCAGTAAAATCTGATTAGATTTTGATGATTACGGGTTACTATTTGATTAAAATGCGTAACTGTTAATATGGGCCCCCCTTGTATATTACAAATAACTACTTGTAGAAACGAACCGTTTTTAGATTACTTAATGTTATTATTAAAATTGGTTGAAACCCATAAAGATTTCCAACTCAATGCCACAAAGGTTTATCGGTATAGTAACACCGAACAAATGCATATATAATGTGTACAATTATCCTTCTCCTTAATGCAGGCTACGCCTATTTCGTATTGTGCCAGTCCCAAGCGATGGAGAGGATCGCTAATACAACCATGACCAGTAACAAATTTTGACCAGAATTCTTAGCTGGTACTTTTATAAGATAAAGCATACTTAATAAACCTCCGATTTGGATAAAGTATTTTGCCTTATGGCAGCATAAAGTAGCAAGCCATTTCAACCCGTCAATCTGCTTATCGTTGTTAAAATATAAGGGAGCCGCAGGTTCGGAGCTGGTTGGCTACCTTACATTCAATTTCATAAAGAACCGGCACCCATAAGATAGTAGCTCTATTAAACGAACAAACGAGCTTAATGAAATGTTTAGAGTATTTTACAACTTTGGAAATGGTCAAAGGATTATTGAATAAATTGAATTGCCTTACTATCCGTAATACAGAAAAATTTATATTTGCCATTAGCAGCTAAATTCAAAGCCTTGATGACATTATGTGTGGCAGCGCTATAAATACCGCCTGAGAAACAGTGCAGTGCTATCCCAGACTGCCAAACGATCTGAAATCATATTGCGAGCAGTAAGTTCCTGAAATATTTAATGGATGGAGGAGGCTTTATTGTTAAACACAAAAATACGCTATTATAATAAAAACTTTATTATATACAAATAAATTTTTACGGCACTGCAACTTCGAATTCTTGTAATTATATTTCCCGCTACTGTAAACACCGTAAGCCGTTGATGTAGAGTTTACAGTAAGTAGTGCTTCGTGTAAATGATCCAAAATATAGATCCACTTGTCTCCTTGCTCGACGTTTAAGTTTAAATTTTCCATTTTATCGTTAGGTTTTATAGTTCTCTATGATGTAAGACACCCACCAAAGTACATTATATCCTATTATATCCAGTTGTTTCTTCATTTTCTATGTCAGAAGAACTTGAACTATGATCGGCCATTTGTCTCGAGACTAAGCATAATTAAAGCTGAAGCTAAAGTTCTTAAAAAAGAAGAGTATTAATCTCCTTTAGCTTTTTGAATACCGCAGTAAACAGTGGCTTCAGCTGTTATTAGTGCCGTATTTCTTTGCTCCGTTCTTGTAGCGCTATAAGCGGTTCAAGAATAAGTGAATAAATAATAATTCACCGAGTGCTGTAGTGATATAATTTCAATTTTAGAAATCGCTTGATTTTCGAAGTAAGTATGTTCCACCGTGTCTGGCAATATAGAATAAGTTCTAAATTTTTGTTTTCTCATGTTTCTGCAATGTTTGACAAAAATTTGTTTCTAACGGCTATTTTATTAAAGGGATCTGATGTTATATACTGGAGATAAATAACAGAAAGCAGGGCGCTTATAAATTTCACGATACCCGAAGCAACTACTCTGGGGTATTCGGATAGTTAAAAATATCGAAAAATATCCAGGCACCCGGGTACCTGATAGCGGAGAATATGAGCCCTACCTTTTACATACAACATAAAGAGGTTTTGGATACGTTTAGTCAGTAATGATAGAAATTGACCCGGTTACCTAGGTATAGCCAATAGGTAGTAAATAACATAATGACAACCGATTTATAATCTAATTTTATGGTTTATTAAAATTAAAACTGTATTCTGAAATAAAATTTATTAGTTTACTGGGTCAGATTTCTGGACACTTCTGAAAATTGCAATTATTACTAATTTAAATTTCACTAAAAACTTATAAAACAGTAGCTATTTAAATGATTTCCGCTAAACTGGTCACTGTCGTAACTTAAAAAACTACGGCTAAAACTATTATTATAAATGAATCATTTCGGCGCACCTGCCACTAAGGTTATAGAAGTCCTGAAGTGAATTACAATTAATTCCACCAGTAACCAAAATCAAAATGATAAGACGCTAATTAGTTCATAAAGTATGAAGTCCTAACTGAAGTGCCTGTAAATTCAAGATAAGCAGAATTTAACTTATATAAATCAAAACTACGGTATCCGAATCCGATTACATCATAGATTACAATTTTTACTTAAATTTCAGTAAATTTTTTTGTTATTAATATACCATAAATTAGTTAGTACAAAGCAACACAATTACTAAACTACGCGTCGTTGGATGCTTGATGTTTCCGGAAATCCGATCAGGTTTCTCATATGTTTCTAAACTAAAACACATTATTCGATTACATTATTACGACATCCTATAACTGGTTCGTTTCCTATGATATGAAACCCAATCCAAATTTACTCCAAAAATCAGCCCGTAACCCTCTAAAAATAAATTAAATTAGGCATCTAAATTACAAAAAACAGTAAATTAATTAATAACCTGTACGGATTATAAAATTTTATCATAGATTAGCATAACAGTAAAGCAAAGCAGCTTCTATTTTGTACGAGAAGCAGATACCTATAAGTAGTGTTATATATGATGAAAATAAATGTTAGCACAAGGCAGCACAATTACAAAAACTATAAATATTACACATCTGCTCGATGCTTTAAGATTTGGGAAGGCGGAGAAAGGCTCTACGGAGCTTCAATTTAAATTTTTCAAATTTTTTAAAATTTTACGAAACAAATTATAAATCACAATTTTTTAATAAATCCAACCAGAGACCATTTTCCTAAAACCACTAACGCCAAACGAACTAAACTATTAACTTCAAATTCAAAACTTTACATTTAAAACTTAAAACCTAAAATTTAAAATTTAAATTCAAATAAAATTTTAAAAATCTGAAACAACCTCTAGGTTAACAAATTTATTTAAGATTCAATTTGCACTCCAACCTCTCACTATTTATGATAATTAATATCTCTGAAAATTGAATTCAAATTAATTATAATAAAATCACTAGGAATTGCCCGTCAAAACTGACGGAAGTTTCCGAAAACTCAATAATAAATAGCCTGAAAAGTAAAATTTTTATTTCTAGAAGAAAGCGAATTAACCCTTTCAAACGCCATTTAAAATTGACTTTCTTCCAAAAATAAAATACGTAGTACAATTATGCACTGCTATGATATGGGATTGCTCATAAAACTGTAGTGTGAACTTAAATACATAAGAGAACGATCGCACAAGATAAATGAGACAAAAATTAAAAATTACGGTTGGTCGAAGCGATGAAAGTTGATGTACAATATATTGTACAAGGCGTTTGAGAGGGTTAAGACAATCAACATAATCTGCACACTCTAACGCAACATAGTGTTAAAGTTAAAATAAGAAATTTTCGCACGAAAAAAAAAAAAAATTCAAAACTCTTGAAAACTATTATACTTTGAACACAACTGAAAAACAAACTAAATTTTTTGTTTTTTTTCAAAAATAAAAATCACAGCACACATAGAAATTTTCATGTCATCCAAACAACGAAACAAAATTATGTACATATCTAAAATAAAAGTGCGACTACTGCGATAATTTTTTGTGTTTTGCGTTATATCCATACAAACAGACAGACGACGGTAATTATATATGTTGATAGTATCATAGTACAAACCCGCAAGCAAAAAGTAAAATGCCCTTCCCGTCTAATTGCTCTGTTACAGTAATAAGTAAATAACATTTTCCAACAAGCATCAAAGCATTCCTGTATTTTGAATATTAACGAATGAAAAAAAAAATTAAAAAACTGATTTTTCTTGATATTTTTATTCTATTTTTCACTAACACCAATACGAATAGTGGGCCTGATATTTTGTTGGTACAGGATTAACCCGATTTAACGAACCGCCGGTTAGACGATACCCGATTTTGCAACATCATATTGTACGAAAGCGAAGTATCCGATTTTACGAAAGTTTCAAAAACTTGATAATTTATTGCATTTATTTATATTTTCATTAAAGGTATTAACACTTAAGCCTGTTCAAGCGAAATGAAATTTTCACTGGTCTCCAAATATAGGAAGATAAATTTGACGTGAAAATTTAGTTGGACGAGCTTCGTAAATATTTTATTACCTATAACTTCATGTTGTCTCTGACAATATATTTTATACAACAAAATTCACTTCGATAGTTGATTATCCTCAAAATGCAAAATCAAATAAAATTGTCAAAATTTATCTTCACATTTATCGTCCGGGAAGATAAAAATGAAGTGAAAAATGTGTAGAGATAAAATAGAGACATCTGTAATCTAATACGGAAACTTCCATTTCGCTAGCTAAACTGCATACCGCAAAGTAAAATTCAGCGGTTCACTTCAGCAGCTTATCGGCCTTTAAACAAAAATCAATATTGTTGTTACGGTTTTTTCGTTTCATTTTTAGTTCGTTGTTTTTAGATTTTGCATAGTGGCGATATAAAACAAATAAAACAATAATTCACAGCAGCCTGTTTGTAAAATAAACTATAAGGTATGTTCATTAAATAACTGATATGAAAAGCTGAAATTGTTGATTTCTTATTTTCATTTTATTCATATTAGGAATATTGTTAATTCATTAGTAACATAATACGGAACAGTACCAAATAAAAGAAACAAAATGTCATTGCAAAAAAGGCGGTCTTTAAGCTTAAACGTGAAGTTGCAAATAGCTCAGGCAGTCGAAGATAACCCAAGTTGTAATAGATCGGAGCTAGCACGGAAATTCAACATTTCTAGATTATGTATTAACGAGTACGTAAAAAATAAAAATTCAATTTTAGAATTCCCAGCTAACATGCTAAATAAATTTAAAAAGCGTTGCAAAAATGTGAAGTATGGATGTTATAAAAAATTAGAAGAGGCGCTTTTTATACGGTTTTTAAAAATGTGCGATCTGATATTCAGATACTTTAAAATTTAGCAATAACTGAGTAGCAAAATTTAAACGGCGTTATGGTATAAGAAAACTAAAAATTTGTGGCGAGAAGCTGTCATGCAATACGAATGCTATAGATCAGTAGAAGGAACAATTTTTGAATATTATTATTTCTAATTCTGTTCAATTATATTGTATATGATGCGAGTCGAATCGAGTTTAATCCTAGTTTAACTCTTACTATATACGGAGTCGAGTTAAACTCGACTCGACCTAATAATTTGTCGAGTCGAGTTAAACTCTACTCTAAAAATTCACTATATACACAGAGTAGAGTAGAGTTAAAAAACAACAACAAAATTAAATAAAAATTCATATACACCAATTTTCATTTTTATTTTAGATTATGTTGTTGAAGAATGAAAGCGATATACTAAAAATATATTTAAATATAAGTATTAAACAATTTTCTTTTTAGTTTTTTCAATCAAATTCGTTGTTTTATTTTTAATCTCTTGTTTATTAAGATTTTAATTAATTAATTTGCATAATAATTTTTTTTTTGTCGAAAAAGATTATTCCGACATATCCGGCTATCCTTTAATTTTAAGGATTTGAAAATTACAATTTTTTAGACAAAATATGGCTGGAAAAATTAAAACAACACATATGGTGTTCATTGATTAGTCCGGTCAATTTAGACATTCCAAGGTGCATAAAATCCCAACAATCTTAAAATCAGTAAAATTGTTCAAAATATAATTATAAATATAATTTAAAAGTTCCCCATCATTCCCGTGTATGGAAAAAATTTTATTCGAGGTCAAAGGTCAAAAAAATGAGTTTTTCGCGATTTCAGCAAAACGGTAAGTTTTATCATAAAAGTTAACTATTGTTTTTCAAACATTTTGAAAACTGCTGTTTTACCCCTCCTGTAAAATGCAGATGTTGTATCACAGCCAGTTATTGCGTGTAAAAATAGTACATGATTTTGACACTTTACAAAAGTAGATAAACTTTTTGATGAATATATATCCGATTGATGTTGAGCTTTTCCTGGTTTTAAGAAGAAAATAGTTTTTTCAGTTGGCGTTCGAGCAGTAAGTAATACGAGTAAGTCTACATCTTCACCAACAACAATAGTTGTATTTGTCAAATTGAATTGCTCTATTGCTGTTTCAATAATCAATACATCAGCATCATTATTAGCTTGTTTTACCAATATATTTTCAGCAGTAAACTTTTCTTTCAACATTGAAATGAACCGAGACTTGTTGTGAGTATTTGTAAGAAATTTCTGTTGACTGGTTGGAAATGTCATAAGTTCATCAAATAAAATATCAGAAGATGAAGATGTTGCTAAAGTTCGACGACGTTGTTCTGCAGCTTTGATATTTCTCGTGCAATTATCATAGCCATCAAATACGACAGTAACTCTGGAACCAAAATGTCGACGTACATATTGAACGTTGAATGTTTCTTCGCTATCCCACACAACGCGGTGTAGTAAGTATCCTCCTTCAATGTACTCATGCAATAGGTACTTTTTCTTCATGAACTTTTATGGTATTAGTCATAGCTAAAAGAGGAACAACTTTTTCAGCGCGTTTTAATTTGATATTATTGAATGTCATTCCTGTCATTTTTACCGTAGAAGCAAGTCCAACTTCACAAGCTTTATAACAATTAATTTTATCGTCACCAACGACACCACTCGCAATAGAAACAATTTTGTTAACCTCTGGAAAAGGATCATGCGTTGAGAACCACTCTAAAAGTCTTCGTATGTCTTTAGCATCTTTGTTTACTCGTGAATCACTTGCATCAACATGCTGCTCGGTCGTATCCATCCTAACCTTAGCGATATCTTCTAATTTTTCACAAACTGTATTTATAGCATGCATACTATAAACCCATTTACTTATGAGGCTCTCTTTTGTACTTCTCTCTCGAGCAATACCTCCATCTGTCTTCATAGCTTTCATCATAGACTGCTCGATTACCATGTCCGTTGAAGTTCCACAACTTAATTTGTCTGAACGTCTAACTGTAAAAAATCCTCCTGAAAACGTTTCGTAAACTTCAGGATCAATCAAATTCTGTAATTGTTCCATATCCTGCAAGTAAAGGTGTGCAGACTTAGCATAAGGAAAATGTCCAGACGCGTGAAAATAAGGAATCATTTCTTTGACGCAGTTTAAATGTGCTTTCCAATCCCCCATACGCTCAGCTCTTAGGAACTCTTTAGCAATGGAAACCATACAAAAATATTGAATCCAAAGTTTTGTAGTTGGTCCTCGTTCCTCCTATTCTTTTAGTTTTTGATTAAATTTATTAAGTAAAGCTCCAGATACTTCATCGTCATTTCCAATATCATTGTATGACAGAGTATTATCTAATATATGCTCGATATTTATGATTAGATCTGCATCCATTATGTCATTCATTTCAACTTCTTTTAATATTATAATTGCCAAAGTAAGCTGAAGTAGTGTATGAGCTCGAACAGCTCTTGCGTAAGCATGACCATTGAGCATTTTTTCTAATGATTTTAACGCATAGATCTCTGCTAGTACTTCTTTCAAGCCGCTTCCTTGCATAATTTGACCAATTGCTCCCAGAAAAGACATCAGTAGATGAAATCCTCCAAGTCTGATGATGATTTTTGATACTTCAGAGTCAGAGCCCTCAGGTGCGGCTGATCGAAAGTCACGATGCATATAGTGTGGCCATACCGTTTTGCATTCTCTAATGCATAAAGTAAAGTCGTATAGATAGTATTATAGTTACTGGCTGGTTGGTGAATAAATGGTAAAAATGAAATTTGAGATTTAGAATAATTCGTATGAATATTTGTTAAACGTTCAATAAAACCATTCCAACCGGGTAAAGACGCATTTTTCCATTTCCCATAAAACCATACTACATCAGCTTTTTTGAGGAAAGATACTGTTTCAGTTCCATAAACAAAATCTTTAACATCTATTTTACTGTAACCTACCTACTACACCGTCATTTTTATAAGTCTGTATCGGCACATGAGCTTTTGCCATGAAATCTTTTGCTGAAAGAGTTTCTTTTATTCGTGGCATAGGTTCTTCTAATAAAACTGAATATTTTGGAGTAACAATTTGAATAATACCCATTATGTGGAGCGTGTTATTGCCGTCTAGCGTATGTATTTACATTAATATCAGCATTGTCTGCAACGTATTGAATAAGAGTGCCACTTTCTGGTGGTAGGACATGAGGAGGACGATGGAAAACTGCTGCTGCCTCGTACATTATTGTATCATTATAAGAAGCACATAAACCAAAAGCCGAAAAGATTTGTATAAGACTTTTAGACCCGAACTTTCGATGAAAAAAACTGCGAGGCCTAATTGTAATTTAGACTTAAAAGACCTTGGTCGAACAGCAGTCATGATACAATGACAAATATTTGTGCATATTAATTTTAAATGATCTAAATTTGATCGTTTATTTTTTAAAATCACTCGATCCACAAGATATGTCAACGATTCTGGGATTTCATTATTTAAATCTTCAAACATGCGACTTGGTGGAGGGTAGTTAGAATTATCAAATACTGCGGCTTGAATATCTTCGCGAATAATAGCTGCAGCTGCGTCTAGGACTCTGAATCGTTCTTCTGTTTTATTCATTTTTTTTTTCGTACCACACACAAAAAAAAAAGGTCACCACAACACCGAATCGGTGTTACATAGTGTCCCACCGATCGGATATTTATAATTTGAATCCAATCGGATATTATAATAAAATACAATTGGATAAAAACTTTTACACCGCATAAAAACCAAACAGGAACATTCATCTTTGGGAAAACACCTAGAGGTGCATTTTATTAAATCCAAAAGGAGTTTTTATAAAAATTTATCTTTTCGGATAGATAAAAATATTTATCCGTTGATGCGTATTTAATTTTATTAAACTATATTCAGTTGGAGCAAAATAAATACTTTTTCGGATAAAAAACCAATTAACACCGCACATTTTTTGAGTGTATGGTTTTTATCCCATTGGTATTTTATTTTAATGTATATGATTTTAATATGTTCCGAAGATTGTAAGAGAATTGAATCTTCTCATCAGGCCGCTGCGACTAGACTGATTGTATCACAATTTAAATTCTATTATACAGAAGGAATATGCAGGTTGCTTTAGCGAATTTAACTAATACAGCCAAAATCTCTTACAATTTTACTTTTTCACGAAAACTCCAAACGGTGTAAATATTTACTCCGATAGAACGAAAATAATCTCTGGAAAGTACCTTTTAAAAAAATCCGCTGTTGACAACTTTTGCATTTACTCCAAACGGTGCAAAAGTATACTGTTCAATCCTTTTGGATATTTTAAAATTTGTACCCGATCTTGCGGAGTTAATATGACACTATTGGATAAAAAATAAAGTTTTTTTCGGATAAAATACCATTCACACCGCAATATTTTTTTGTGTGCAGGCTTGATCCAAAATATCATGATGATTATCCACTAAGCATATGAATGTTGATGCTCCCGATTTTTCAGTGATAATAAGTTTATCACCGTACTTTAGTTTTAGTCGTAGCTTAATCGTTCTGTAATCTAAAGTCGTAGTTTTGCAAACATTTTGTAATTCGTTCAAAGTGAACTGACAGTCATCGCTATTTTCAATGTAAGTAAATATTTCCTCCATTGTCAGATTCGTAGCTTCGTCTTTAGGACGACCCATTTTAGCTCCAGTGGAAGGTTTTAAGAAAATAGCATAGCAATCTCGATGATACTTAGCTTCAGCAGCAACTAAATCATATTCAAATTCGGCTCGAGCAAGAACAGCTTTTGCTATAGCATCGTCACGAGTTTGAGCTGCTTCCAGAATTGAATCTTTAAATTGAAGTGTACTTACTTGGCTAATTCGACGGCGAAAATCTGAGGATTTTTTCTTTCATACTCTTCATTCAATTTCTGGCCACAAAATAAGCATAGTTCTTTAAAACAAAAAGCTGATTCACTGATACGTGATCTAGTCGAGAAGGACTTACTGTGGATGTACTGGCTTCTTGTTCTTCACATTGTCTTTGATTAGCTGCAGCAATAGAAGGCTTTCGAGTATAATTTTTATGACAATTTTCATGTGTTGTCACAGATTTCTGATTTTTGAAATATTCCGAAAATTCATCAGCTCTTTCGATACTTGCTTTAATTAATGTCTTCATACTACGTTCAACAGTAACAACTTCACTTTCAGTTAAAAGTTTAGCACAAATAAAACAATATTCTGACATTTTTGTTATAAAACTCAAAACAGAACAATATAGGTTAGGATAAACACGTGTTTTCACTACAGAGCGACGCTCAAGACTAACGGTATTTCATTTATTATATTATATTCTTTTAGTTATAACTTATGTATACTTTAAGTATAAGTTACAATGACCGATAGAAAAATATTTCAACATACATATGTATATAACAACTCGAGATGTATATACGTGGCGTACTCATGCATATTATGACGATAACAACTTTTACAACTTTTTGAATCGTTTTATCTCAGAAACGGTGGCTCGTAGGAAAAAAAGTTCTGATACATTTTATATAGATAATTTTATGATCTAAAATTTTTGTTTGGGGTACTTTTATGATAAAACTTACCGTTTTGCTGAAAATCGCGAAAAACTCATTTTTTTGACTTTTGACCTCGAATAAAATTTTTTCCATACCCGGGAATGATGGGGAACTTTTAAATTATATTTATAATTATATTTTGAACAATTTTACTGATTTTCAGCTTGTTGGGACTTTATGCACCTTCACTCTCATTTTTTGGTCTAGATTGACCGGACTAGATCAACAAAAAGAATAATCAATCTGATGATCATCTGAAATAATTTTTTGTTAAATTTTTTTATCGTTTATTTTAACTCAGTTTCAATCCTATTTGAAGTCTGCATATTTCTAACTCTGCAGTATTGTATATACCCAAGAGTTGGTTAGAAAATAACTCGACTCTGTATATAGTAGGAGTTAAACTAGGATTAAACTCGACTCGACTCACAGCATATACAATATAAATGATTTATAAGAAGAGGAGAAATTGTTAAGAATTTGCAATTCAGTTTCGATCCGCGAGCATGTGAAAAACAAATCATCTTTCAGTACATCTCATCAGGCTATAGCGACTGAACTGCTAATTTTTATTACACTGATTTTTCCTATATATAGGAAACTCTTAACAATTTCTCCTCTTCTTATAAATATTTATAAATTTGGAATATACCAAAATAATTTAAAAGTTGAACATAGTAACCGCATGTATGCGTTTAAATACAATAACATTGAAATTGTTAAAAGTTTAAAAAGGGGAATGTAAAATTCGCTAATACTACATACTACAAGTGCACGTTGATTCCTATATATAGGAAAAATCAGTGTAATAAAAATTAGCAGTTCAGTCGATATAGCCTGATGAGATGTACTGAAAGATGATTTGTTTTTCACATGCTCGCAGATCGAAACTGAATTGCAAACTCTTAACAATTTCTCCTCTTCTTATAAATATTTATCAATTTGGAATATACCAAAATAATTTAAAAGTTGAACAATATAAATGATATTACTTCTAAAACAGCCCTCTTTTTTAAAATGGTGAACGAGGAAACACTTGTGTACTCAAAAGAAACTACAGCAAGTGGCCATAAAATTATTAAAGGAAGAGTAAAAATTATGCCATGCTCCAGTGTTAGTTTAGTTTCAAGAACTTTAATTACTTCCCACAAATCACTTATAATAGATTACGCCTTGCGCACTTTGCCTATTTGGGTCATAAAATAAACGGCATAAAATAATGACGTCAAATGAGAGTGAACAGTTTTGTTTCACAATATTGTTGTATGTAATTGAATCCAAAAATTAAATTAAACTAAATAAATAACGTGGGGCATCGTATTTAATTGTTGTAATAACAATATAAATAATTGTCCAAATAGTTTTCATTCTATTCCAACAAATAAGAGATTGTTGAAAGCATGGATCCTATTTTGTAAGAGGAAAGAAATATTTAACCATAATATATCAATATTCAACCATAATCCAAATTCCTTATTTTTCATACATTTCCTTTGCAAAATCTTACTAGCAACTCTCAGTTGACGTAATGCGCAGTAAACTAGTGATTTGTGATTACTTCCCATATACCCCGCGCTATACGATGGTCTTTTCGCAGCAGACGTTTTCTGATGAAATATTGGCAAATATTACCCAACCAATCAAAAGCATCTACATTACACATTCATTTGTATACATAGATAAGTATAAAGAGGCCATGATTTTGTGGTGGTATCTGCCTATTAACCGACACAGTCGGGCTTGTATGTGTTATAACTTTATGTTGACTTTTGATACAATATGAAAGTGATTCGGATCAGGTCAAACTTTAAATTGAAAGGATCAAAATACAATTTTGGTTCAAAATTTTAGTAGTATGTAACCATTTCTTTTTTTGGTTCATGAAACATGATATGGATCAGTTGTGCTATTATTGGATAAGTTTTTATTTTTATTTTCTATGACCCCAATTCCTTTTATTCCTAAATCTTCCCTTCTCCTATTTCCCTCGATCTTCAAGATGAGGTTAATGGGCCAAATGGTCTCACTACTTATGGCAACTTATTGTTGGTGGTCTTTCTTTTAGTCAATCAATCAGTCGATTCCAGATGTTGTGACGTAAAGATCATGCTATCCAATAATATTGCAGTATATTTGAAACATCATTAATGCCCGGGCACTAATCATCGCTTAACATATATCAAACTAACAATTTAAAATTAGTTTTAGTTTCCTCTTTTAAACCCAAACAGAATGATAAATTGCTATAATAATTGACATAATGATTAGAAAATTAAAATAACCGAAAAAAAAAAAAATTAAAAAAAATCATAAATATTTCAAGAGAATTTTCCAAATGTGGTATATTTCAATATATTTAAACGCATTGGATACATCTTCATCAACCAAATTGAAATGCTATTTATCTGTACAAGTGTGGGTAAAGTAAAAATATACACTCCCATCAGCTTTACAGCGAGATGCAATGCAGTGCAACAAAAAAACTTATTAACAAACAATTCCCTTATGAGTCGAGTCGTTCACTGATGAAACCCGTTTCATTCCCATCATTTTTCGTTGTACATACCCTCTATGTTCTGGCAAAAACATATAATTTAAAATTTTAAATAATTTCGACACCCATGGTATATTGTGAGTGAGCACCAATATAAACGGAGGCAAACCATCCCGTTTCCATAAAAAACATATAATCGAAAAGTAGAGAGGAGACGTCGAGCGCGCCAGACAATAAATTGGAATAATAAAAAAACATTAATTCGTCATATCTACCCTTGTAATCAGTGTGTTGTACTCGTCGAATTGCTTTTACCGTTTTGTTGTTATTTTTGTGTAATATTCAATTTTTTTTTTGTATGTACATACTATACATAAAATTTTCCATTCATAGCTCTATATGTAGCTATACGGAAATTTATTTGAAATTGAGTTATTATTACATAAAGAAAAGAGATTTTTATTATCTAATACGGAAGGAAAATATTAGAATATCATAAAATGTGATGACAAAATTATTAGAGAGAATATTTACTGTAAAGGAAACATAATGTTATTGTAGCATTTAGCTTCAGCAAGATGTCAAATACTTCTTAATCTTATATACGCGCTTTGTTCTCTGCACAATTTCTAATATTTGAAAGCTAATCATAAAAAGAAAATTAATGTAAATAAATAAAGAAAATTCGTATAAATTTTATGAAATTTATCGTTGTTATCTAGTGTGTACTCAAATTTATAGTTTTATGTACTTTTGGTGGATTTTCTTATTATGTCTCTCTCTCTCACTCTTGATGAATATGGCGGAAAATAGGAAATATAACTCGAGACAAATAAATAAATCTAAATGGGAAAAGGTTTTTTTTTTATTAGCCACTTCGGTAAGTTGCTATTTTCCAAATACACACTGCAGTTTTGTGATATTAGTCCGTTCGTTCGATAATGTTGTGTTGTTTCAAATTGTTCGTGTACTCATGGTGTACATAAAGTGGAGATGAAATATCAGTTTTTTTATGATTCGGTAGTTTCTGTGTATTATATGTTACAGAACGGTATGAATATGTTTTTTTTATATTGTAGATACGTATAAACATAAACATTGTTTGATCAGAATCCAGGGATTTTATCTGTTTTAGCTCTATTTTTCTATAAAGCAGTTTTATTATTTTTGAGATATAATATTTTGTGTATGTGCGGAATATATCAAATACACAATATAATTTTTGTTGTTGTTTTTGTTAGATAAACATCAAAATAACGTACTGTACTATATAGATATGTATCGGGTGGTCTGTTTAAACGCGTTGATTGTTTTTCACAAAATTGTGTACTGAAATAGACAATGTTATGTATATCGAGGTTATGTATTATGTACACTGTGTGTAAGTTGCAATCATTCGAAAACCAGGCCAGATTTTATGCTTGGGTTGTTTTTTTTTGCAATTTTGGTTTGCAATTTAAGCAGTCAAATATTGGAAAACATTGAAATCATTAAAGCAAAACCAGCAATCGGTCATAAAAGTGGTCTTGTATTTTTCGAGTATTCGGTGTGATAATCAAGTGGTATGTGGTGTCGTTGTCACTGTTACGAATCCTATTTTCAGTCCCGCACCATCTTTCTTATTTACTTGTTTTTGTGTCCTATTGGCAGATAAATTGATATCATCATATGCGGCCTATGTCCTAGAAGGAAGCACAAAAAATAAAATTCAAGATTTTTTCAGCCTTCACAATTGAATTGTATGTTCTGTAGAACCAAGTCTAAGCTCAACTAACTAAGATTTGTGGATTTTCACAATTATTGCCTAGCACCACTTGATATTTTAAACTTCTAAAATGTTCAATAAAAAAAAAAATCACCTGATGAAACTTTGTCCAAAAGCCTTAATGCACTTAATGCCACGTTTTTGGATTTATGATAATTTTTGTTACTAGCGCCGTTTGATCCACTATGGTTTTAGAAAGATCCAAAATTTGTTTGAGTAATATCTAACGGCTCAAAGCAATAGTTAAAAAAACTTTGGTAACTATCATGTAACGATTGCACAAAATTTTACATATGCCAAACTGGAAGAACTTTCGAAAAACGTTTTCAAGAACACATCCAGGAATTGAACAACAATCATCCAAAAAACAACTTTAAATCAAAAACATCAAACCTATCGATTATCAAAATATTATTTAGCATTTATCATTTCGTGAATTGGTGAAACTTAATTTTAATAAGTGAGTGCTTATCACTTATTATAACTCAATTAAATACGGGATCGGTACGTAATCCCTCATTTCATATGCTCAGCTACAAAATCTCCTATTTTTTAAAAAATCTTCTTATTACAAAATCTCCTAACTGTAAAATCTCCTAATTACAAAATCTCCTAAAAGCTTCTTCGGAAAAATATATCTGAAATAAACTGTTATATTAAAACAAATGCACAAAACACAGATCTACGACCATCAGTCTTGATCAGAAATTCAATTGTGCACACACGTAATATTTCACGTGCCAATTTACCTACTAAAGAAGCACAAACAATAAAGATTCATGGCGCACGTGGCGGCAAAATAAATGAGCCAGATGATCTTCGAAATATTAATATTCCTGAAGACATTAAATATCTCAAAGGGGAATTATTTGTTCTTTGCGAGGAGTATTTTGATGATTAGAAAATTATAATTTTGGGAATTAAATTGTCGTTAAACCTCCTTGGAGAATCTAATTGTTAGATTATGTTTGAGACATTTAATGTAGTTCCATCCATAATGCGACATCTGTTTTCTATTCACGCGAGTATTGAAGGGGAAATAGTTCCCTTAATATTTTTCCTAATGAGCAAAAAATCAAGGAAAGTTTACGATCAAATATGTTTCAATATTTGTAAAATTGCTTTGGAGCACGAAATAATTTTGAAACCAACCAGAATTATTTGTGATTTCGAGAAAGCCATTTTTTCTTCAGTGAACATTTTTTTTTCGGAGACTTCCTTCAAAGTCTGTCTTTTTCATTTTGGCCGGATCATATGGAGAAAGGTCCACAAAGAAAAATTAGCGGTTAAATATGGAAATTCTGAATCCTTTGCTATTCGAATAAAAATGATAAAAAGTTAAGCTCCCCGAAAAAGTAACTTCTTATTATTCGGAGATAGAAAAAACCTTTGATGATGAAGACACAAAAAACTTTTTGATATGGTTTAAAAAAAATTATATTGAACAATCTAACGTGCAACTCAGGTATAAGCCCGAATTTTAGCAGTGGCTCTAACAGAAAGCGGAATAGAAAGCTTCCCTAGGACACAGAATAGTGTTGAAGCATAGCATTGTCGCCTAAAATTAATTGTTGGGAAACGGCACGCTGGGGTATACAAACTAATAAAAGATTTAGCTAAAGAACTGATTGTGCCAAAATCGAATATTGAGAAGGTCACAGTAGAATGGTGTAAGAACGGTCACAATTTTCCAAGGAAAAGAAAAATAATTGGAAAAATAAAAATATTAATAAGAAAATGACATAAACTTGGAAAAATTGACTTTTTGAAGCGAATCGCTTATAATCTAATATTGAATTGAAACATAAATTTAATTAGCTCTCTAAGGGTAATCTGCGCGTTTCGAACAGTTTCAGATGATACAGCGTGTGTAATCGAAGGAATGCCTCCGCTGGATCTTTTAGCTAAAGAGCGTAAAAGGTTGTATAAAGAACGTGGCAGCGATGTGAATGTTGCAGAAAGGAGGAAGATTGCCCGAGAGGAAACTACGGCCGAGTGGACCGCTGTGAATGGAAGTATCTGCGACGTGATGCAACAGATTCTGGGGCTCGAAAGGGACAGGTTCGGTAGTCCATCCGTGCTATTACCGTCAAGGGGTAGAAGTGCAGCTTTTTCCGTGGTGCTGTATAGCACTGGATATTGGAGGGAGGTTTTAGTTGGTAAAAATCCAGCAGCCTTACTTGTCAGTTTATGGTTTACAGGTAAACTCTTTAGAAGTTCTCGTCCTGCCACCAAAAAAAAAAAAATATAAAAACAAAAAACACCCAACGCACACACACAAAACACAATCAATTTTCTCCTAATTACAAAATCTCGCATAAAATGTTCCCCGTAAATATTTATGAAATCGCGCGATTTCATATATTTAAGGGGAAAATTTTATGCGAGATTTTGTAATTAGGAGATTTTGAAATAGAGTTGTAATTAAAAGATTTTGTAATTAGGAGATTTTGTAATGAAGAACTTTTGTAGTAGAGATTTTGTAAAAGAGATTCTGTAATGAGAGATTTCATACCCAACCAATTAAATACTTATCAAATTTCAATTTGTTACATCAGAAAATTATCAAAAATTATGATAAGTTGATAAGTAATAAGAGATAAATAGTTGGTACAATCATCAATTTTTTATATATACTGGTTTGAGGATTTTGATGTAGAGTTTGCGTTTGAGTTGAGGGTTGAGTTGAGTTCCGTTGGCGGGTTGAACTAGGGTTAACCCATTTGATCCCACACCAATAACAAATTATGTACAATATTTGTACTTCAAATATTTTATAACGCTCAAAATCCTTTCTCGAAATGGATTTTTTTTTTAAATATGATAATCACGCTCATAACCATATATAACGGTAAAATACAAATCGAAATTTGAAATTAAATACCTCAGTAGTGGCGTCGTAAAGTTAGTGAGTTTTCTGTACCCGTATAGGTACAGTGGGATCAAATGGGTTAAGTTGGCGTTCGATTAGGGTATAGTGAGCAGTGTCTGTTTGTGAGTATTTTTAAGTATGTACACTGTACAGAACTACAGGTTTTAAACTTCAAATTGAAATGTTTTAGATTTCAAGTTGAACCTGTAACAAATTATATGTATGGCCATTAGGATCCATTTCTTCACGGATTTTAGTGAAATTTGACATCCACGATGAAATTTTTTTTTTTTTTTTTTAAACTGCCTAAGGCTTTATTCTTGAATCTTTCCTATATAGGAAACTCACAAGATGTAATCAAATCTTACAAACTAATACAAACTTTTGATTAAGACTTAACCTATGTTAGTTCTTAATACTAACTTGCACTTTGTAATTACTTTAAATTAGATAGCTAGATCTAAACGATCTTTTTTTTTAAGACGCCGGTATCTGGGCCTTTTTAAAATTTCCCTGGCTAAAACATTGGGATGATGTTCTAATTTCAACTGATACTTTTTACTGTACTGCTTGATTGTGTCTGCTACTGTTTCGATATGTAGGTCCCGATGTATGTTTGTGTTACGTATATACCAGGGTGCATTTACCATTATTCTTAGTATTCTTGACTGCATTCGTTGCAGTTTTATTATGTTGGAAGCACAAGCGGACCCCCACAATTGAATACCATACGTCCAGATAGGTTTAAGTACCATTTTATATAGTAAAACCTTACAATCTAGGCTTAAGTTGGAATGTTTCCCTATTAACCAGTTAATTTTAATACACTTTAACTTGATTTGTTGACGTTTAGTTTCGATATGCTTTTTCCATGTAAGCCTTCTATCTAAATGTAGGCCGAGATATTTAACGTTTTGGTGTTGTGGTAGAATGATATTGTTTAGTCTCACAGGCGGACAGGTAAGTTTGCGGAGTGTGAATGTAATGTGCGCCGATTTTCGCTCGTTGACCTTAATTCTCCATTTAGTTAACCATTTTTGTATTTCGTCTAAATGATCTTGCAGATTTCTTGATGCTATCTTGGGATTTTGATGCGTAGACATGATTGCTGTATGATCGGCAAACGTTGAAACTTTTACGTATTTTGATGTTCGTAGATCTGCTGTATAGATCAAATATAATAGTGGTCCTAGCACACTGCCTTGTGGAACTCCAGCGAGGATTTCGTATAAATTGGTGGATGCGCTGTTATATTTCACGAAAAACTTTCGATCAAGCAGATAATTTTTAATGATGTTGGAAAAACTTTTTGGTAACGGTCTTCTAACTTTGTGTATAAGTCCTTTATGCCACAGTTTATCGAAAGCTTGCGCAATGTCTAAAAACGCTGCAGAGCAGTACTTTTTTTGTTCTAAGGCGTTCCTGATTTCAGAGACGACTCTATGAACTTGTTCTACGATTCCGTGTTCTTCTCTAAATCCGAATTGATGATCAGGAATAATTTTTTTCTCGTGCAGAATTGGTTTAAGTTTTTACAGTAGCATTTTTTCGAATAGCTTAGATAGAGAAAGTCGGTAGTAAACTGATTGGACGGTATGAGTTTACTTTTGTTTCATCTTTACCATGTTTTGGAATCATTATGATTTGCGAGATTTTCCAAGTTCCAGGAAAATAGCCTATTCTCATTATAGCGTTGAAAATGTATGTTATTAATTTGATACATTTTTACGGAAGATTTTTTAGTGGCCTGGTGCTTTTCTTGGATCAATGTTTTCCTTGATTTTCTTTTGTACTTGGCGTCACTTGTATTTAATTTTCTGGATTTCCTCAGCTTCTGCATCATCAGGTATAAATTCAGGGCTTCCAATCTGTTCGTTGGGTATAAATACCTTACTAAGATGTTGAGCAAATATGTTTGCTTTATCTGCATCACTTCTTGCCCAGTTTCCGTCAGGGAGACGAATCGGATGACACGAAAATGTTGGTCGTTTCAGCTTACGTGTGGCCATTTTCAGGTTTTTGGTCGCTTTATTTAAATTTGATTTAAGTGTAGGCGATCTGTGTAGTTGCAATTGCCTGCGTATTGAGCGTTTTATCATTAACAGTTCTGAATATTCTGAGACGGTTTGTCCAACTTTAAGTGAACTGAGCTACATGGTGTCGCATCCGCTGCAGCTTGTTTTAATAAAGCCGTTAGGCTTTGTACTGCTGCATCAATTTCATGTTTTGTTTTTAGCGGGATGTTTAAAGAACATTTTTTGGTTAACGTAGACTTGAACTGGGTCCAATTAGTATGTTGATTCGTCAGGAATGTAGGTGGCAGTAGTTTTAGAACTTGCATGTTCAGTGTTATTAATATCGGTGAATGATCAGAAGATATATCATAACAGGTTTCGGCCATTATATGAGGTCTAGCTATACCCTTTGTTACACAAAAATCCAGTAAATCGGGGATTTTTCACTGTGGGGTTCCACACTGGATATGTTTGGCGTTGTAGTCACCTCCCGCAAGGAACTTATCTCCCAGAGTTTTGAAGTAGTTTGCAAACTGATGTCTTTTCACTGAATGTTTTGGTGGACAATAAACTGCAGATATGGTGCATTTTCCTGACCATTCATCCAGACAGATGCTAGTTGCTTGTAAATGCTCCTCACTATATTTTTGGAGTTCATAATGTCTTATTCTGTTCTTGATAATGATAGCAGTTCCCCCATGCGATTTTCCGCTAGGATGCGCAGTGTCATAAAATATGTATCCTTTGATTTTGAAATGGCTCGTAGCTGTAAAATGGGTTTCAGAAATCAGCATAATATCGATGTTGTGTTCAATAAGAAAATTTTGCACCTCGAGTTTACGTTGCACTAGCCCATTGGTATTCCAAACAGCTAATTTAAGTTGATTCATTTTTGGTTTTTGATGAGAAGTTGCATGAGGGTATCCATGTTTTGGAGCATGAGACCCATATTGGTCTCCATCATTTGCATAAACTTATTCATTGATTCATTGAGGGTATTAATCATTTTATAAATTCCCTGGTCTTCGTTTGGGGTTGGATTAAGAGGTTTACCTCTCACAGCTTCCGCGTACGATATTTTTGGATTGATTGCAGCTGACATTTGACCAGCATTGGTTTGACTCTTGAAAATATGGTTTAGTGTTTGCTGTTCCGCTCTTTGACGTGGAGTCATTCCTTTTCTTAACTCCTTATACACCACGCATCCTCTATAGTTTGCGGTATGATTTTCACCACAATTAATGCATTTTCTAGCCTCCGGTTTGCTTTTATCCAGTTCACAGTTGCTGCTTTCATGCAGTTTGCCACATATTACGCAAACAGCCGGGAGTTTGCAGTAGTTTCGCGAATGTCCATATTCCTGACAGTTGGTACATTGTAAAACCGATTTACGTTTGTGTGGCTGCTCCACTATAACTTTTCTGTACAATAAATACCTAATATCGTATATTGCATGTTTACCCTTAGTTTTTGTTACTTCGGGTTCCAACTCAACTTTAAACATTGGTTGAGGTTTTCTTTCACGATTTATAATGTTTGTTACATGCTTCACTTTAAAGTTCATTTTTAACAGCTCTTCGCTTATTTCCTCTGGCTGAACAGTGGACTCGATTCCTTTTATCACGACCGTGATTTGGTCATGTTACATATTAAATTTATATTTTATTTCGAAAAGTTGGCTTTTGTCAATTAAATCAAATTTGCTATTTTCTTGTGGAAACAATAAAACCAAAATAATTTGAATTTAATTTTGGTCCACAAAATACGCTTTGGAAATTTTATGTTGCAAATATTTTATTTTATTTTGTTCCTGCATGAAGGACCACGTCTCTTTGTAGTTTTGATATACAAACATACTATACCCCAACATGTGATGGCCTTGCTTGCCACAAAATGCTTATTAACAAGGCCATTTATTTGCAAAGCACTAAGACACCTATTGGTTCATCATATCTCGGCCATGTTGTTTTGTCTTATTTACAGACAAACTTTTGTAGATAACCAAAATTGTGTCAAATGCATTCATTTTAATGAAAATTTAAGTTTGAACAACGGTTTTGAACAATATTGTTAATATTGCATGAAATGTAATGTCAAAATATATAAAATAAAATGAAAGCTGACACAATTCAAAAAAAATTTGATACAAATTATGTATTTCCTATGTCTACATAATATTATTCGAGACAGAGATAAAAATGCGAACTGTGTTGTGACAATTGTTACGAATGATCGTTCCAAGGGCATACGAGGTGGCCACCCCTGAGTAACGTTGCTATAAAATACCCGGTAAAAATAGAATAAAGTAAAAAAAATAATAATTCTTGATTTGGTGAACCGGTTATCAAGAGGCGATAAAAGAGGAGCATTTTGTTTTTTTTGGGGAGTTGATTGTCGCAATAGTAAGGAAAAAAGTTAAAAATGAAATGATTAAAAAAGAAAAGATTAATGAAGAATTGAAAAATAAATAATATTGAGATAAGTGCCTAGTTGTAAATAAATAAAATAATTATAAGTTTTTTTTGTGCTACTTATCGTGTTATTTACCTTTTAAAAAAAAAAAAGAATCATAATAAATACTAATATGTACATAATTAGAAAAATAACATATTTCAAAGGGGAAAAAAACAGATATATTTACATCTAAATAACCTTATCTAGAATTATATAAATTAAATAGAATTCTAAACAGTCAAATAAAACTAAATTTACTTAAAACTATTAATAATAATATTAGTGTAAGTGGAATAAATAGTATTAAAAAAATGTAAAAGTAAAAACTAGTAATAAATAAGTTAATTAATCTAGAAAAACAATCAAGACAAACAGTTAAATAAAATTATGATGAGCATCAGTTCGAATTTTCCGTTAAGGTCAATAGGGGTGTGGCAATAAAGACTTTGCACGTTCTTCAAGTGACAGTGATTAAAAACCGTATTGTTAAATTAAAAAAAGAAAAAAAAACATAAAAAAATAGAAAATCTCTTAAAACTACATACATATTAAAAGATATACATAATAAAACTAAGTATAAAAATTGATATCAAATTAATAACTACTAATAATAATACATCAAATCTAATTAACGTTAATAAAATAACCTAATTCTAAATAAATCAATTGGGATTGAATTTAACTGTGTACGTGATATTGATAATGAAATGACAAAATAATTCATTGGCATCATTCATCGTTTATTATCAATGGAAATGTTTATGAACCAACTTACCGTCAGTACATTGGTAAAATAATTTAAAATAAACATTCATGGAATTATCATACCATCAGATGTATAGTCAACGAAGCTGAAATATCATCATTCAACATTCATCTTTATCATCGAAAGCTAAGATTTTTGTTTAACTATATTTTTTTATTTTTTTTTATTTTTTTTTTATTTTTATATTTAACAATTTTTCTATATTTTCATCTTTATAAATAAATTGATATACATAATCATTTTTCTTCACATATTAGTTAAGGATAATTTTAGTCATAGGGTTTTAGATTAGTTCTTGCGCATTAGGTATAAATTAGTGTAGTTTAATTCTCATAGGGAAAACAAAACAAATTTTGTAAATCTGTGATTTTTTTTTCTGAAATATTATTTGAATATCAAAGTTAAACCATTTCGCGTTTTGTATTTTTTTTCGGGTTCCGCTATGTTGGTTCGAATTCGTTTGGGTTTTTCTTTGTGAAGTGCTGAATTTTTAAAATAATGATGTAAGCAGTAGTGAAATTGGGGGATGTGACCATGGTAGGTATTCGATGGTGAGTTAATTCGTTGTTCGTTTCAAGATCCTGCCCTTATCCTTTCCTTACGGCGGCAACGCAAGATCTTCGTATGCTTCAATTAAAAAAAACCATTCCCCACCACTGAGCTTTAGCCATGCTAGTCAAGTCCGTCGTCGTCGAAGCCTCTACGAAAGATAACAACAGAATTCTGTTAACGATTCTGGGCAATATTCATAATCTCCGCAGATTGGTGTCCACCTCGCCCTACCAATGAATCGTTACAGTGGCGCCCAAACAAATAAGGCTTTTCCATAACCCAACTTTATCCCCTTGTTACATTTGACAAACAATATTACAGTAATTTTCCATTTTGTGTATTGTCTATACTCTATATTCATATTTCATTGTCCAATATACACATCGGGTTTCCAAATTTGTTTGTTTGTCGATACAGATGTTAGGTATATGGAACTTCTACAGTAATTTAGTATATTCAGGTTATGATAATATGACTTGATGGCGAGTTTTGCTAATACACTATTTTCTATGTTTCATCATATTGATTTTTAAGTGTGGTTGGCAGGGCTGTGCACATTGTGTCATACCAACACATATTAAGATAAGTTTAAGATATCGCATTGTTTCCCGAAGTTGTTTTGTTGATTTCAATGTTTTTTCTTTCATTTATTCTAGTCTGAAAAGAGGTTTCCGAAACAAATATTTTCCGCAAAATGCGGTTGATTTTATTTGTGCTCGGAGAAACCCCCATCAGAGATTTTTTTTTGTTTGTTTTTTTGTTACTTCCCAATCCCTAGTTCCTTTTGATCCTCCTATTTGAGACGGGCAACGATGAAGGCTCAATAATTTTTGTTATCATATCTATTATGGTCACATCCTCTTTATTACGAATATTGGAAATTAAGCATTTATTTAATTATTTTTTTTTGTTTTTTTCAATCCGCGCGTTTGGAATTCACGATATTTATTTTCAGCTATCATTACTAACTCTGATATTATTGTTTTTCAGTTTAGGTTTTAAGTTATTTTCATTGCGGCAATCCATTCTAGTTTGGTCTCAAAATTTTTTTTTCCTTTTTGCTTATAATTATAAGATATTATCCATCATTATTATTATTTTTTTGTTTTTTTTCTATTTTTACCTTATAATTCTTTATTTATTTTTCTTAATATTTTTTTTTTTCTCTCTATTTTCTTTCCTCTTCTATTATACTTAAATTTACACTAATCCACAATGACATCATTCAGGTTAAGGTCAGAAAATTTGGAAAGTGATGAATTTCGCATAGAATGTGAGTTACGCAAAATCAGTGGTTCTATTAAAACACAATTTTTACAATTAGATGCGCGTCTCACAGAGGAAGGCAATAACCAAGATTTAGTGCCAACTCAACCTCATCTTTATGCCACTCGATTTCCCAATAGCGAAATATCACTTTGCTCATTTAAACTACAACATTTGCAAGCCCGACTCCTTAAATTTATAGAGAATAATCCTGAGGCAGAAGACGAACTGGAAATTATTGCTACTCAATTAGTTCATATAAAAGGTCGTCTTGAAAGATTATCCACTTTATCAGAGATTCAATCCACTACCGTCGGTTATCTTAAAATTAGCAAAGACCTTCTAACATGGTGCGAAAACCACAAGGTTAACGTCCAGGACGTAAATAAATCCGTAAAAGATATTTCATCTATTCAAATAGAACCAATCGAAGATATCGATTCAGGGAAACCTTCGGAAACGGAACGTCCAACCGAAACCCCCCTTCAAAATGTATTTTCAACCCCAAAATCAGTACCAGAAAGTTCGGAAAATCAACCGATTATGCCTAATTATGTATATGATCCACGTATGGTTGGTGCAAATAATCAACAAATTCCATCGCAACCAGTTTATTGTAACCCAGTATTTCAGACATACACACCTTCAAATATACCAGTTTACTCCGGTAAGCCCCCGCATGTGCAATGGGGAGGTCAAATTCATCAATCAGACATACGTTTTAATCATCCTATGCCCACTTCTCACCCTACAAACGTGATGGGAAACTTGCAAGCACCCAAGGCGGCTGCGACCGCTGGACAGTCTCATTTGGGAGGAAAAGTACCTCTGCAAACACCCGTGTACAAATGGAATGTAAAGTTTGATGGGTTATCTGCTGGCATCGGCGTGGAAAAATTTATCATGCGAGTTGAGCATCTGGCGTCGACACATGGTGTCTCATTCGACCAACTTACTAATGATGTAAGTTTCTTGCTTGACGGAGCTGCTTTGGAACATTATTGGCTCATTGTTCAGCAAAATCCTGGATGTACTTGGTCTATCCTTCGGAGTTCATTTTTGCACCGCTTCCAAGACCGTAGAACGGATGTGGATATCCGAAAATTAATTGAGGATCGTAAGCAGAAATCAAAAGAAACGTTCGTAGATTTTTATTACGAAATTCGATCGATGGCCATGCCTATGAATGCTCCGTTAGCTGAATCCGAATTATTAGAAATCCTGAAGAAAAATATGCGTTTAGGCCTAATTACCCATTTAGCAGGGAGAAATATATTATCACTCAGTGAGTTAGTCAGTATTTGTATTTCAACAGAGGACACGTGGAAACGAATAGGTTATATTCCTGAAGCTACACTAAATTTGAAAAATCATAACCTTCATGAGGTATCTGTAGTAAATCAGGACATCGTTCAAAATACCTTGTTACCCCAGATCAGCTCAGGTCAGTCAAACCTTAGTACTGAATTCGTAGACCTTTCCATCAGTGATGTAAGCGATCCGTACAATAGGTATTTTCCGCATAGCGTTAACGCTGTCAATTATATCCGTCCGGTTAGTTATAATCCTCAAGTAGCACCACCCGTACCCGTTTATTGCTTTAACTGTAGAGAAGGCGGTCACACTTGGTTTAACTGTGATTTACCATCAAAGACCTTTTGCTACATGTGTGGAAGAGCAGAAGTTAAGTCCGTGCATTGTCCCAATTGTTCCCGAAAAGTGGGAAACAATTTCACGGAAATGAGGAAAAACGGTCCACCACATTTCCGGCAAACGAGTTCCGGACCACGAGCAATTCTGCCTCGACCTCCAATGAGCAATCAAGGACCCAATGCAATGAGCAATCAAGGATCCAATGCGGGCTCTCAAAATCGAATGTAAAACTCAACATTACTGAAACGCTTGCTTCCACAAGAATGTTCACCCATCCTCAAGTACGTTCTAAAGCTCGAACAAAAAATTACTTTTCTAAGCGTAAGCGTTTTTATGCTAAATGTGCGGAAACTATAATTGGCAACGTGCCTGATTCTCTACCAGATAAGCGACCCTACGCCACCGTTGAGATTGAGGAATCAAAAATTAAGGGATTGCTTGACAGTGGAGCAAGTATTAGTGCTTTAGGTAGGGGAGCTGAAAATTTCATTTTGGAACATAAACTTGCCCTCCATCCAATCTCGACGTATGTTCAAACTGCCTGCGGTTCACGACAACCTGTTTTGGGGTATGTTACTGCTAACGTGACGTTCAATCAAAAACAAATTTCAATGCAAATTCTCGTCGTTCCCTCACTTCAACAACCCTTATATTTAGGGTGCGATTTTTGGGAGGCTTTTGGAATTGTACCAAAGATAATCAACGAATTAGTCATAGATCCAGCCCCTCAAAATCCAGTTTGTGCAGGGTCTAACCAGCACGACCTAACCACCGATCAGCGAGCATTACTCCAAGGTATAATCGAGCGTCTCCCAAGCTTCGAAAAAATTGGTTTGGGTCGAACCCATCTGCTTAGTCACCGAATAGACGTCGGGGATGCTGCTCCAGTCAAGCAAAGATTCTACGCTGTATCACCTGCAATGCAGAAAATAATCTACAAAGAACTTGACCGAATGCTTCAATTGGGTGTTATTGAAGAAAGCTATAGTGCTTGGAGCTCCCCGATGGCTGTAGTGAAGAAGGCAAATGGGAACATTCGGTTGTGCTTGGATGCTCGAAAGTTAAACGCCCTTACTAAAAAGGATGCCTATCCACTGCCGCTGATCGATGGCCTTCTTAGTAGACTGGATCAGACGAAATATATTTCGTCCTTGGACCTCAAGGATGCCTTTTGGCAAATTCCCTTGGATCCGGGCTCACGAGAGAAGACAGCGTTCACCATTCCAGGGCGCCCATTATACCAATTCAAAGTGATGCCATTTGGGCTCTGCAATGCGCCCCAAACCTTGTCGCGGTTGATGCACCGTGTTATTCCTCACCAGCTTCATGATCGGGTATTCGTATATCTCGATGATCTTTTGATAACCACAGCCACATTGGATGAGCACTTCTGCATTCTCTCCGACGTGGCGGAAAGACTCGCGAAAGCAGGTCTTACCATCAATGTGGAAAAATGCCACTTTTTACTGAGAGAGATCGAGTACCTGGGTCATGTTGTTGGTGAGGGAGGACTTCGTCCAAACCCCGAGAAGATAAGGGCAATTGTAGAGTTCCCAGCACCGAAAACGGTTCGGCAAGTGAGGCGGTTTTTGGGTGTCACGGGATGGTATCGTCGCTTCATACGAAATTATTCCGCTTTGTCTGCCCCTTGACTGACCTTTTAAAGAAGGGCAGAAAATTTCATTGGAATGAGGAAGCCCAGCACTCATTTGAGGCGTTGAAATCAGCGTTAGTCTCAACCCCTGTTTTAGCGACGCCTGATTTCAACAAACGATTTTTCCTTCAGTGTGATGCTAGCTCTACTGGTGTGGGAGCGGTTCTCTTTCAGAGGGATCAAGACGGTGAGGATAGACCCTTGGCTTACATGTCGCACAAGCTTTCCGGAGCGCAACGTAACTACAGTGTAACGGAACTCGAATGTCTAGCTGCGTTACTGGCTATCGACAAATTTAGGGCATATATCGAAGGGTTGCCGTTCACTGTAATTACTGATCATTCCAGTTTGACATGGTTGATGTCGACCAAAGACTTAAGTGGACGTCTAGCTCGTTGGAGCTTAAAGCTCCAAGGCTTCGATTTTGACATCGAATATCGCAAAGGTTCTCAGAACTTTGTTCCAGACGCTTTGTCGCGAGTGCATATGGACGCTTTTGCTCTCTCTGATCGTCCTCTCAATATTGATTTTGATTCGCCTGCTTTTCAGTCAAGTAGTTATTCTGAGCTTATTCTCGAATTGGAACGTAAATCCGTTAAAACTAATATTCAAACCGTGGATGGCAAGGTTTACATAAATCTAAAGCCACTAGATGTTTTCTTGGCTGAGACTGACCTTCCGTGCTGGAAATTAATCGTTCCCGAAGAACTTCGGAAATCCTTAATAACTTCTGCACACTCACCTCCTACCGGCGCGCATTTAGGTATTCGGAAAACCATAGACCTGCTGAAACGTTATTTTTTTTGGCCTGCTTTGGCTTTCGATGTTAAGAATTTCATAAATGCTTGCGAGCTGTGTAAAGCGAATAAAGCGTTAAATTGTTGCATTCGACCACCACTAGGAACGCTACCTGCTACTTCGAGACCCTGGCAGCGAATTTATGTGGACTTCTTGGGACCTTACCCCAGGACACGTAATGGTAACACATTTATTCTTATTGCTGTCGATCACCTGTCTAAATTTGTTTTGACACAAGCAGTTCGAAAAGCTACGGCATCTGAAGTGGTGGGGTTCCTCGAATCACAGATATTTTTGATGTTTGGGGTTCCGGAGGTCATTTTAACGGACAACGGGAGACAATTCGATTCAGTATTAATGAACGATTTGTGCGGGAAGTATGGTGTGCGTCATCTGTTCACAGCAAAACACGCACCTCAGGCTAATGCGTCCGAGCGAGTGAATCGCACTCTACTTGCCGCTCTCCGATCATATATCCTTACCGACCAAAAAGTATGGGATAACAATCTTATGGCCGTTACCCAAGCTCTCCGGAATTCTGTACATGAATCTACGGGAGTTTCACCTCATTTTGCTGTTTTTGGTCAGCATGCTATACTACATGGGTCAGTTTACAAACTACTTAAAGTTGGTCAACAACTCGGCGGAAACCATATTTACTTTGACGACAAACCTGAAATATTGCAACAAATACATCTTAAAATAGCGCATCATTTGAGGGAAGCCAATAGAAAATCACAGGCTTTATACAATAGGCGAAGTAGAATACCAAAAGTACACGTTGGACAAATAGTTTTTGTTCGAAATTTTGTCCAAAGCAAAGCTTCCGAAAACTTCGCGGCAAAATTAGCTCCCCGGTTTATTAAGGGGGTTGTATCAAATCTAATCGGAAACGTGTCTTGTGAAGTGGACGATATGACTGGTAAATCGATGGGTGTGTATCATCTTAAAGATATTAGAATTTAATTTTTTTATTGCGAAGATTGGTTTTATAAAATAAGGTACTAACTGAATTTGATAATATGGCCCGGCTTGAGACCCATCCCAGGGGCAGGTCGTCCCCACGATTTGTTACGAATGATCGTTCCAAGGGCATACGAGGTGGCCACCCCTGAGTAACGTTGCTATAAAATACCCGGTAAAAATAGAATAAAGTAAAAAAAATAATAATTCTTGATTTGGTGAACCGGTTATCAAGAGGCGATAAAAGAGGAGCATTTTGTTTTTTTTGGGGAGTTGATTGTCGCAATAGTAAGGAAAAAAGTTAAAAATGAAATGATTAAAAAAGAAAAGATTAATGAAGAATTGAAAAATAAATAATATTGAGATAAGTGCCTAGTTGTAAATAAATAAAATAATTATAAGTTTTTTTTGTGCTACTTATCGTGTTATTTACCTTTTAAAAAAAAAAAAGAATCATAATAAATACTAATATGTACATAATTAGAAAAATAACATATTTCAAAGGGGAAAAAAACAGATATATTTACATCTAAATAACCTTATCTAGAATTATATAAATTAAATAGAATTCTAAACAGTCAAATAAAACTAAATTTACTTAAAACTATTAATAATAATATTAGTGTAAGTGGAATAAATAGTATTAAAAAAATGTAAAAGTAAAAACTAGTAATAAATAAGTTAATTAATCTAGAAAAACAATCAAGACAAACAGTTAAATAAAATTATGATGAGCATCAGTTCGAATTTTCCGTTAAGGTCAATAGGGGTGTGGCAATAAAGACTTTGCACGTTCTTCAAGTGACAGTGATTAAAAACCGTATTGTTAAATTAAAAAAAGAAAAAAAAACATAAAAAAATAGAAAATCTCTTAAAACTACATACATATTAAAAGATATACATAATAAAACTAAGTATAAAAATTGATATCAAATTAATAACTACTAATAATAATACATCAAATCTAATTAACGTTAATAAAATAACCTAATTCTAAATAAATCAATTGGGATTGAATTTAACTGTGTACGTGATATTGATAATGAAATGACAAAATAATTCATTGGCATCATTCATCGTTTATTATCAATGGAAATGTTTATGAACCAACTTACCGTCAGTACATTGGTAAAATAATTTAAAATAAACATTCATGGAATTATCATACCATCAGATGTATAGTCAACGAAGCTGAAATATCATCATTCAACATTCATCTTTATCATCGAAAGCTAAGATTTTTGTTTAACTATATTTTTTTATTTTTTTTTATTTTTTTTTTATTTTTATATTTAACAATTTTTCTATATTTTCATCTTTATAAATAAATTGATATACATAATCATTTTTCTTCACATATTAGTTAAGGATAATTTTAGTCATAGGGTTTTAGATTAGTTCTTGCGCATTAGGTATAAATTAGTGTAGTTTAATTCTCATAGGGAAAACAAAACAAATTTTGTAAATCTGTGATTTTTTTTTCTGAAATATTATTTGAATATCAAAGTTAAACCATTTCGCGTTTTGTATTTTTTTTCGGGTTCCGCTATGTTGGTTCGAATTCGTTTGGGTTTTTCTTTGTGAAGTGCTGAATTTTTAAAATAATGATGTAAGCAGTAGTGAAATTGGGGGATGTGACCATGGTAGGTATTCGATGGTGAGTTAATTCGTTGTTCGTTTCAAGATCCTGCCCTTATCCTTTCCTTACGGCGGCAACGCAAGATCTTCGTATGCTTCAATTAAAAAAAACCATTCCCCACCACTGAGCTTTAGCCATGCTAGTCAAGTCCGTCGTCGTCGAAGCCTCTACGAAAGATAACAACAGAATTTTGTTAACGATTCTGGGCAATATTCATAATCTCCGCAGATTGGTGTCCACCTCGCCCTACCAATGAATCGTTACACAATATTTAACTCTCGACAATTTTTATTTTACCATCTGCTTATTACATAAGAAATACATTTCTGCACTATCCAGGGATATGATTGTACACTAATACTGTATGTATGCATAAAATTTGTCAAAAATTTATTTTAACGAACATAGTGTACTATCTTGTAGTTAGTTTCTTATTCATTTGAATTCTGGTGTGTAATAAGAGAATCCGAACATTATTGAAAATAAAAAAAAAACTCAATTTTATGCTGTTAAAACTCGAAAACATACAAATTTCATTCAAATATTTCACCAAACTTTTTTTTATTTTTTATTTCAATTTTCTGCTTGTTAAAAGTTTTTTTTTCTAATAAGTTTCTTATTTCTTCGTAACATTTCCCTATATACATTTGTGTTCCAGACAAAAAAAAAAAAAATATTATTTCTTTCTTATTTAAAGTAGAAATAAAATAAATAAAAATTGGAAATTTTCTGGTCTTGAACAAATATTTAGTTTTGCTGTTTTTTAGAGTAAAATTTTCTATTCTTTCTATTTCTTCGTTTATATTTTTTTGATGGCTCTATATAGAGGAAATCTTCACCAAAAAAAAAAAACAAGAATCAGCCAACAGAGTGAACACACACATACAGAAAAAAGAGCAACCAAAAATAACATTTCAAAAGGACAAGTTTGAATGGAACACATTACTAATGCTTTGGAAAATTGGAAAAAAGAACAAAAAAACATGGTCGAGTGGTTTTTCGTTTTTTGAAAAAAATAATTTTTTGTTTTGCTTTTTTTTTCACTTTATGTTGAGATCGAATTTTGATTTAAGTAAATCCACAGAAGGACCGAAGGTTTTCACAATGGGGAACATTATTTTTATCGGTGGTAAATGGTAATAAACTGTCACGATAAAAGTTTTTTCTTTTTCTATTCAACTTTTTTTTTGTTAAGCTGTTATTTATATTCTGTGTCATATGCAGCTTGAAACCATTAAAATAATTTAGGACAAATTTACAAATATTATTTTGGTGTGTTTGCATTAGCATTTGGGAATATGAATACCCTGGTTTTCTACTCTTCATATATATATGTATTTATGCACATAAATAAGTGTAGCGTTCAAATTTCATTGTTTACCCAACGAATATATAAATTTTGTGGAGAATAAATAGGTAGTTAAAATATTTATATTAGCATTCAAATAATTTTAGGCTTTTTTTGCTGTTTTATTTACCTAAAAGAGATCCGAGATAAAAAGACTTGTGGGAACCTCTAATAGATTTTCCAATTCCATTGATTCTATTTTATTATACTTCACTTTTGAGTTCTCTTTTCCAAATATTGCTTAAACCAATTTAATTATTCATCACAAATTTCAAAACTTAATAATTTTTTAAGTAATAATTTTCTGACTACTTTTTTTTGAAGTACTTTTATCTTTACCTTTCAATGTACTTTGTGTAATTTTTTTATACACATGCGTGGTGGCGCGTTTAGAACCCTTTGTTAAAATACTCAATTTAATTAATAAAAGCTCCAATTTAAAAAATTCCGTTCACCTATGTTAACCATTTCAGATCTCTAAGGACCACAGATTTGGTGCTACATTACACACACAGACAGATCCTTCCTTTTATTCTTAAAATATCGTTAACAAATTGCAGACTACTCTCTTACTTATTCATCACACTGGTTTCACTGATGCCTTACGCCATTTACGAGATTGTTGTGCCGCCATATAGTATTTGCAGCCGTTGAGCTTTTTTAATTTTAATTAGAAGCTAGCATTAGAAGCTTGCTGGCTAGCAAGTTTTGGCAGGAAACACGTTCAAGCCTTTTTTAATTTTCAAACAAAATAATAAACAGTATAAATCACCCTACCAAATGACAAAAAGTGTTATGCTATCAAGATCAACACAACTCTAAAGATGTTCAACGGAATAACTTTTCACTGCATAAACAGTAACATTTTTAGACCATCCAATATTTATCTTTACTCCTATGCACTTTAATTTTTAATTTTTAAATTTATTTTTTAATGTTTAATTATTAAATTTTAATTTTAAATTGTTAATTTTTAATTGCACTTGCTTCCTTTTAAATTTTGCTTTTCTTTAATTGTTAATTCTTACACCCCAATTCCCATAGTTGTATTATTTCTAGTGAAGTGACTGTAGTCGTATCACGTTAGTAGTATTCATGGCGAACCAAGTGACACAATTATGCCTGGTACTAGAAAAATATCAGTCAAATTAGAAATAAAGTCGATATTAACAACAATATTATTAATTTAGACAAATCTACTAAATTTTAAATAAATCAAAAAACAATATTTCAAAATATCGTCGTCCTAATTGTGAATTAACGTATCTGACATTTTTTCAAAATCTCATCTCTGATACCAAAATGTTCACCGTGAGAACCAAGAGTCGAATTCCCGTACCAACGTTCATTGACTATAATGGAGACATCGTCGTCCTAACGGTAAACCAACGCAGATGCAAAAATTCTGACACGAGTTTCCTACAATGAACCATTTGGTATCTGACTACACAAAATAAAAATTTTATGAACGTTAATTTATAATATTTTTAAATTTTAGAGCTTTATTTAACAATTTTAAATTTTAATTGGTTTTTTTAATTCGTAATATTTAATTTTTAAATTTTAATTTTTTTTTTTCATTTTTTTTTTAATTTATAAACTTTTTATTTTTAATCTTGAATTTTCGAATTTTAATTTAAATTTTAAATTTTTAATCTTGAATTTTTAAATTTTAATTTTTACTGTTTTTATGTTTATCTTTTAAATGTTAATTTTTAAATTTTTAGTTTTTCAAATTTAATTGTTTACTTTATAATTTTAAATTTAAATTTTTATTTTTGGTTTTTATTTTCAATTTTTGTTTTAAAGTTTCAATTACAATATAAATTAAAATTTTAAAAATTAACTTTTTAATTTTTTGTTTTTAATTTTTTATATTTTATTTTTAACCTTTTACTCTTAATAATTTAAATTGGTTTCAATTTGAATTATTTAATTTTTTAATTATAGTTTTCCACTTTATTTTAACTTTCAGTTTTTAATTTTTGGATCTTAATTTTAAATTTATTCTGTTGATTTTTATATGTATTTAAATCATACAATTTTAAGTTTTTAATTTTTAATTATGTTCAATTTTTTTTAATGTTTAGTATTTAATAACATTTAAAATTGGTTTTGATTTAAATATTTTACTTTCAAAATTTAATATTTTTTTTTTGTAGTTTTCAAGTTTTAATTTTAAATTTTTCTGTTTCATTTTGAAAATTATTCTTAATTTTTCGTTAATTTTTAATTCTTAATTTAAAATTTTCAACATAAAACTTTTAATTTTTAAATTTTTATTTGTAATCTTTAATTTTGAAATTTTACCTTTCTTTAATCTAATCGGTATAGAGAGTAAACCTCTCACTATTCTAATTGGGGGTCCGATGTCAAGATACCGGGTGGTGGCAAGAGATAACTTTCCGCGAGGTGATGCTGTATTACAAGCATGTAGGAAAAGTACATTGGAAAACTAATAATAAAAACATATTCATTTCAATTTTATAATTTTTATTTTGAAGTTTTAATTAATGGAATTTAAATTTAAATTTTTGTTTTTAATTTCTAATTTTATACTAATAAAATGAGACTTGAAAAGCCTTTATTTAAATTTTTATTTTTTTTACATTTTTAACTTGTTCTGTAATTTTTAAAAATTAGTTTTTAATTGTTAATTTTTAATTTAAACTTTTAATTTTAAATTGTATTCTTAATATTTAAATTATTGTTTTTGATTTTTAATTAATATTTTTTGTAATTTTGATTGTTCTAAAAAAGCCGCATGAATTTTGCTGGCTCGCAAGTTTTGCCAGATAATGGTGCTATCATGATGAACAAAACAACGCTATACATTTTTTCTCAAAATTTGCTAACAATGCTGCTTTGCTTTCTAAGTTGATCCTTTACAAGTAAAATGTGTGCATAAGATCTGAGTAAGCTTCTACTTGTCCTTTCGACTGCTAGTAGCTAAGGGATAGCTTTCAATCTGTTGCATTCATTACAATGTTTCATTACCAACGTGTCGCACTAAATTTGAACTAAGTTTCGGAAACAAATATTTTTTTTTATTTTGAATGAAATTAAACGCAAAATTTTTCTAAGAACTGTGTCCAAAACCTGTAATAAAGAAATAATTTTTTTTTATGTTTATTTAAAAAACGCATTCAGCTTAATTACCACAGCCTTTTGCTACGATAATATTTGACTTGTACAGAATAAATGCAGCGCTCGAATAGATGTCAACAAGTCTATGGATAGGTTTTCATTTGCAGCAGAGCAAACTAACTTGAGCTGCTTGTGAATAATCTTCCAATGAGTTTTAATTTGTCTGTGACGTCAGTTAAATGGGTGATTTAATTTAAATGGCTCAAAGATCCCAATTAAACCAGGGAGCTTACCACTATTGCGTGATAGATCACGGATTGCTATTTGAGAGATACATTTTCTATACAACCTAACCGTTTATTGTAATTTATTCGCTAAAATTGGTAAATGTTTCCCAAAATGCGACAATTGAATTCAAATAACAACATAATCAAAAATTCTGAATATAGATGAACATTATTCAAATAAATCTCAACAATTTGTACTAAAAAGTATTTATCACAGGTTTCGGACACAGTATACAAATTTTTGCTGAACACTAAATTTTGTAAACCATTATATAATTTAAACATGTAATTCAATAGTAATCCTAATCACATTCTTCAATTTGCTTCAAGAATAAATTCGTGTATTTTAAATTATTTGGTTCTTGTTTGTTGAAGATACTTCACATTGTAGTATTACACCTGATCCTGTAATTATTTTACTTTAAAGGGGAAGAGGCCTGATAAAAAACACATTGGTTTATTATTAGAAAACTTTGTTTTCTCAAGAAACTATTTTAGGGAGGCCTAAATATCAGAAAATTAAAAAATTAAATTTAAAAATTGGAAGTCAAAAATTACTCCCAGACTGGGAGAAGGGAAGGAGCTATTTGTGAGTTCGATTCGAACGCATTCGGCTCTTCGAAGTATAAGGTTCGTATTTGATTCAAATAAGAAACGAACGAAACCGTTTCAATTCAAACAAGAATCCAACACTTCGAAGACGAACACGTTGAAATCGAATTCACAAATAGCACTACTGAAAATTGAAAATTATAATTTAAAAATTTAAAACCAAACATTTTTAATTATTTAATAAAAAATTTAAATTTAAACAATATACAACTACATACATAGTAATATTAAAAAATTAAAGACTAAAATTTAAAAATTAAGAATAAAATTAAAAATTATCAGGAGTAAAAATTGAAAATGCGGGATTTTTTTCTATTTTTGAACGTTTATTCTGAAAAAATGGTAACAAATGAATTATTCAAAGTATTGTCCATCGCTAGCCACAACTTTTTCCCATCTTTCCGGCAATTTACGGATACCGTCGCGAAAAAATTCGGCCGGCTTGGCTGCTATCCAGTCATCGACCCATTTTTGGGCTTCTTCGTAAGAATGGAAGCGCTGGTCAGCTAGGCCATGTGTCATCGATCGGAAAAGGTGGTAATCGGAAGGAGCAATGTACGCTATACGGCGGGTGGGGTGAGACTTCCCATTTCAGCGTTTGTAGGTATGTTTTGACCGGCGCTGCAACATGTGGCCGAGCGTTGTCATGTTGCAAAATTACTTTGTCGTGTCTTTGCTCGTATTGTGGCCGTTTTTCTTTGAGTGAGCGGCTCAAACGCATCAATTGAGTTCGGTATAGTGCTCCTGTGATGGTTTCGTTCGATTTCAATAGCTCATAATACACCACACCCAACTGGTCCCACCAAATACAGAGCATGAGCTTGGCGCCGTGAATATTTGGTTTGGCCGTCGATGATGATGCATGGCGGGGGTAACCATATGATTTTTTGCGCTTCGGGTTATCGTAACGGATCCACTTTTCATCACCAGTGACAATGCGATGCAAAAAACCCTTCCGTTTTTGCCGTTCGAGCAGCAGTTCGCATGCAAAAAAACGGCGCTCGACGTCTCTCGGCTTCAGCTCATACGGCACCCAATGTCCTTGCTTCCGAGGGCTTTTATACGATGGGAAATGGCTTGTTGTGTCACTCCCAATGAATCTGCGAGCTCTTGTTGAGTTTGACACGAGTCTTCATTGAGTATTGCCTCCAATTCAGCATTCTCAAACTTTTTCACTTGGCCCGGCCGCTCTTTGTCCTCAACGTCAAAATCACCACTTCTAAACCGCACAAACCATCTCTCGCACGTTGAAACCGATGGAACATGACTCGGATAAGTCTCGGAGACCAATCGATGTGCTTCAGCAGCACTTTTCTTCAAATTAAAGAAGTAAATTAAAACTTCCCGCAAATGCTGTTTTGTTGGCACGAAACTCGACATATTGAGAGCTCAAAAAAACTATGAATTTGACACTGCGACAAATTGACACATACTGAAAATTAAAGCTATAAGACGTAACTTTGACATGAACATAGTCAAAGTACTGCCTGATGCGTATAGCGTTAGTAACGCCATCTGTTATCAATCCCGCATTTTCAATTTGTACCCCTGATAGTTTTTAATTTGATTTTTAAATTTTAAACTACACTCTTAATTTTTAAATTCAAAAATTTTAAAAATTACAGATAAAAAATAAAAAATTTAAATTAAGACTTAAAAATTAATATAAAAAAAAATTCAGTTGAACAAACCACCACCGGGAATCGAACCAGGAGGCCCCAAGTATCAAAGCGAGTGTTTCGCACTCTCTTTACCACTAAGGGTAAATATTTTCATTCAAAATATTAAGAATTAAAAATTAAACAAAATTAAAAATTAAAATTTCAACATTTAGGATCAAAAGTTAAAATTTAAAAATTAATGATTAAAAATTAAAATTTCAAAATTGAATAATTCAAAATTAATTTTAAAATTTAAATTAAGAGTAAAAAATTAATGTAAAGATAAAAATTCAAAAAGAGATTTAAAATCAAACAGAAAAATTTAAACTTCAAAATTACAAAAAAAAAAATTAAATATTCTAAATCAAAACCAATTAATAATTAGAAGATTAACCTTTAAAAATCTCTAAGTTAAATTTAAGAATTAAAGATTACAATTTAAAAAAATATAAAAATAAAGTCCAATTAAAAATGAAAATTGAGAATTAAAAATTAAAATTTAACACTTAAAATTTTAAATAACAAAAGTTTTAAGATTATAAATGCGCTTATTATATAGTCAAGCCAGAAGCTTCGGAATTTTTGTTTTCGCTACCAAAAAACCAATATAATATGGTAAAGTTATTTTCAACGTGTTTTGCCTAACCAGTACATTTTTAAAAAGGTGAATAAATCACCCGCGTATTAGAACAGAAAGAAATGAGAATACATTTTCTGAAAGTATTGATAACACCTGGCACCTGGTTTTTATATGAATTTAATAGCGTCAGTACTTCAGAAGTTGTTCCAATTCTAAAACTCGAGTCATATTTTTGGGAACAACTCAAATAACTCCACCGCATATTAAATTTGAGTGAGACACAAATGTATTTCTAATGGGATAGGTAAATGATCTTAAATAAGGTTTTTATGTGATAATCCTAGCCATAGCGGGTATTTAATTTCAGAAATAGGTAAACCTTTATGCACCACATATACATAATTTAAGATAAAAATAAACAAAAAAATTAGTTTTAATTTAAAAATTAAGATTAAAAATAAAAAATTAAAACCTAAATTAATTAAAAATTGTAGAATTAAAAATTACCAAATTAAAAACCAAAGATGAAAACATAAAAATAATTTATAAAATTTAAAAATTAGATATTTTAATGCAAACAAACATTAAATGCAATTAAAAATTGAAAATTAAAAAATTAACATTTAAAAATTAAAATTTAGAAGTAAAAATTTAAAACAAAATTAAAACTTTAAAATTATAAAATAAAAAGTGTACATTTAAAAATTAAAGATTAACAATTAAAAATTAAATTCAATTAAAAATTGAAAACTATAATAAATTAAAAATTAACATTGAAACTTAAAACATGTCACTTCATTTTCATCACTTTAGTCATTTGTTATACCTAAAGTTACTTTTCATGTCAGGTGTGACTTTATTTTAAATTTTTATTTTATTTTATTTTTATTCGATACCTTGGTACTATGATACAAGTACTATGTTCATATTGCCCACAAGAATTTCTCGAAGAAAGTCTCTAAAGCGCAAATATTTGAAAAAAATATTTTTTTTTAAATATTTTGTTAAAAACTAACTGTTTTAAATATTAATAATATTATCGACTTTATTTCTAATTTGTCTGATAAATTTCTAGACATAGTCGTAGTCTTATCACTTGGACTTGATTCGCCTTCAAGACTATTAATTTTCAAATGGCGTGACACGACTACGGTCACGTCACATGAAATGATACGACTATGGGAATTAGGGTGTAAAAATTAATTTTTCAGAATTAAAAATTAAATACAATTTAAAATTAAAATCTAACCATTCAAAATTAAAGATTAAAACATAAAATTTAAAAATAACAGATACAAAATTAACAATTAAAAATTAAAATTAAAATTTAAAAATTAAAGCAAACATCTTATTTTGACCAAGAACAATGAAACATAATCGTACTAAATATAAACTTTGGACTATGCTTTCGCAGGCTTTAAAACTGTTCGTTGCCATGTGTACAGTTTTTTGCAAAATTATATTCTGTTTTCAAAATAATCGTCCACTACATCTCGGCCGGGATCCGCTTTTTTATACTTTCTTCATCGTTTGTCGATAAAATTTATTTCATTAGGTGTGAAATAAAAACTGTTTTTAACAAAAGTTTATGAAAATAAAGTTTTAGGAGTGCACTCCTAAAATATGAAATATGCAGCTGTACTGGCTTTTTGAAATTAATAAGCTGTATTTTAGTCAACATTAGTAACATTTTTATAATACTAGAGGATATTCTATGTTATATAACTACAAATATAGCTTCTCCTTGGGGCAAAATCATTTCGGCAAAACACCAAAAATCAATAGATATTGTTTTTGATGATTCTGAAAAATGTTGTTTTTTATTATAAATCGATATTACTTTACAGATTCAAACTGTCATAAATAAATACTATCCCCAAGTTGATGAGTTCATCGACTGTTTCATCTCCTCTAGGAGCTATATGTTTATGATACGTTGACTCTGATTGTATATTCTGGAACTAAATTTATCTAGAATGTACATATATACTTAATTTAAATTCGATGTACATGCAGTCATACATACAACATATACCACAATAAATATTGTGATAAACAAATCTCTGAAATTGATATTTTATCTTAAATTTAAATATCCAATTTTGATTCCAACTTGGAATCATATTTCAATTTTTTGTAATATGTGTATGAGTTTGTACAGTACATATAAAAATTATTTATTTTTCATTCCATTCACAGATTTTCCATTCAGTTTCTATTTCTCTCACATAAATCTATTTTGTGTTTTGTATTATGTATGTGTCTTATTATTTACTTACGAATAATATTTATTTGATTTTATTTATGTATATATCTATTTACATACATATATCTACTTTAGAGTATGTACTCTGTTTGTTGTGTACATTAATTTTACACACTGGTTGCATTATTTTATACATACAATTGTTTTTTTTTTGTGTTATAATCTTGACATTATACGAAAAAGGAAATTTTTTACTTTTCTTTAGTGTTTTGAAAAAGTATAAATCAAACAATTAACCTGTCATGTTGTGTACTCGTCGAAGATGAAAAAGAAGAAGCAGAGAAGTGAATAGGTTTTAAATTATATAAACTATTTGTGTAACAGTACGAGTATAAAGTCAAATAATCATTTCGTTTTTTTTTTATTTCTTTCCAGGTTTGTGAAGTTCAACTAAATTCTATTCTTATCTATGAATTTTGTTCAGTTTACTGATACAATTGTGCATTTTTAACTATGTCCACCGAAAAAAAAATGAAAAGAAGCTGCTCTTGGAAATTTGTAATGAGGAGTGAGGAAAAAATTTCACGGTTTGTTTATTTATTCCAAGTACTAAAATTAATTTGATATTTGTTTGACAATATTTTGAAGTACAGCTATCAGTCCGCGGATCGAATAAACGAAACATAAGATATATTATACGACCCGTAATTTATGTTAATATGGGTAAACATTTTGATCGACGATCTTTTAATTTCTGAGAAAAAATATTGATGTGCGCGTACTCCAAAATGTTTAATTTGATCTTTAAACTTGAAATTAATATATATGTACGTTTAATGTAGAAATATAAAAACATTGTTCTGCATTCTAAATTTGTATAATGTATAGAAGGCTTGAAATATTCGTGTAAACACAAGATAGTTTTATTATATTCAGTCATCGATATCGAGCAATATCGATTACATATTTATCTAGCTACTGTCATTCAGTTGTCATTTTATTTCCATAAAACATTTTTTTAATAAGATTGTCACAACAAAAAATTTAGAAGATGGGTAAGCATGCGACAGTCAAAGATCAATAGTGTTTGAAGTGATAATTTGATTATTTTATTCTTATCGCGTGTATTTTGAACCATAATCATAAATCATTATGGTAATAGGCCCTTTTTGAGAGCAGATCACTTGGAACTCATCTTCATAAATAATTAGTTTAATTGCTTCATATTTATTACTATTTTTATGTACCATACATAGTAGATGACTAAACGATTTTATTGGTTTTTAATTTAACAGAAAATATCTCAATTTTCTGTATTATACTCTTTAACGTTTCAATGCATTATAGAAAATATATCCCAGAAAATTTGCTTCCCACCGGAAAGCCTCACGATGAGCCATTTTGCGGGGATTTTTATTTTTTTTTTTTTGTGAATAACTGCAAACTTTCATCGGTCCATAAAATCTTATCTTATGTCTAAAAGCTAAGATAATATTATGTAAATGTGAAAACTTGTAAAAAGCAAAGCATGCTATTATACAATATATGGGTCTCAGAACCATAGTGGCCTACCGCCTAACCCACATTTAAAATTTAAACTTTTTTTTTCATTTAATCGGTCAACAAATATAATAAGTAACCTGAAAATAACTGTTTCAGGAATTGGAGATCAGTGTAATTAGATTCCAATTCCAAAAACATGTATGGCCGATTAAACGAAAATATTTAAAAATGTGGATTAGGCCACTATATAAGGTTACAAATTAAAGGTATTTCGAAGTTTTGAGATTCTGGGGCATTTTAGGATTGCATAGCGTTGGTTTGTTTGGTTCAATTTTTAACATTTGCTTAGCTTTAAATTTCAGCATAATATTATTAATTTTATGCGAATTCGATTGGGTTTGTCAAAAATGTCCAATCGAGCGCACTAGCGCTCATTTTATTGGTTAATATATGTGAATATTTTATTGTAGTTATGTTAACCATCACTAAATCTTAAGCTTGATTTTGCATAAAAATACACAGATTTTCGCAAAGTAATTTTGTTATTTTATTTGAGAATAAAGTGAGTGCTTTATGCTGAATTTTGGCTTTTTAGTACTTATTCAAGCTTTATTCAAGGATATTCCAACCACAAACCAAAATAGCAAAATTATTCGAAATTATTAATGGGGTATAATTATCGATTAGACTGTCATATGTATCACATTCTCCACTTTTCCAATTATTGCCAATTAATATTAACCTTTTATTATAGTAAAACAAAAAAATGTCTTCCTTTAGTCTTTTTTTGACGATGATTAATATAAATTATAATAGTGTAGGTTTCTAGACTAATTTAGAATAATATTGCTCGGCACAAACTGAAAAATATAATTTACGATTTTTTGATAATAATTATTAATTGTAGTAAATTATTCATAAATTCTGTAAATGAATTTGTAGAATTTTCTGTTTTGACAAAAAAACAAACATTTTAGATTTTAGATTTTTTAAGGATGTATCACGGTTTTACCACGACATCCTGAAAAACAAAATTTGGAAAATCAATTTTTCGATAGTATACAATATCTCGAAAAACGAAATTTCAAAACAAAAAACTCGAAAGCCCAAAATCTCGATTTACCATCGATTTACCCTAAACCTTTATGTAGATTTAAACAAAAACAATCGCAAAAATATTACGGGATTATTTTCCAAAACAAAAAATTGGTTACTCTTTATCTCGTAAAGTTAGTGGTATAGATAAAGGTTAGAAAAATGAGCATGCTTAAACAAAAATATTTTGCAAAATTACACGATAATTAAAAATATTAGAGACTGAAAGGTTGTTATTGTTAAGAGTTTAGGGTTAATCCTGGAAACAGATGTGCAAACTTTCAGCGTGCTGCAAGCAGTTTTATATTCTTTGACATTTTTTCAATACATATTTAATTTTAAGGTACAGTTACTTCGGTCTAAAAAGACCAAAACATTGAAATCCTGTCAAAAATGACGAAAAATTTGTTTGGTCCAAAACCACTTTTCTCAACGCTTTGAAAGTCCCTGAGTCTGAAAAAGCAACAAAAAAATGTCCATCCGTCCGTCTGGTTGTGTGTACTCATGGTATCTCGAGAACGGCTTGTTCGATTTGGATTTTTTTTCGCCAATCAGTTTCTATGGCCAAGGCGGAGATTTGGAAAGCTTTTGGAGACTGTACGTCAAGAGGGTGGGGTATCTGATATGCGGATCGACCCAAAACACCTGGTTATATAAATATTTACGATTTTTTTTATATATGCTGGTTTGATTTTCGAATTGGTCATTGAATTTGGAGTTGATTTGAAGGTTAAGTTAGGGGCCAATTTGCGGATTGAATTGAAGTTGAGTTGGGGTTGGATTAGGATGTAGTGAGCAGTTAACCAATTTTTTATATATGCTGGTTGAGGATTGGCGTAGAGTTTGCGGTTGAGTTGAGGGTTAAGTTAGGTTTCATTTGGGGGTTTAATTAGGGCTTAGTTGGGGTTGGATTAAGGTTTAGTGCCCAGTTAAACTTGATTTGTGATTTTTTTATAAAAATTGTATTGGGATTGTACATCTTATTCGATTTTGATGAAATTCAGTATTTCCAATGGAAATGGAATCCTCAAATAATTTTTGATGAAATTCTGGAATATGGCCAAGTAGGATTTAACTTGCCTATTTCTCAATCGATTTTTATGAAATTTGACATTGCGTTGGGATTGGGATTATAATATAATATTTAAATATTATTGAGCCACAATTTTATAAAATTAAAATTATTTAACGGTTTAGGGCTCTATACTGTTTTAATTTATTTAAAAATTTAACTTGGGCTTTCGGACTCACTTCGAGTCCATTTTCAAAAACGTTTTAATAATTGTTTCCAATACAATTTTCCTTTTATAAACAAATCAAAAACAAAACCAAAAAATTGATAGTTTTTCCGTAGAAACCAAAATTCCTGTGTTTAGACTAGACAAATATTTTTCCAGACCGTGACAAAAAAACTTGTGGTAAATTTTATGAAAACAAATTTTACAAAATATCAATAAAATTTGAAACATAAAATGAATCAATTATATGTATAAGACAAACAACCAAATTTAGATGAATAAATCATAAGAATTACCAATATAAGCATAATCTCCAACAATGTTTATTGATCTTTTCTTAAAATTTTTTTGCTGTTCCAAAATTTTAATGTTATCTAAAGTTATTTGATGATTTATGTTTTTTAAATGTTGAGTGAGAGCACTATTTTGTTTTAAATCTCGATAAACTGCATCTTTATGTTGATACAACCTCCAAAGAATTTAAGAATTTAGTGCTAAATTTTCTACATCAATAAATTTGCCAAAATAGGACTGTAAATTTTATTATTAAATGAGAATTCTGAATTATTTAAAAGCCTAAAGCTATTAAAAATTGGACTTTCATTAATTTTGTTTTTGAATTTTGCTTTATACTCCTACAATTATTGTTGCTTATAATATTAGTAACACGTTTGCAATCAACATTAGTAAATAATGACGATATGTACGTCTAGCAAGAATAAAAGGCAATTTTGAGGGATAGTAATATTACTAATTTTTTGTTTGAAATCTTCTGAATTAATTATAAACGAACTGGATTTTCCTATACTATGTTTTAAAATATTTCCCAAAAGTGCTGATAAATCATATGTTGGACCATCTACTAAGCTTATAATTTGTCTGTATGGCATATTCGGTTTATGAATTTTTGGCAATCCGTATAATTTAAGAATAACCGAGTTATAGAAGGCCAAGTAAGATTGAACTTGCCGATTGAACCGAATATTATTTCTAAAATTTGCGAATTGCAAATAATAATCAAAATAAATTATAAATATAGTTTGCACCCACAAATCACATATAAAAAATAAGATTACACATTCCTGTGTTTCATTTTTGTATTTTACTGCGCATTACGTCATCTATGCGATGTTGCAGCGAATGCAAGATCTACTTAAATATTAGGTACTTGGCCATGTAATTTGTGACAAATATATCCAGCTAAATTTTCGAGGTATTCCATTGATATCCCATTGATTTAAACTCGTTTTCTTCTGGCCACTCTTCGAAAATTACGTTTATTAGCGAGAAGTTTTTGAAAATTATTCCTAAAGAAGTAAAGAAATTTTTAAATAATAATTTTAAAAATTAATGCCACTCTGTTACCTGTGAGAGTTGATTCTTGGCATTCCAAATCGGGAGTGTCATCGATGCCAACGTTTGCATTTTGAGATACATATTGCCCCTTCATTATGTCCTAAAATGTAGGACATTAAACGAAATTTAAATTCCTGTCTATCAGGATGGTCCTGGAGGCCACCCTTCGCTTGGATAGTACCGAAAAAAATTTCAAGAACATATTGATTTAGTCTGTATGTCAAAATATATTTGGAATTGAACCGTTTTTTCATATCACCGTAAAGCAATTTTATTGCATTATTTGATTGAATGCCTTTAAGAAACATTTAATAAGTTTTTTAAATTTCTAAAGCTAAATCAATTTATTTACCTCTTTGAAATGGCAATAATGTGTTCTTTCCGAATACATTTGTTTCCCCCATCAGTTTGGACATCCGGTCTAAAATATCATCTTGAACATCCATTGCCAGTCCGTAGGCCTTTACTCGATATCTATGCTGGGATGTTCTAACATCACTTTTTTCGATGTTCGACAGTGTTCATGTCTCTTTTTTCCAGAATAACCTATGGTTTCCACTTGGATGCTTTGCGAATATTCGCAAAGGGAAATTTTTTGTTTCATGTCACTGTGTTAGAAAATTTTTGTATTTGTATTACCAAATAATTTTGTTAATTTAGACATTTCTAGACGTCAATAAAAAATCATAATAAAAACAATAAAGTATTCACATAGGAAAAATATTTCAGCTTGCTTCGTTTATCGCAGGATTGAAAATGTTCCTAAACAAAATAAGGGAAATTTTTATTTTTTTCTGTAAATGCAAAATTTGCAATGGAAAAAGATGTAGGCATGACTACTTTTGATTGCAAATCGTATTGTAAATTTGTCTATGGTTGCGTAGACAAATTTATATACCGATATGTATTTTTTTTCAAAGTATACTATCCGTGTGAAAAAATTTAAAACAGATTGCGATTATTCGCAAAGGCATCCCAAGTGGAAACCCACAGTAAAATTGTAAACTGTTTCGACTTTTGAATTACGCTTTTTCTATTACGATCTCAGCATGCCCTCATAAAACATCATTCTATTTCTACATACATTCATCACTCTTTATCATCCAAGTTTTCTTTATCGATGTGAAAACATGGAATAGCACATACATTTATTCTTCAATGATGAGATTGCAATAAAGAAAGCATACATCGAACATCGAAAAAAGTGATGTTAGAACATCTCAGCACTGGAATCGTTAGCAAATAGTCTAATGTTCATTACGTCAAACCAATCATTAGTCTAAAAAGCAAATGATGATATTTGGCATGTACGTTGAAAATGGGATTCTCAAATGTTTTTTTGATGAAGTTCTGGAGTATAGATAGCCAAATATAATGTAACTTCCGATTTATAGAAAAACCGATTTATAGAAAATTCGACAAATGGGTTGGAATTAATGATTTTAAGGTTAAATTCTGGAATATGGGCAATTTTAGGTTATACTTTAGCTATTTTTAACCGTATATGATGAATTTTGACGTTTCCAACTAATAGAAGGAAATGTGACACAAACATTTTTTTTGGATGAGGTTGTGAAGAATATGTCAATATGGCTTTTAAATTGTTGTCTGATGAGGTTTCTATGTAAATTATGTAACTATTGAAGTTGCTTTGATGCAGCGTAAACGTCTACATATTTCAATTATGCTTAACGATCGAGATTATCTTCGAAATAATATTCAATTTCGCCTAGAAACTTTTCTCGCCAATCCTTCGCTTTAAACGTTGGGGTGTGTTTCCAGAGTATTTACTGTCAGAGCTGTAATTTTTGGCCATGCCTAACAAAATGAAGTACGTGGCGGACATGCGCTGAAGGATTAAAACTACTAATAGTAGTGTAGAGTCTCGGAATTAGCCGTATCATTTTAGAATCACCTTTCCATCGCAAATCTTGAATTTTATCATAACCGATTAAGGACTAGCCATTCAGAATTTCATCCGAAAATCATTTTAGAATCTGATTTTCAACACACAGTTCAATCATACTTCGCCGCCATAATCAAGAACTTCATCCAAAAACCATTTTAGACTTCCATTTCCAACGCATATGCCAAATTTCATAATAATCGGTTGAGAAATAGGTAAGTTCATTCCCACTTGGCCATAACAGGTTTATCTAAAAATAATTTTTGGATTCCATTTCTATCGCGGATGTCAAATTTTACGAAAATCCGTTATAAAATAGATAAGTTTTATCCTAATTGGCCATTGTAAAACCTATATATGTGCAAGATATTAAAACAAATGCATACGCCTTAACCAATTTGAACCAAACTTTACACAAATATTGTTTTTGGAGGTTGAGCTGAAGACTGACTTAAGAGATTCAGTTTGGTATTGATTGGGAGTAGACTTAATTTTGAAAACCGAAGTCACCTAATGAGGTTTCAGCCCTTTATGTTTTATTTATATGACAGTGTGTTATTTTATCCTAAATTAATTAATTTTTGTCCTCCATTATGGTAATTAAATTACCAAACAAAATTAAACACTTTCAGCCTTGAAATACGCAAAAAAATTAGAAATACAGGCAACGTGCAGAATTCTGCATAACTTGTAGAATACATTTACTAGGTGTATGCATAATTTTTTCCGGTATTTGGGTAAATAAAACACAAGAGAAATTAATTTTTTTTTTTATTCAAAATATTGGCCATCGGGGCTTCTACACATTTCTACGAAAATTATATTTTATTAATTGACGGAGAGGCAGATTATCTCTAAAATAAAGTGGTTTTGTTGGGTAGCGCTTGGGTAGACCATAAAGATATTTCAAGGATTTATTTAGTAAAATAGAGAGATCCCCAATTCTTGAATCTGACGCAGCGCCCCATAAAGGACAGAGATAAAGAATATTGGACAAGATCAAACTATTGTACACAGGTACCTTGGATTCATTACTTAGGTAACGGCTGACTCTCCGTAATGCTCCAATTATAGGCGCCACTTTAAGGCGTATTTTATCGATAGGGGCCGACCATGATAGATTTGATTTTATTGTTAATCCCAGATAAGATACTTCTTCCAATCTATTAATTTTTGGATCATTAACTTGTATGAAATCCGGTGCCACACTTAAATCAAAAATTAGAAAATTAGATTTTTTTAAATTTAATAATAATTTGTTATTATTACGAAAACTATTTAACAGAATTATATCATGTTCCATACGCTCGAATAATTCAGAAGAGGTACTACAGCTATAAATTACATCAGCATCATCTGCAAATAGTTGTATAGTTCCATAAAATTTTAGGTCGAAAATATCATTAATGTATAGCAGGAATAACACAAGTCCTAAAGGTTACCTATTGTTAGTGGAGAACTCCACTAACAATAGGTAACCTTTTAGATTTAATCGAGTTTATTACAACATATTGTTCCCTATCTTTTAAACAATTAAGTATTACAGAGTCTTTATCAAAGGCTTTTGTCAAATCCAGAAATATCAAGCTGTAATTCTTCGTTTAGCAAGGCTATCATAGACACCTTTCATCAGATTAAGAGTAGCAGACAAAGTACTACTATCCTCTAAAAACCCAAATTGGTTATAATTAAGTATGGATTTTACCTTGAGATAACTTACAATTCTTATGTGTATAGCAACTTGGGAGTTGACTAACCAACTTTGCAGGAATGGAATCATATCCAGAAGCAGACGATAAATTAAGACTAGAGACAATGGTGCTCATTTCTTCCTTAGATATATCAGCAAACTGGGTTAGGCGTTCTACATTGGGTACTGATATTATAACAAAATTGGGATATTTTAATGCTAATTTAGGAGTCAATTATTTCCCGATCTTACAAAAATATTCATTAAATAAATCAGCAATCATTTCTTGGTCATGAATTATTGTATCTTTATTTTTTATGTAAACGATAGTAAGTATGTATCTCGTTGTTTAATTATACCTTCAAGTTTTATTAAACCATGATTTTTGTTTTTCTAAATTGACGTCTTTTGCATTTACAAGGAGTTTATTAGAATGTTTATAAATTTCGCAATTAAGCTTTTCGCAAAATTCGTCGAAACCTTAGTTATTCATATCAAGAGAGGGCATTCAAAACCGCTTCGTAATCAACCTTAGTTAACAATATTTTGGTATTGACATATTTACGAGGAAGCTTTGTACTAACTGTATTAACTATCATAAATCGGTGGTCTCAAAGACAAGTTTCACTCATATAGATATTGAACTTATCACTCAGAGTTGTCAAAATGTGATCTAAAATGGAGATTTTGATCAATTTTACTAACAATATTTAAGCCACACATTTTAAGAGTACTCAAGTAATTTACTGTCACCGTATTCTTATTCAATAAATTTATGTTGATGTTACCAATAACGAATAAATTACAAAACAATAACGATGACTTTCAACAGACTTTTTCTTTTGAATAAATAAGAAAAGCAATTCGTGCCACAAATGTTCTTTTCAGGCACAAAACTCGACGTGATCACTGAACGATAGAACAAAGATGCTAATTTTTGGCGGACTCAACTTGTGTGTGTTTTTGTAGTTTAAATGACAGCCGAACAAAATGACTTATGTGTCAAATTAATACGCTGCGTACTTTTCGCTGGCGTTATCTCTTAGTTAAACCGGAAAATATTTATGCATACACCTGGTAAACTCAAACAGCCCTAATTATTCTTTAAATATGCCACTACAAAGCCACAATATGAAAGCCTTGAAGCTTTCTTTTGGGTATAAAATTTGTATATTTAAAATAAGGCAATAAATATATGAGCCGAAGAAAGCCAAAAAAATATTACACAATTCGGACAGCATAATAAAAAATTGACAATGTAGGGGAACATTTTTCAAATAAATGTCAAAAATTAGTATTAAACAATTTTTATCACAAGCTTCGCACACAGTCTTAGTAAAATAAAAGCAAACGAGAGCACTTTTCAAGCAAGTTATTGGTGGCTACTATGTTTTAAAATTCGTTTCGAAGTTGGTCTCTCAACTTGAGCTTGTAGATCCATTTAAAAAAAAATTACAACCCAAAATAATTGAAGTTGGTCTGTCTGTAAACCAAATTTATATTGCAGATGAAACAGGCTTATATTGCCTTGTTGTTTAGCATATTGTACTAATGAAAATGGGCTTCATAAATTACAACGTTAGTAATTTTACTAGAAGCAAAAAATTCCCGATAATTTAAGAATTGTAACTGCCATGTTGACATTCAAAAACGTGCGTATGACAGCTGCTTAAAGATAGGTTCCATAAATCTTTTGTACCACACACAAGTTAATGTTAATTTATTGGTCTAAAAGAATTTAAGTAAAAAATTCTTTTTGACCAATTAATTAACATTTTGTCAAATTAGGTACGAACATTTTCGAAAAGCCAAGGTCTGCCAGTAAAATCCTCTCTACAGCCTAGATGGTTTAACCAATCGAACTGCAAATCATATTTCAGTGTTTTTCATAAATTTGGATGTTCCAGTGAATTTTAGTTCGAATCGGCCAACTGGAAGTGGCCACTCCCGTGGCCACATTCGGATCTAACGGACAATTGGAAATAAGAGATAGGCCAATACTAGTATATTAAATCGAGTTTTTACTGTAATATATTGTGCCATTATAGAGTTAAACTATTATATAACAAAATGAAAACCGGGAAATACCGGGATCACCCGGTTACACTTTTGGGAAAACAACGGAATTCCGAGATTCCATTTTTAGAAACCCTAGTTTCAACTTTGCAGCTGAACAAATTGATCTATAAAGGTTTGGATTGAAGTATACGAGCTGCAGATTCATCTTGCAAAAAAATTAGCAATTATTAGTTTACTTAATTAATAAAATTGGTGTAAGTTCTGAAATTTACTATCTACAGAACGTAACATCATTTTAAGCAAAACTTATGAAATACAAACTTTAGGATAATATAAACAATTCGGCACCTGATTTATGAGTTGGATTTTAATTGTTGTCATTTTATGTCTCCCACAATTAATTGACAAAAATCTCGAATTTCGAAAATTGGATTTCATTTAGCCTTTCATTTCTCGTTAATCCGCCCATTAGAAAAAAATGTTTATGATTTATTATATAACAAATAATCTCTATTTAAGAAATATTAGACGCCTTTTTTACTTCGAGCGACATGTTTATTTTTTGGCCATAACACGTATTGCAGCAAACATTCCAAATATTTATACCAAATAAATCATATCACTTGTCATTGTTGGCACTGCCTACACCAACAAAAAAAAAATCCAATTAAACCTGTATCTTAATCTTAAATGTTTGGCTACATTATATGATGACCTATACTAGAATCTAGATTATACATGTACATAATTTATAATCCCCTAAGATTATACTGTATACCTCATATTATAAATTAAATAACTTTTTTTTTATCTATGTATTGTATATCCTTCTTAGGAGGGCATTAGCCTATAAACAAACTCCAAATCCTATACACAACACCAAAAAAAAAAAATGTTGCAAAAAAAGTCTGAAAACCATGAACGATTTAAATGCATTTTTGCATTCTAAATTGCATATCGTTAACCCTCCTCCCTAAACTTGTTCATTTTTTTTTGTGTTTTATTTTTGGGATTTAATTTCATGTTCTACTGGTACAAAACTAGTATAATTTTTAGGATTTGACCGAATAGCAAAAAAAGACAATAAGATCGGGAAATATGTAGCAACATTTTTTTTGTGTGTGTGTGTATGCTTCCTGAATTTTATTACATTGTTTTTTTAGTGTTATTAGTTTTCTGCTCAGCTTATCTTCTTTGGTAATAGTTAGTGTTGTCGGATTGACCTGAATAAAATGTACTATGTGTTGTTTTTTGTATTTAATATTAAATTTTTTATTTTGCCACATATTACAAATAAAACAACGTACAGATGAGCAAAAAAAGAATCTTTATTGTTTTACTATATACAGGGACTCAAAGGAATCAAAATGTTAAAAGCTAAGATTATATACGAAGATCGTAAAGGAAAGCTGGAAAATGCATATTTATCGTACGTTATATACTTTGTAAAGAAAATATTTCATTACGGTTTTTTAATATTTTCTTTGCATTTACAACAAAAACATGTAAGATAAACAAATTTTTATTAGTGTTAAGTGAAAATGAAAGAGTACACACCTTTGATCACATACACGACAAAGATATCTTATGTTGTACTATATAAACAACTTTGGTTAGCAAACCAAACTATACATTGGTTTGAAATGGATATTATTTATAGGTGAAGGATTAATTTTAAATTACTTCCTTTTTGTGCTTCAATCCAAGTATTATAAATGAAAACTGATTTTTATTATATGGTTTCAATTAAATTAAATTAATTTAACTTGTATAAATCGTTCATTTTTGTACAGAGCTGTGGTATATCATCGTAAATACATATTATGTGCATATTGATTATACATATTTTTAGGTTATAGATATAATCATAAAGATATATTATCATATATATCTACGAATAATGTATATACATAAAATATAGTTTCAAAAAATTCGGGATAAATCACGAATTACGTACATGAGGAAAAATAATCAAATTAAATTACGGTTGAAAATGGAACATGTATGTCAAGCACTCAGAGAAGCAAAAAATTATGTTAATCCACAATACATATACAGAGGATAAATTTTCCTAACTAGATTATATTTTATCCATATTCTTTACTCTTACCCAATCGTATATAAATAAATGTTAATCCTCTTGTATAGAGATAGAGATGATATATCATCAGTGATGGTTATTCAACTTTTAACTCACCTTAATGATGACACATTAATTTGAAATTCAAGAACCACATTTCAATTACATTTTCGTTGAGTACATTATACCTACATAACCAGTTCTAAATAATTGATTTGCTTGAAAAAAAACCACACTAACCACAAATGCCATATACACACAGCAATTTTTTTTTTGTAGATATAACATCATTCATTTTCGCATATCAAACCAAAAAGTGTCATCTTAATAAATATTATTTATAAATATAATAAATATTTAAAGAGAAAATATTATTAATTTGTAATTAAAACTTTGTCTTCATATATGTTATAATGTTATATATTCACATTTCTATGCATTTCTCGTTCGTCTTCAGAAAGCAGACAGTGTAAATTGATTCGAAAACATAAATCTTCGATACATTTTTTTATTTAAAACAAACACTCTTATTTTTATTCTCCCCAGGATAAATGATAAAAAAATATCAAAATGCTAAAAAATTTACTGTACTTTAAATTCTTTAGAGAGTTGGTGGATAACATGATTTATAAATTTTATGTCAATTTTTCTTTGTTCAATACGAGTACCAGTACTACCCACTACTAAGAGTATAAGTATTTCTTAAGAAGAAAAAGAAACAAAAAGCCAAAACTTGGAAGGATATTTCCACCGTTAAAACTTTAATTAATGAACAACTCTTTTTGTTGTTGTTCTTTTTCGTCTTCTTGTTTTAGTCTCAAAGTTTGTGTTGTGTGCTTTAGATATCTTATCATTGTTTTTCGATCGAATAAAGTTTGTTCAGTAATTTGTATGGTATAATTTGATGACTGCTGGTTTTGCTTCATGGATCAAATTTTTTTTTAGTGATATTGGGTTGATTATAAAGAGTATATTATGGCAGTGGCGTGGCTAGCATGGGTCGCACCAAATACGTTCACATCTTCATTATTTATTTTTTTGTATTGCCTCGTGTTCTATTGCTAATATGCCAAGATTGTTAAGTCTCGTTTGGGTCATTGTTGCGCGTAAGTAATTTTTAATTAATTTTAATTTGCTGAAACTCCTCTCACACGAAGCAACTGAAATGCAAATTGTTATAAATAACTTTAGTGCAACGATAAGATTCGGAAAAGATTCTGTAAAATCCCATTCTACGATGAATTTCAAAAAGTCTAGAGACACCCAATTAGAAACTAACATTGGCCGCTTTTAAATGTCTTCTCAACCTTGGTATCTCTAAGAGGAGTCCTATTTCTGACACCTCATCATAAAAACCAGCAAATTTTGATACAGCTAATTTCAACTCTTCAGTGTTCGCTAAAAGCAAAGCATTTGTTTGCATAATTTCGAACAATGAAGCTACATATTGAACTGACTTCAACATATCCTCTTCAAGTTCAGCTCTCAGTGTGAGTCCTTCATCGGTAGCCAACTCACGGACCATACTTTTTTGTTTTACGATGTCTTTCTATTAGAATGTCGTAGTCCTTCGATTTTTTCATATCAAGATGTATTGCTTCTTCTATAATAAGACTCCGTTTTTGTTCAATATAAAGACGAAGTGCTTCTATTTTTACTGCTAATTGATCAACACTCAAGCCTTTACTTTGCAATGCAATCTGAGCATAATTTATTTCTCTTAGTACATCATTCCAAAAGAAAAGATAACAAAGAAATGTGAAATCACACACAGCAGGCATAAGGTTCTGTGCAGCAGCTCTGGTGTCTAAGTTTTCCTGTTAATCACATAATTCCTCAATTGCAGCCACAATTTCATAAACATTTTCAGTCAATGCTTTTACTGTAGCATAATGAGCACTCCAACGAGTTGTTGAGAGTATTTTAACAGCTGCTTTGCTGTGTTTAAGAGGCATTTCCCAGCGGCTAGTGAAAGCAGAAAAAAATGTAAAAATTGTCTCTACTTTTTCGAAAAATGTTACACAAGATACATTTTTTGCAAATGAGTGTTGCGGCCACATAAATTAATTGAATGATTTGTACATCCAACAAAAATTGCTTTGTTGTTTTTTGCTTTAATAATAGCTTGCACTCCTCCATGTATGCCGCTCATAACAGCTGCATTATTATAACCTTGGGAATGACAAATCTAAACCGTCATTTCCAAGCTTTTTTAAAATTTCATCACTTGAATCAGCGGCTTTTTTTTTTTTCTTGTAAAGAAAAAAATCCAAGGAATATTTCTTTGACTTCCACTTTTCTATCATCAGTTTTCACATAACGAATCACTTCAGATATTTGATCAATATGTGAAATCTCAGGTCTGCATCAAACATAATTCCAAAATATTTAGCCGATTTAATTTCTTTGACAAGTTTCTTTTGGCGATTTAAAATGCTCCAAATTCAAGATGTGTTCTTTCTTCACTACTTCATACTTTGACATTAATTTGACCAGTTCTAAGAAATTGTCTTAGCAGGTTTTGTTTAGCCAGAAACAAAGTTTCCACTTCTGTTTCCACTTTATACAACCATTCTTTTGAAAGATGACGAACATCACGTTTTATTTTTAGATACAGTGGCAAATGGCCCTTCTTTGTTTTGGAAATGTTCACTCCCTTTTTTATAATCTCAATGCGAACATTATCATACGTATACTCCAATGTGATACATATCTCAAGTTTTGAAATGTTTCATCCATGCAAATACTGTCTTCGATAGTAGAAGCATTGTCAGTATTATCACTGTCATTTTCAAAATATTTTTCTAATTCGCTTCTTCGTGGGTTATCAATTCTATATTGTCGCTGTTGCTTCCTGAAGATGAGCTAATATTATCTGAATCATTCCTTGCATCAACGTGAGAATCAGTTTCTTTGGATGAACTTGTACTGTTATAAGTTTTTGTAACATATTTTAAGATGGATCCAGACATGCTCTGAACTACATCCATTTTGTTTACGTTAAAGTCATTCAATAGTCTCCTCAACCAGATAACTTCCTTGCGTGTTTCGGACAGTAACATACACTCCGCACCTCTATTGATGATAATGACAAGCATTTCTGTTTTCTGCACAACCAACTCACCAGCATACCATACACAAAGAATGTATATCCGCTGTTAGACTTTCTATTATTCGCAAATTCCGTCCAATTTGCATTCACGTATCACCTTCTTTATAAAAGATTCTTGGCCTAAATAAAAATTTTCATTTTTATTTTTTCCTATGTCGAGCCCCAGATAATTCTTCCAAAACTTTTTATGTCATATTTTGTTTTTATCTTTCTTGTCACATGTTCAATGACCTCTTTGTCTTTGTTGGCTACAAGTATATCCTCCACATACATCAATAAATAACACAGGTTGTTGTCACTTGATTTTATATACAGGCATGAATCAGCTTGACTCAGATTATAATTTCCTTCAATCAGCACTTTATGTAAAGCATTCCATACCCTTGCTGCTTGCTTCAAATCGTAAATACTTTTGTACAAGTGACACACTTTATTTGGATACTCCTCGTTGATGAAACCGGTTGGTTGACTCCTGTAAATAATTTTATCCAGGATATAATTTAAAAATGCTGTTTTTGCATCCAAATGCTCAACATACGAGTACATATTAAACCTTGATGCTATTGATAATAATATTCGGAATGTTGCATGTCTGACCAATGGAGCGAATACTTCATCATAATCTTCACCATATCTTTGCCCAAACCCCTGTGTGACTAACCGAGCTTTGTATTTGCTAATACTTTCATCAACACGGTATTTTGTCTTGAATACCCAGTTTGATCCAATCACTTTGGCAATTCTTCCAGTGTCCATGCATTATTCTCCTTCAGTGAATTTATTTCCTCTTTCATTACTTTTATCCATTCACCTTTATGACTGGAACTTATTGCTACATTATATGTCTTGGATCTCTTATGTTCACCTCAGCTAAATTAGCTTCTTCAACATTACGTTTAGATGGAACACCTTTATTTGATCGACTATAGCTTCTTACTTTAATGTCTTCTGATTCCATATCACAATTACGGATTCATTCATTACTGTTTATTATACTCGTATCATTATGTTCATCTTCGTCTACTTCTTCCTTAGTATATTCTTTATGTACAGTTTATTACGGAAGTTTTGCTCTTATTATAGAATCACATATAATATCGAATTTTACATCTCGACTTATAATCACCTTTTGTGTATTTGGGTTAAAACATCTATATCCTTCTGATTGTTCGTCATATTCAATAAAAACTGCTTTAAATGCTTTTGGATCCAGTTTTTGCCGATTTCCCGATGTATCGCAAACAAAACATTTGGAACCAAACCTTCAAAATTCACTAATATTCGCTTTTCTTCTATACTACAATTCAAATGGTGTTATGTTTGTTGATCTTGTTGGTAAACGATTTTGGATAAAATTTGCTTTGTTGCCGCTTCTAAAATCATACAGTGTCCCATCTCAATTAATGTCCGATTTTTGTCTTTCTGCTATTCCGTTTTGCTGCGGACTGTGAGCAACCGTATACTCCATATCTATTCCATTTTGTTTTAAATAATCTGTAAGAGCCTTTCCTGTAAATTCACCACCTCTATCTGATCTGAAAGCTTTTAAGTTTCTTGCGAATTTTTTATAGCAAACCTTTACACTCTTTCAATTTAAGTAACGTTTCAGATTTATGTCTAGTCTAAGCAATATATAACTGTGTGTATACCTGGAGTGATTCGTCGATGAATGTCAACAAATATGTTTTCTTAGATGGGGTCTCTGTTTGCATAGGTTCACATATATCACTATATACCAGATCCAAAATATTTCCGGAATGTTTATTTGCTTCTTTTATTCCGCAATCAATTATGTTCGTGCCTGATTTTTATTTGTCCATAATTTAGTCGCTGGTGATGGCTCATCTCTGGTAATCACATCATACATCTTTTCCGTTTAGAGCAATAACTTCATTTTAAATTTCCATGTATAATAATTTTCATTATTTAATTTGGTAAATGAAAATTTTAGTGCTTTCGACATTTTGATGAAACTTTACAATGTACTTATGCAAAACTTTAATCCTCAAATTTCTCTGCAATCACTTAATTCTCCTAACAAAACTTTAGCTATTACGGGACTGGGTTCATAACCTATTGAAAATACGTTAATATAATTTAATTTGTAACTTTATTTTATTGCAAGAAAATTTATTTTACAAAATGATACTGCGTGTTGCACAACCATTAAGAACAAGAAAAACGCGGTGATAGTTAGATTTTCGTATTATAGTACAGTGTACAATTTAACCCTTTCAAACGCCATTTAAAATTAACTTTCTTCCAAAAATAAAATACGTAGCACTATTATGCACTGCTATATGATATGGCATTGCTCATAAAACTGTAGTGTGAACATATATACATAAGAAGACGCTCGCACAAGAGAAATGAGACAAAAATTAAAAATTACGGTTGGTCGAAGCGATGAAAGTTGATGTACAATATATTGTACAAGGCGTTTGAGAGGGTTAAGGCGCATTCATGATTTAAATTTTATGATCCGTTCATATTGAACATATTTTGTTCGGCGAACGAAATTTATGCAAAACAAATATTCAAACCAAAAATATAATTGAACCACAAAATCAATTCAATTGTGCAACAAGATGTTTTAAATCCCGATTGGGTTTTGCCAGTTAAATTGGGTTGTACAATACCTACTGGAACTCGACCAACAACATCATCAAAATGTTACAGACCGATTCGAAGGGCACAAATGAATTAAGATTTTTAAAAGTTTTTCACAATTAAAGGAGCTTTTAAAAAAGCTAGATTGGTGACGGCGAACCAATCTCCATTGAAAATAATTTAATTTAGTTTAAATTACAAAATTCTTTGTAAGGAAGCACATGAAGCGAGGGATCGGAGCCTTTGGCAGCAATTTTAAAGCTAATTCTTCAAAGAAGTAATGAAAACATATTGTACTTCGGCTATATGGACTAAATATCGGGTGCAGCGTTTAGTTGGGATGCATCCATATTAGAAATTCGTGAATAAAATTTTATATTGCGCTAAGTTTTTATTTCCTAATTCGATATATTCTATGTGTTACGTTGATCAATCTGATTTATCATCAACAATAAATTATTTCACTAATATCCAACTATAGCTAACAAATAATAATCAAATTTCGTTAAATCATAATTTTAATTTATTGTCTCACAATACTTCAAGTTTTTGTTTGACAGTACCATCTAATATTTTTATTTACTTTATATACAAACTATTCAACAGTAAAATAACCTAATGAATAGTAACATAAAAATTTTTAAAATCACGAAATATTTTATTAATATATGTATATACCTTAACATCAGTGACAGATTCCTAAAAAGTAGACATGTACATATATTAAAATATTAACGGGGGTTGTTAACAAAACCTTAGAGCAAAGAAAACGGCACCAAACCTGCGGGACAGATACAATGTGATTTTATAATGATGCAATAAGGTGATATATTTAAAGCCTGAGAATGCAGCACTTAATGAGAATACAGCTTTGGTGGTTACCAAATTTCCTATAAAATCAAAGACTTTACCATATCCGTTTAACAGTTTTTCCCTTGGTAAAACTTGTAACAACACAAATAAATTTTAAAATAATTAAAATACTTCACAAACATAAAAAAACATAATTAATTATCTTACACACACAAAAGCTGTATTGGTGCCTACAGATATTTTTACAATTGATTTTATCTGACAATTTTTAATTTGTGAAAAATGTCTATAAAAAAATTATTCCCCGCTTTTGCTTGTTTTCATATTTTTTTCGTTTTCGTTTGTTTGTTTCGGTTGCTTGTTTGCTTTTATTTGTTTGCTTGCTGTTGTTTGGTTGTGTTTGCTCGTAAATTTTCGAGACAACTCGAGCTGACTTGCAAACATGTAATCTGATTTTTCCTAATTTTGTTCCTTTTCCTCCAAAAACCTTTTTGCAAAACTCAATAATTGTTTTTTATCAAAATTAAAATTTCAAAAAGGATGAAAACGGAAATCTAAATTGATTTTTGTAAGGAACAATAGACATGGAATTCTAAATTGATTTTTACATGAAGTTCTGAAATATGGCCAATTATGAAGGAACTTGGTTATAGCTTATCCGATTATGAAATCCTTATCCGATTGATTATCCTTATTAAATTCTTTAAACGCAATAAATTATATCAATATATTCGGTAAATTCTATAAAGTTTAAAAATCCAACAAGTTTCTTAAATTCTATAAATTCTTCTCTCTTCAAACGTTTATATGGCTTTGTATTTTTTAATTTTATGAATTTTACAAATTCCATAAAATCTACAAATTCTATGAAGTTTATAAATTTTATCAATAATACAATTTTTTTTCAATTTTGTAGATTTTTCGTTTTATAAATCTACAAACCCAAATTTACTTATAAAAAAATTTCGAAAAATCCTATAAACTTTAACAATTCTGTAAATTCAATAGTTTCTATAAATTTTATAGGTTCTATAAATTCTATAAATACTATGCATAAAGTTTTAAAATTGAGTAAGTTCTTTACATTCTGCAAATCTCATAAATTTTTCAATTCTTATAAATTCTGTAAATCCGATAAATTCTATAAATCTTAAAAGTTCAATAAACTATAAATTTTAAGTCTGAAAATAATTCTAATATGTTTTTAAAACCTATAAATTCTTTAAATGTTTTAGATTCTATCGGTTCGATGCATTAGTCAGGTCTGGCTACACGAATTAAAAAAGGCTGAATTAAAAATGTACATCAAAACTGAATTAAAAATGGTGATTTTAGTATGAAGAATTGGAACCATTTTTAATTCATTTTGAATAAATAAAATCTGTATTAAAAATGTTGTTTTAGACAAAAAATCGAAAATATAAAAAATGAATTAAAAATGGAACTTTAACAAAAAAAAGGCAATTTTATTTCATTTTTTTTTTAATTCATTTTCAAACTGAATAAAAAAAGGCCCATTTTAAATACATTTTTCAACACATTTTTAATTCATTTTCAAACTGAATAGAAAAAGGTCCATTTTAAATTCATTTTTCAACACATTTTTAATTCATTTTCACACTGAATAAAAAAAGGCCCATTTTAAATTCATTTTCAAACTGAATAAAAAAAGGCCCATTTTAAATTCATTTTTCAACACATTTTTAATTCATTTTCAAACTGAATAAAAAAAGGTTCATTTTAAATTCATTTTTCAACACATTTTTAATTCATTTTCAAACTGAATAAAAAAAGGCCCATTTTAAATACATTTTTCAACACATTTTTAATTAATTTTCAAACTGAATAGAAAAAGGTCAATTTTAAATTCATTTTTCAACACATTTTTAATTCATTTTCACACTGAATAAAAAAAGGCCCATTTTAAATTCATTTTCAAACTGAATAAAAAAAGGCCCATTTTAAATACATTTTTCAACACATTTTTAATTCATTTTCAAACTGAATAAAAAAAGGTTCATTTTAAATTCATTTTTCAACACATTTTTAATTCATTTTCAAACTGAATAAAAAAAGGCCCATTTTAAATACATTTTTCAACACATTTTTAATTCATTTTCAAACTGAATAGAAAAAGGTCAATTTTAAATTCATTTTTCAACACATTTTTAATTCATTTTCACACTGAATAAAAAAGGCCCATTTTAAATTCATTTTCAAACTGAATAAAAAAAGGCCCATTTTAAATACATTTTTCAACACATTTTTAATTCATTTTCAAACTGAATAAAAAAAGGTTCATTTTAAATTCATTTTTCAACACATTTTTAATTCATTTTCAAACTGAATAAAAAAAGGCCCATTTTAAATTCATTTTCAAACTGAATAAAAAAAGGCCCATTTTAAATACATTTTTTAACACATTTTTAATTCATTTTCAAACTGAATAAAAAAAGGTCCATTTTAAATACATTTTTCAACACATTTTTAATTCATTTTCAAACTGAATAAAAAATGGTCCATTCTAAATTCATTTTTCAACACATTTTTAATTCATTTTCACACTGAATAAAAAAGGCCCATTTTAAATTCATTTTCAAACTGAATAAAAAAAGGCCCATTTTAAATACATTTTTCAACACATTTTTAATTCATTTTCAAACTGAATAAAAAAAGGTTCATTTTAAATTCATTTTTCAACACATTTTTAATTCATTTTCAAACTGAATAAAAAAAGGCCCATTTTAAATTCATTTTCAAACTGAATAAAAAAAGGCCCATTTTAAATACATTTTTTAACACATTTTTAATTCATTTTCAAACTAAATAAAAAAAGGTCCATTTTAAATACATTTTTCAACACATTTTTAATTCATTTTCAAACTGAATAAAAAAAGGCCCATTTTAAATACATTTTTCAACACATTTTTAATTCATTTTCAAACTGAATAAAAAAAGGTTCATTTTAAATTCATTTTTCAACACATTTTTAATTCATTTTTAAACTGAATAAAAAAAGGCCCATTTTAAATTCATTTTCAAACTGAATAAAAAAAGGCCCATTTTAAATACATTTTTTAACACATTTTTAATTCATTTTCAAACTGAATAAAAAAAGGTTCATTTTAAATTCATTTTTCAACACATTTTTAATTCATTTTCAAACTGAATAAAAAAAGACCCATTTTAAATTCATTTTCAAACTGAATAAAAAAGGCCCATTTTAAATTCATTTTCAAACTGAATTAAAAAAGGCCCATTTTAAATTCATTTTAAAAAGTTGTAACGTCCGGCGAGCTTTGAACTTACGTTCACTCGCCTTACCGCTAACAGAATCATCCTGAGTCTCCCCCTGCAGCATTTTGTCTGACTAGCTTCAGCCATGGGGCGTGGTTTGAGTTAGGGGAGCCCATCAGGACCTATAGAGCTGCCAACTTGCCGATTTCCTGCAGATACACATTACACACATTCACTCTATCAGAGGCTCATCTCCCATCTCCTTTTCAATTAACGACACATATTTTTTATTTAATACGTTATAAATTTTTATTAAAGAAAACTTTGTTCATTTCACCACCCTTTATTTTCCTTTTCTATTTAGGCGCTATGATTTCTTAATTTTCTCTTTTTTTTTTTTTCCTGAGTTCCTGTCGCAAAAATTGTATCCACGTAGCTGAAGGTCGGAGAGCTCTGCGAATCCTCACTGTTGCCGAACTATAAAGAAACTGCTGACAAACAAAGAGAATAAAAAAAGAAAATTAAATTTTGTTTAATATTGGCTCACGAAAAAAAAAATAGATGAAATGAAAAAAATTCTTTCCCATTACACAAAAATAAACAAACACAAACAAATAAATTATGGTGTGACTAAGCAAACCCGCTCCGGTTGATCTGCCGCTTGCTATTGGCTTAATGCCCAATCTGTGGTCGTCTCACTCGAAAGCTGATCCTGTGTATCGGCTGCTTACTCGCTTGTCTACCGTTATTGGTCTGAGGCCACTGATTTTTCGTTGTATTTGTATAGCTACTTTCGTAGTTTTGTTGATTCTCGTTGTTTGTACTTCTTATTTAGGTATGTCTGGTTTAAAATTATAGTTCCTCTCAACTCCCCAGAGGTACAAAACTTTTTTTCTATAGAAGAGATTTTATTTGATCAATAAATCTGATATTATTCACGATATTACACTGTTCACAAAGAATATATATATATATATATATATATATATATATATATATATATATATATATATATATATATATATATATATATATATATATATATATATATATGTATATATATAATATATATATTTCAATATTCACACAAAAAAAAATGGTGTATTTTTGTGTGTTTTTTTTTTTTTTGTATTAATTTTTATTAATTAATTAATTTTTATTGTTTCGTTTATCTTATTTTGTTTTAATTTTTACCCTTTTTGGCTTTCTCATTACTTTTTTTAAGTTTGACTGCTCTTCTTCAAGTCTCGTGTCACAACACAATCCCCATTTTTTCATTTTTACTCCAATTTTTTTTTTTTTGTTTTTTTTTTAATTTTAGAAAACAGCGCCTACGGCGATCAACATCCCAAACCGCAAGATCCCGAACGCACCCATTTTAGTACACAACAATTGTCAATCATACCAATTATTTTTTTGACAATTTTATGTTGGTATCTATGTCGGATGGAAAAAAAAATTTATTTGTTTATATCGTGCGCTGACAGCTCGAATTCGAATATTTTTTTTTTTTTCGCTGGCGCTACATCCCATGGAGGGATTTGGCCGCTTCATTTTTGAAGTTTCGTAATCATTTTTACAACGGATAATGAGTGATTAGTTTATTGATCCTTACATTAAACCAGCCGTGATTTTTTCATCACCCGCCGGGAATCGAGAACCCGGGACCTCCGGAGCTTAAAGCAAGCGTGCTAACAACTGTGCCACCGGGGGGCATTCGAATATTGGATTATATATAAAAAAAACAGAATTAAATTACATATTTATTGTAAATTGAATGAAATCTGTTTTAGACGGACCCACCGTCACAAAGTTAACAAAAAAAAAAAATTAAAAGTTCAATAAATTTTATTTTTATGTATTTTCATTAATGAAAGCAATAATTACAAACATTTAAATAAAATTGGAAATATTTTATTTTATATGAATTTTAAATTAAAACTTAAAAAATTGAAATTAGTTTTAAAATATTCTGGAAAATGGAGATCCCTAATTTAACTTAGAATTGTAGAGGCTAACGGCTTCGGTAACTCTCACGGGCACGCGGGAGGTCGCTTCGCTCCCCCCCGCTTAGCCCTCCGAGGGGCTTTAGATTTCAACTTCGGGGGACGTAGGAGCCGGGATAGGCAAACATATCGCACTGCGTGCCGCACGTAGGAGCGGATTATATGGAATCTATTAATGACACTGCAACATTTTATATCGATCCCCATCAAATATTAAATAATTTGTATCGATTAAATTTAATTTTTGGTCTAGAATTTTTTATTTTTTTTTATTATTCTAAACACATTTTTAATTCATTTTTCTTAATTCCTTTTCAAAATAAAATAAAAAATGTATATTTTATTTCATTTTTTAACGAATTTTAAATTCATTTTCAAACTGAATAAAAAAAGGCCCATTTTAAATACATTTTTCAACACATTTTTAATTCATTTTCAAACTGAATAAAAAAAGGTTCATTTTAAATTCATTTTTCAACACATTTTTAATTCATTTTCAAACTGAATAAAAAAAGGTTCATTTTAAATTCATTTTTAAACACATTTTTAATTCATTTTCAAAATGAATTAAAAAAGGCCCATTTTTAATTCAGAAAAATACCTTTTTTAATTCGTGTAGCCGTCAGGTCTGTCTGTTCTATAAATTCTATAAACTCAAATTTGACTTATTTACATTCTACATGTTTCTAAAATTTTTTTAATTTTTGTAAATGTTATAAATTCAATAAATTCTTTGGATTCTATAAATTCAGTAAATTCTATAAATCCTATTCTATGAATTCTATAAAGACTAAAAATCCATTAAGTTTCTTAAATTCTATAAATTCTATAAATCCTATAAATTCTGTAAATTTGATAAATCCAATAAATTCTATAAGTTTTAATGTCTATATACTCTCCAAATTTTCAAAATTTATGAATTTTATAAATTCTATAAGGAGTACAAATTGAAAATGCGGGATTTTTTTCTATTTTTGAACGTTTATTCTGAAAAAATGGTAACAAATGAATTATTCAAAGTATTGTCCATCGCTAGCCACAACTTTTTCCCATCTTTCTGGCAATTTACGGATACCGTCGCGAAAAAATTCGGCCGGCTTGGCTGCTATCCAGTCATCGACCCATTTTTGGGCTTCTTCGTAAGAATGGAAGCGCTGGTCAGCTAGGCCATGTGTCATCGATCGGAAAAGGTGGTAATCGGAAGGAGCAATGTCTGGGCTATACGGCGGGTGGGGTAAGACTTCCCATTTCAGCGTTTGTAGGTATGTTTTGACCGGCGCTGCAACATGTGGCCGAGCGTTGTCATGTTGCAAAATTACTTTGTCGTGTCTTTGCTCGTATTGTGGCCGTTTTTCTTTGAGTGCGCGGCTCAAACGCATCAATTGAGTTCGGTATAGTGCTCCTGTGATGGTTTCGTTCGATTTCAATAGCTCATAATACACCACACCCAGCTGGTCCCACCAAATACAGAGCATGAGCTTGGCGCCGTGAATATTTGGTTTGGCCGTCGATGATGATGCATGGCCGGGGTAACCATATGATTTTTTGCGCTTCGGGTTATCGTAACGGATCCACTTTTCATCACCAGTGACAATGCGATGCAAAAAACCCTTCCGTTTTTGCCGTTCGAGCAGCAGTTCGCATGCAAAAAAACGGCGCTCGACGTCTCTCGGCTTCAGCTCATACGGCACCCAATGTCCTTGCTTTTGGATCATTCCGAGGGCTTTTATACGATGGGAAATGGCTTGTTGTGTCACTCCCAATGAATCTGCGAGCTCTTGTTGAGTTTGACACGAGTCTTCATTGAGTATTGCCTCCAATTCAGCATTCTCAAACTTTTTCACTTGGCCCGGCCGCTCTTTGTCCTCAACGTCAAAATCACCACTTCTAAACCGCACAAACCATCTCTCGCACGTTGAAACCGATGGAACATGACTCTGATAAGTCTCGGAGACCAATCGATGTGCTTCAGCAGCACTTTTCTTCAAATTAAAGAAGTAAATTAAAACTTCCCGCAAATGCTGTTTTGTTGGCACGAAACTCGACATATTGAGAGCTCAAAAAAAACTATGAATTTGACACTGCGACAAATTGACACATACTGAAAATTAAAGCTATAAGACGTAGCTTTGACATGAACATAGTCACAGTACTGCCTGATGCGTATAGCGTTAGTAACGCCATCTGTTATCAATCCCGCATTTTCAATTTGTACCCCTGATATAAAATCTACAAATTCTATAAAATTTATAAATTCTATAAATTTTATCAATAATATTGTATAAATTCTTTAAATTTTGTCGATTCTTTGTGTTCTATTAATTGTTTCAAGTGTGTCTGTTTTATAAATTCAACAAACAATTTTATTTGTTTTGTAAATACAAAAATTTTGAAAAATCCTATAAACTTTAACAATTCTGTAAATTTAATAATTTCGTTAAAAATTTATAAGCTCTATAAATTCAATGAATAAAATTTAAAAATTCAGTAAGTGCTTTAAATTCTTCAAATCTTTTGTTTTCTTATAAATTCTGTTAATTCGATAAATTATATAAATTTGACATATTCTCTAAATTCTATAAAGTCTATAAATTTTATAAATCCTAATATATTTATAAACTCTATAAATTTTGTGAATTTAATAAATAAATTCAAAGAATCTTATAAATTACATAAACTCCACAAATATTATAATTTCTATAAATTTTATAAATTTAATAAATTCTATGAATAATTCTATAAATACTATGCATAAAGTTTTAAAATTGAGTAAGTTCTTTACATTCTACAAATCTCATAAATTCTTATAAATTTTGTAAATTCGATAAATTCTATAAATTTTAAAAGTCCAATAAATTTATAAATTTTAAGTCTGTAAATAAATATTATAAATTTTAATATGTTTTTAAAACCTATAAATTCTTTAAGTGTTATAGATTCTTCTATGGGTTCTATTTTCTATATAAATTATTCAATTCTGTCAGTTCTATAAATTCATAAAATTCTAATGTTTCTAAAAATTGTTTAATTTATATAAATTTTATAAATTCAATAAATTCTGTAAATTTTATAAATTCTATAAAGCATAAAAATTCAGTGAGTCAGGTTAGGTTAGTTGGAGTGGCACAGAATTTATTCCCTTCACCCTTGGTTCCAGCCATTTATCGCAGTTTAAGCGCTGCGATGGGACTCCCTAGACTAACTAACGATACTAAATGGCAGTTACAATTAAATGCATTTCGTATAAAATGAATGTGAAAAAATAATTCGGAAACATTTTTAAACATAGATTTAATTGTTACTGCGAGTTAATACAGTTCTTACAATTGGCAATGATTGAAATCAAGTGTTTCCTGTTTTTCTGGTTTTCTCATTAAACTTGATGCATCGAGGCTAGTATCATTTAGGCTAGAATTTTGATGACGATATTTCCTGCTGCTAAATGCGCTTTTTTAGCCTCGTAGTGCACTACCATCATCCCAAAATTAAAGTCCTTTTCGAAACGCAAAAACGTATATCACGGTTTTTGATATTTTTCAGCTAATGAACTAACCATATTAAATGTTTTCTGAATTTGTTTCTTTGTCGGACTCGTTTCTTTATCGCTTTATATGGGGCTTTATAGTTCTGTGGCCACAAATTATAGTAGCTTACGTTTGCTATCTCTCCCCTAATTTCACTAAATTTGACGTGAAGTGGTAATACCTTGTGGCCAAAGGCTATGGTCGCAAGCCGTAGTAGCTTTACTTGGCATATATGAAAAATGAATTTAATATTCAATTTGTTCTAACTCGCTAGAAAATTTATCAAATTTGACTTAAGTATGACTTGTGGCCACAGAGTTATTATGTAGTAAATACCTTTTTCAGTTTATAATCTAAGAAACAACACAATACGTACTTGGCAGGTGCATTTTAGAGACGAATTAAATAAAATATGTATGGTAATGCATCAGGTAATGTTCAGGAATGAGCATTTATTATTCCGTTATCCGTTAATTAGGTGTCATATCATGGTGAACGGAAAAGAGAAATACTCTAAAACTTCCAAAAGTAGCCCCTCTATATTTTGACCAGCTCCCTAAATTGACTACTTTTTGCAATTCTCTTAAATATTACGCATAATTTGTAGCACAATTGAAGGAAATTTTTCTTTTTAGACTGACTTTGAAATTTCAAATTTTTAAGTTCTTTTATTCCTTAAACTAACCACCTCTATAGATTGACCAACATTTCTGGGTCCCTTGAATAGTGACATTAGAGAAGTTTCCCTGTATATATAGTGTCTACAAGACAGACTATAATTACACAAAATTATGTTATGTAATTTTGAATTTACTAAAATTGGTCTGAAAAATAGAAATTCATTAATTCCGGAATTAGTGTTTTCAATTCTGGAATGATTGAAACCAAAATATCGTCCGGTATTCCGGAATACCGGACTTTCGAATTCCGGAATTGAATGCCCTAGAAGCGATGAATGTTGCCCGGAATAGTGGACATGGCGTCGTTTTAATTCACACAACTGAATATTATTATTAATTATTATTGTTATTGTATTCTTTGTTTTTAAAATAAACTTATTATTAATTAAATTATTATAATTGATCTTAAAGATGTAAAACTAGCTATATCAAACAATGTAATGATATCTAGTTGAATCAACGTTATTATTTAATTTATTTATTGTAGGATTTATTTATTACACTAAACACTGCAAAATTTTCTATGTAGATGGCTACTATTGTAAAAAGTTTGTCCACTTATAATTTTGTAGATAGATTTTTTTAATTTGAATTTTATTAGTTTTTATTTTATTTTACACTTATTGATTATTTTTAGTTTACTTATACAATTAATTCGGAGGATTTATATGTTAGTCTCAATTTTAATTTTAATTTAGCACAAATATAATTATTTTTAGGTGCTCTCCACCTTTCGGGTATCGTAACCGTGAAGTTCCAACGACAGTTGTTTATTTCATGTTTGGTAGTTGAACTATTTCTTCTGCCAAAAGTAATTTACCTAAGGATGTCTAGTAGATGGAATTATCTTCGGCCAAAAGTAATTTACCTAAGGATGCTGTTTTATCCTGATTTAATAGCTTTAATTTGAATTGTTGCCAATTATTTTCTTGGTAAGGAAATTCGCACGGTGCCAATAAGTCACGCCACTGCCTTTGCACAGTTAATGGTGAGCCACTCGTTCCCCCTTCTCCAGCCCAAACAAGTAGGGCTAACACCATCCAAGGGCAGCTCCCCATAGGCATACATACCTATTTAAAACTTAAGACTTCACCTCTACAAGTACTTGTTCAGTTTCAAACCTTATATTGTTTTCCAAGTTACAAAATTTTGCGGAATAGCTACTGAAAATTGTGAAATTATGCCAAATGATAAATTTAGTTATTCAAATTCAGAATGCTGGAAAATAAGTTTGGTATCTTAAACTTTTTAAACAATCCATTAGATTTTGTGATCCTCAATTTATGGTAAGAACATACCTAGAAGTTTCCTAAAATATCTTTGAACAAGGAAAATAAATTCAAGAAAGATTCTAATTTATCGAAATCCAGTAAATACGTTAAATTAAAAAAATTCTAGATAATAAACTAAAATCAGGAAAATGTCTGAAATACGTTGGACACAGCTTTTATGTGAGGTTTCAACAAACTATGAAGATTTAAATTATAATTTATCTTATTTTGCTGAGACATCTTCGATATGGTATTGAGGACCGATGCAAATCAAGTGTTATTCCGCGGGGAATTGGGGATTGTATTGAGACATACAAAAGCAATACATGGTAATTGCTGGCATCTATAAAATTGTAAGCGCTTAGTTTCTTTCAACCGTTGAAATAGATATATCAGTTACAAATTACTTTTCAAATCTTCATCAATATTAAATAATCATGCCGCTCTTATAATCAACAATAAAACTCTATAAATTCCTAATACTGGCAGATAAAAATAGAAAATTGACAAATACAAATGACATCTAAAGCTGCTTAGACATTTAATCTCCGACCCACCTCAAAGAATATATTGTACAATATAAAAATTCGGGCAATTATCCATTAAGGGCAATAAAAGGCCATCCCAAAATCTCAGACGTTCAAATCACATTAAAATTATTTTATATAAATTTTCTTCAAATGGATATTGAAATCATAAAATACGGATTATGTCAAGTCCATTATGTTTTCGACTCATCTTCTACATATAAACAGACAGATAGGTAGAATGAGAAATTTAATTTATCGTTGATTCTCGTTAAAACCATAATTTAATTTTGTACTTTTGCAACAAACAAAAGTTTCATATTTAGTGGTGTAGGTGTAAGTGTACGCATCCTCTTTACAATCTCCTAAATTATAATTATAGTTAATAATTAATTAAATTAACTAATAAAAACAATTCACAAACAAAACCATATAATTAACTTTGATTATTCCTCTTATATTCAGATATTGAGCGAACACACAATAACAAAATTAATCAACACTTAAAAAAGGGTGGAGCTTTTTTTTTTTTTTTGGATTACGTTTATGTTCGAGAACAATATTCCATTGTGAGACTACAAGAGAGAACGTTTATTTGTCTGAACATTGGTTCTTTTTTTTTGTCTTATCAACAACGTGTAATAAAAATTGATTAGAAACGAAAAACAAGACTTGTTACAAAAACAACTCTCGTTGATAACATAGAAAAGGAGGAAATCCATTTTCTTATTCTGGTACGTCGTATCCATATTCCGTATAGCAATGGTACGAGTATGTAAATGGAATAATTCGAAACATATCATTAGGTTTCGACGACAACACCAATGATAACAAAAAAAAATATAAAAAATGCTTAATGAATCATTTAAACGAATTTGTTTGTTGTTATTTGCCTCGAAGGGTATAAATACGAATTGAATATGGTAATGGAAACATTTTTAATACTTTTGTCAAATTAAAATCAATAATTTTTTTTTTAATTTTGTATTTTTATGTAAATTAACATTTTTTTTGCGCTAGGATTACGATGAATTCTTTCCGTTTCGGCTGTTTGGGGAACAACAGGAAAATTTATTTAGGGATTTTATGATTATGCTTGGGTTTGCGGTGGGTGTGTGCGAGAGTCGAGAGATGCGATGATAGATTAGAATAGACTACATAGAGAATAAGTTGATTCGATTATTGCATAAAATTAAATTTAATTTCAGCTTTTGTTTTTGTTTTATTTTGGAAACAAAAAAATGATTTTTGTGGGGATGTTTGTTAAGAAGGAGATGAATAATTAACGGCCGATTCATCATTTGGTTGTTCTATTATATAAAAATTTTATTGTTTGATGGAGGGATGTTATGGTTTCGAAATATTTAATACAAGCATCTCATGCAAAATGTTTTATAGGCGTTTTCATAAATTATTACATTTTTATTTATAACACGTGACACACAATGTTATAAAACGACGAAAGGGAAACATTTGAGTAATATTTGTTGTGTTGATGTTTTTATAAATATTTAATGAACCATGAATATTTCGTTGTTTAGCGGTGGTATGATTAACGGCGTTTTTGAAAGCATATGTCATTTCACTGCTTTGTTTAAAACTTCTAACCTATGTTATGCCAGAAAATTGTTAACTCAAGTATGAACAAAAAAAAAATTATCGTGATCTTAATTTAGTGGAAACAAAGTTCCCAGTTCGTGTTCTCATTTATTTTACACAATAGATAAGAGCTGTTTTAGTGATCCGTAAATTGAATTGGTGGGTTGTTTGACGTCCTTATAAACTCATTTGCACAATCTTATAAACTCATTTGCATTTTGCATACAACAGTTCGCTCTTTTATCACTAAGTTTTCACGTTATGTAGCAGTAACTGTTGCAACATAAGTACATATATCTATATGCAAAGACCATACATTTTTTTTTTTTTTTTTTCATTTTATTTTATTACGACTGAGACTGCGCTCATCTAGCAATTTTTCTTTCAAATACAAATTTTTATATATCTAGTAAAATTCACGTTTGTTGGGGTGTAACCGACTGGTTAGCCCCATAATCAATTAAACCTATTTACTAATTTTAGTTTGGTAAGTTCACTAGGTCAAGTGGCCTCGTTCTTTGGAGTCTTCTTTCAACGACAGGGTTATCTATCATATGGCGAATATAGGGGTTTCCATGTTCCTGGAGCCTTATTTTGTGTTTTGCGGCATGCATTTTTATTTCCTCTTTGATGTATTCCATCCGTAGGTCCCTGTGAAGGTCTTCATTTCTTGCGTACCACGGAGCATTGACGATGCTACGAAGAACCTTGTTTTGAAACGTCTGTATCATTTTGGCGTTTGTTTGCTTGGTACATCCCCAGAGTTGTATACCGTAGGTCCATATCGGCTTCAAAATTTGCCGATATAGAAGCAGCTTATTGTGAATTGTAAGCTCAGAGCCTCTACCTATGATCCAATACATTTTTATGAACTTTATGTTAAGTTCTTCTTTTTTCTTTTTGACATGCTCTCTCCACTTAAGCTTGGCATCGAGGGTCATGCCAAGGTATTTAGCTGTATTTGCATATGGCACGAGTCGCGAGTTAATTTCTATAGGTAGGTGGTAAGCCTTTTGATAAGTAAAATTAATATGCGTGGATTTTGTCTCATTAAGTTTGATTCGCCATCGCTTTGTCCAGTTACAAACCGCATTGGTCATCCTCTGGAGTTTGCTCGTTGCATCAGCGACATTATTTCCAACTGCCATAATTGCTGTGTCATCTGCAAAGGTGGCTATGGTTCCTTCATTTGTGGTTGGTATGTCCCTTGTATATAGTAAATACAGGATTGGTCCTAAGACACTCCCCTGCGGGACACCGGCAGAGATTTTCTTTAGCTCAGAGTATTCATCCTCATATTTCACTCGAAAGTGTCTATTGGATAAATAAGATCTTAGTATGGCATAGAATTGTCTCGGTAGATCTCTATGCAGCTTGTATTCCAGACCACTGTGCCAGACTTTATCGAATGCTTGCGCGACGTCCAGGAATATGCTTGAGCATACTTTTTTACGTTCTAACGTTCTTTCAATTATGGTGGTGATTCTATGGACCTGTTAAATTGTAGAATGCTTTTCTCTGAATCCAAATTGATGTGGAGGAATTAGTTGTCGGTTCTCAATTATTGGTTTAAGTCTCTTTAGTAATAATTTTTCAAAGAGTTTTGACATAATTGGCAGCAGAGAAATTGGCCTGTATGATTTTTTATCGTTAGGTGGTTTATCAGGTTTTGGTATCATGATTACTTCTGCTACTTTCCATTGATTCGGAACATATTTTAACCGAAAGCTCGCATTGATTATGTGTAGTAGCATAGACATTCATACTAGATTTCTCATTTAATAGTAACTAAAGGAAAAAAACAAAAACTTCTGATAATTCCAATGTATCGTTGTGTTGTGTATTTTATAAGGCAATGATTTTAGAATGCGTTGCAAATATAATACGTATATGCAATACACCGATAATATTTGAATGGAAAATTTTTGTTTTTATTTTCTGTTTTTAGTCAAATGAGAGATCTATTATGATTGTCTATGGTAGTAGCTTACGAAATCCTTTGTTAGGTAGAGCTTTGATAATTTGGCAAGTAATCAAATCATACCCTGGGGCTTTTTTAACATTCAGTTACTTTTCACTTCTTCTTTTAATTCTTTGAGAGTTACTGGCCGTATTTCAAACTCATCCAGCTTGTGAATAGATATTATATTTTCATTGGCAGTTTGTCTTGGTAGTGGTTGGAAGGTTTCCTGGAGATACTCCGCAAATAGATCAGCCTTCTCTTTGTGGCCTCTTGCCCAGGTTCCATCATCCCTTTTAAGTGGAGGCACTTGCATTTTGGGTCTTTTGAGTCCCTTCGTCGCCTTCCACAGTGAGTAATCAGAATTTTTTTCATCAGTTAGGCTAACTAGATATCTGTTGATTGATTCATTTTTAACTTCTTTAAGAAGGGATTTGAGGCTGTTACATAAATTGTTAAGAATTGTTTTGTTCTCCGGTGTTCGATTAATTTGCCAGGTTTTACGAGCTCGTCGTTTTTCTCTTACCAACTCTCTAACTTCCATTGAGTAGAATATGTTAAGCGTCTTCTTATTTTGCAAAATGGGAGTGCTTGCCAATGCAGCATAGTGAATTATTTCATTGAGTTGCTCCAATTCGTCTTCCAACTGTCGAGAATTTCTTATCGGTACCTGGAGATTGATTTTGTCCTCCATTATTTCACGAAAGAGATCCCAGTTTGTTTTTGAATTTGTTAATCTGGGTGCACTTTCCCTTTGAATTACAGTTTCGCTGACTGTCATGATAACCGGTGAGTGATCCAATACTAGAGAATTGCTGTTTTCAATGTGAATATAGTTCTGAGATATACCTCTTGCTACATAAAAGTCGATTAGGTCAGGTATCTTAGCTTCGTCACTGGGCCAGTATGTTGGGGAACCACCAGAGTAAAATTCACATTTTGATGTCTGGGCTGCTTGAAACAATTCTTTACCCTTTGAAGTCGTAAGTCTAGATCCCCAATAGGTGTTTTTTGCATTAAAGTCTCCTCCAATAATAAAATCACGTCCTAATGATTTAAATAGTTTAATGTAGTCCTCCCTTTTCCAGTTATGCCGGGGAGGACAGTATATTGCGGAGACAGTAAGCTGTCTGTGTTTAGTGTGAATCCTAACAGTGGTGACTTGCATTGTTTCTTCTTCGATTTCTGTTTCTACATGGTGTTTTATATTTTCTTTTATTAGTAATGCTGAACCACCTCTTGCTCTTTCCGCTGGATGAATGGAATGATATAAGTTATAACCCCGGATTTTAACAAACGAAGATTTAACAAAATGGCTTTCGGATATTAGAAAAATGTCGATTTTTTCTGTATTTAAAAATATTTCTATTTCTGGAATATGTTGCATAAGTCCATTCAAATTCCAGATTGCTATTCTGAAAGTTGTGTTCTTACTTAACATTTTTTATCGGATTGCGTTGTGGGAGTTGCATTTTCTTCAGTTGATCAAATATCATGTTGTTCAGGTTACTTTGGTCATCTAGCCGCTTTGTAATAGCTTCGATGCTGTTCATAATGTTTTCCATAATTCGATTATTTTCAGAGCCCATATATTTGGTTGAACCCGAGCCTTTCACTACCTGAGCAAATGTTCTTCTTTGCCCTGCGTTGCTTGGTTGTTGGCCTTTACAATTTATACACTTAGCTGGTACATCTCTCCCTATTGTACATGCCTGGGTAAAATGTTTACCTGAGCATTTTACACATCTCGGATCCCGGCTGCAATATTTTTGGGTGTGATTAAATCCCTGACATTTCTTGCATTGGGGTATGCGTGTAGTGGTTCTCCTCATTGGTTCAATTTTTACCTTCATGTGAAGAATTGCTTTTATACCATAAATATTTTGAACATTTTTTGAGTTATCAAATACTAGCATAAAAAGAGGGAGTCCCCTTTTATTGAAAGTTGGGTTTCCTTCTTGGTTTTCTATTCTCTCTTTTTTAATCATATTCACAGCATCTAGTATTTTAAGACCTTTATTTTTTAAGTCTTCCATTATTTCTTCGCTTGAGCAAGTGTGATGCAAACCTCTTGCCATAAATTTTATCGGTCGAGCCTGTTTGTCCTCATAGGTAAACCACTGATACTTTTCAGCATTCAGCTTCATAGATAATGTTCTATAGGTTTCTGAGTCCAGAGTTTTAATTTTCCAAACGTCATTGTTTAGCGCTGTTACCTTATATTCTTTGTCAGTAACCGATTTCATCAGTGACTGAATTTTTGGGTAACTCGTTACTCCCACGATACTTATTGGTGGGGGGGGGGGTTTTCTTTCGGTTGCACCAGTTTTGGTGCAATGTTCTTGGTAGATTTACTACCTTTCGGTTGATTGGCCTCAGGTTGGACAACTTCCGGTTCGGTACTTGTAGTTCCACTAACATTTAGTTGTTCAACCTCAGGTGACGATTCAGCTTTTCTTTTCTTACCCTTCCTGGAATGTTTTTTTTTTCTTCTTTAGGATCCAGTTCGTCTCCCTTTCTAATTCATCCTCATCAGTGAGATAGTTGACTTTCTTTGGTTCAATACTCTCTAATTCGCTTTGTTCTTTAGCATCCCGATTCATTTTTAGAAGTTCATTTTCTCGCTTTAGATACTCAATTTGTTCGCTTAGCTAGGCAAATGATTGCTCCATCTTCTGTAGCCTCTCAAAGAGATCCATATTTTCCTTTTCTAGGTCAACAGTTTTTTCACTGAATCCTACTGCTCGCATTGTAAAATTTCCGCTGGCATCACTTCTTTCATGCAGTGTTTGGCCCTCCTCAAAATCCATAGGGCCAGCCTTCGAAGAGAATGGATCCCCCCCGGATGTATTGTCCAGTGACTGATTAGAGTACCACTTGGGGTAATAACTTTCTCGGACTTATGCATTGCATAGAGTCTTGTTGGTGATCGTGGCACTGTGGAACTTCTTCCAAATGGATTTACAGAACTTATCACCTCTGAAGTATTGCGGCCATTGGATAACGACGACTGGGAGCCCGCTTGTTCACCCCTCAAAGTCGCCGGCACTGGGTATCCGTTTCCCTGCGCCGTAAGGTTTTCTCCATTAGAGTCCCCCATATTGGTTATTATATTCAGGGAACCACCCCTAGCTAGTTTTGGTCCACGAATGGTATTTTATTTCCCATTTACCCTCCGACAAGTCGGTTAGGGTTTCCCCCTATCCGCCACCTGGGGACGCGCCCGATGGGAGACTAGCAGCTACATACGAGAAAGACCATACATATATCTATATGCAATAACCTAATTTATTTTTATGTTTTATTCCCCACTAAGGCAAAATAATTAAATTGAGGGAATATTGTAATCGCGAAGACGAGAACAAAATTTTGTTCAGACATTTCGGAGTTATGGTCCGACATTTCGTTTACAAATCAGTAGAGTCCAAAAGAGTGGCCAGATCACGTAATTGTCCTTGAAGAATAATTTTAAAATGGGAAAAATACAGACATGCCCTGATTTTCGCGAACTTAATATAAAGCTGTGACGAAATTGTAATAAAGTGAGATCAACGGTTCAGCACATAGTTACACATACAAAAAATCAAACAGCATTCAATACAGCACAATACTGTACTACGAGTGATTCGTAAAAACCTACAAACTTCCAGTTCGACTGTGCAACAAATGGTTGCCAGTAGTTGTAGAAAACAGTTGGGCTCCCGGGTGGGAAAGCCTTTGATTAGCGGTGTAATTAGAATAAAGAGGACTCAATTCGCCAAAATACACCACGATTGTTGCTTTTGGCAGAGAATTATATTTATGGATGAGAGTAAATATAATATTTTTTGGTCACGATGAGCCCGCAAAAGTATGGGGGAAAAAGGGCTAAACGAAGCAAATAAAACATTTTTGAAGTACGGTGAAACGTGATGTTGGAGATGTAATGGTCTGGGACTAATGTCGTCAGTGTATATAATTTAGTGTTTATAAACGGCATTATGGACAAACACAAATATCTTATTTTACGAAAAGCTAGGATTGGTAAATGGAAATTGAATATTTCAACAGGACAATGACCCCAAACATTCGACTCATATAGTAACGCCGAAACAACTGCATTCATAGCTCGGGCGGCAGAAAAGTAGCTACTTAAACAGGAAGTAACTTCAAAAAAAAATTTTTTTGGAGCAAGCAAAGCCAAATAGAACAGGGTTCCACTTGAGTTTACGCAAAAACTGGAATAGTCAATGACAATTAGATTGTAGTCCTTCCTAGAAGCCAAAGGTGACCGGGCTAAGTATTAAAGCTGCAAAAAATTTAGTTTCTAAGTCGAGTAAGATTAATTGTGTCAGATGGTGGTGGAAGAAAATTAAAACATTTCCTGTTTTAAATTAATTGAATCAAACTGTAACAATAAATTCTATAATCTTTGTTTTTAATCGCCCTTTATACTTATGAACGTTGATTTATATCATTAGTTGCAGGATCTCCTAGTTTCGCTAGTTTAGGAGAGTGTACGATGAACTATGTATGTCATAGAGTGTTTATTGAACTATCTAGTTAACGGAAATTTTTATTATTGTTTTATTTTTGAATTGCCTTTATGTGATAAAATATAATATGTACATTGTATTTTGTAGTACATTATTGCGCACCTTTTGTGTCGCGCATCATGGGTGCTGTATGTTTGCTTATTATACATGAATGGGTTGGTGCGTCATACCGTTAACCTTTTATACTAATAATTTTGATTCATTAGTGATTTATATTACCCCTCATTGTTATTGATTTTTTTTTTTGGTTCTCCTCATCGATTAGCACCGATTGAAAACTGGTTTTACTATATTGATTGTGTGGGTTGAGACTGAGAGAGATCTATGTGTATTGTTAACAACTGAGCGGATGATACTTAAATATGAAATTCTGATTGGTGCAATGTATCGTAGTATGTGATCATTAGTATAAAATTATGGGGTGATTCGAGCCATTTGTTTTTGGAGAGAGTATCCGTTGGTTTTACTTTAAGGGCCATGTATTGGTGCTTGTGATACGCGTGATTGCATGATTGTGAGGGTGGAAAGATTCATGCAGTGGAAAAATATTGCTACCTTCGTGAATCCAAAAGGTAAAAATTGGACAAGAAAAACTCAGTCATGTCTGGAGGTTGAGCGAGTCAAGTGTTTACCTGGTGTTAAATATTAATAAAAAAAATAGAAAATATAATTATAATACGCGAGTTTGTAAAGGTTTTTTTTTGCCGGGTGGTTAATCTAAATTAGATAAATAGTGTCAGTGTGATAAAAAGTTTTTGGGCTAATGTAATTGATCATACGGTTTTTTTGATATAATTTTTTTGGTTTTTTCTGCCGAATGGCTTATTTGTGTTCTAATTTTAATTACCAGTGTTGGTTTAATAAAGAAAAAATTGGATAATTTTAATCGCCAGTGGTGTTACCGTTTTATTTGAGTTTGTGATATAAACTATTGTGCTAGTGAATATTTTCTATAACAGTGAAATCAATAAAGTAAAAAAAAAAATAAAAATAGTGTAAAGTAGCGGTTCTTCGAGCGAGGGGAACCTGCGACGTGGGAGCAACTGATCTCCATTACAGGGTCACCCAGGTAGACTCTAGAGGTATTGTGATCATAGTTTTTTTTTAAATTATTTTATCGGTGGAAGAAAAAAATTAGACCAAACAAACACCCTTTCTTGTAAGTCATTAGCAATTTTTTTTTGCATTAAAATTTGATGTGAGCCGACCTTGGCTGATTACCGCGTGTTTCTGTTTATGATTTTTTTATCGTTCCTTTGTTTTCTTCCAATTTATTGTATTATTATATTATTCCACTAGATAACATTTTCTTCCCAATTTTTTTTGCAAACACGTGTTTAATCCGAGTAGGTGCATCCCTTCGAATTAACTTGAACAGAGATACTGTTGCAGAACACCTTATTTGCCGTTAAATATAATTCTATAAAATTTATTCGTTTATTGACATTCTTGTTTTTTTTTATTGGTTAATATTTGGCACTAAAATGAGTGAGTATAGTGAAGTTAGGGGTTTCGATGACACGGAGTAGCGTTCTTTTGTGCTGAGTCGGTCACTCCATACACTACAGGTCGTGCTGTCCGTTCTCCCATGACAGGCTGTCTTGGGAGACGGCACGACACGTGTGTTAGTCGCGTGGAGGTGACGCCTTTCGCCACGTGGGATCGTCGCTTTGTCCGTTGGAAAGGCGCCCTTCCATCTTCCCTTTGGCATCGGTGACAGTTGCGACTGAAGGGGTCTTTCCGGTAGACTGGCCGATGATTAAGGGGTCCTTCTCAGCAGACGGGGCAGAGATCTGGATGGTTGAGGCTGTCGTCTCGAACGACTGCACCCTGTTTATCATTTCCTTCTATCCTGAAGATGTGGCAGTCATCGTCTAAGTTTTTCCTAGTTTCCTTATTACATTTTTTTTACTGACTTTATGATCTATGAGGTTATTCCAGCATAGTAAACAAATAAATACCGCATCAGACCACTGTTTCTATTTCTAACCTTTTTAGAAATATGTAAAACCAAATTAAATAAATTTGAAACCAATAAATGCATTTTGAAATGAAACACGTGTGTACTGATTCTCCTATAACACCAGCGGGGAGTGTCATGGTGTCTAAGATGAAATTTGACCAATTTGTAACTGTGACTGTTTCAATTCAATTGAAAACAAGTGTTTTTAAAAAAATTTAAAAATGTGTGCACTCTCAATAAAAAATGATAACTAAAGCTGCGTTTTTTTATTCGCTCCCGATAGCTGCTATGCGGAGCAGTCAATTTTCTACACCTAAATTTAAATTTGACGTGCTATTTATTGGTACATTACATTTATTTAACGTCAAAATATAATTTTTAATTCAATTCAGAAGTGAAAACGTGAAATAAAAAATATTTAGCTCTACCAATTTATATGGAGCCGCTATCCGGAGATATTTTCATATGACGGCTCTCGATAGCAGCTCCGGATAGCGAATAAAAAACACACTATAAAACGAAAAGCATTTTTGCGAGGAGACTTTTCGTTAGCCGTCTGGTGGTTAATAGCATAATGCAGCATTATTTAGTTGAGTAAGAAATTTAGTCGAAAAAATCGACATGAGGCACACAGCTTAAGTAAAAATTACACGCATTTGAAATTTCAAGATTGAAAATTTTATTGAAATATTTTGTTTAGCTAAGATGAAACCGACCAATTATGTGACTGCACGTTTTCTTGAATCGAGTATACTCACCGGCTGGAGGGTCTTTGTCATCACCAAATAAAATAGAGGCTCAGTTAATTTTTGTTTAATCATTAAAGAACAATTTTAATTTATAGAAATTCTCAAAAAAAAAAAAACAACGTCACAATCAATTAAAGATTAACGTTATTTTTCATCAGGAAAAACTCAAAATGACATTTAGTAACATAAAAAAATTTAATTTAACAAAACTCACCACGACAACGTATCCCAAAGAGTACTCTCGGTCACCGCTTGTTCGCGAGCTGAAAGTTCTAGAAATACCTTAAACTAGGTAATAGAACTTCTAACTTTCCTCATGAAAAACTTTCACAAATTTTCTTACTTTATTTCATACAATACTTCTAATATGGTAAGCCGCTTAGCCTCTGTAATATAATCATCGTTCAGTTGCTGTAATATGATCATCATTCAGCATGTTGTGATCGTTACGAGGATCGTTATACATTTTAATATACAGTAACAAGACAGCCGTAACCGGCGGACAGGTTCTAAATTTTGCGTGAAACCTGGCTGATATGGTCACAAAAAAATGATGTGATTCCATGATAATAAATAAAAATGTATGTTCACTTGTAGTCTGATTAAAGTTTACTTATGTCATGTTCGAATATTCTTCCCATGAAACACTCCCAATAGTTGGCCATTAGTGTCTTCTATCTTATAGTTCACATTAACAATATTTTCTTTAATTTTACCTTTCACAAATTGAGGAGCAAATTTTGCACAAAACTTCTTCACAGCATTACTCTGCGGATGAGTTCGAAGGTACACCGTTTGGCCAGCATCATAGGATTTATTCTGCGATCGTAAATTGTATCTGTTGGAATTCTTGACATTTGCGCTCTCTATATGCTTTTTTACTTGTTCGTGGATTAGTGAAAGTCTTGCCGGTAGTGGTAATATGATTTCACCCTCGGATATTTCACCAAGATCCTTTAAAATCTGATCCATGATTTATCCGATGGTACCCGAACAATAGAAAATGTGGCGAATTTTTCACCGTTTCATGTACTCCATTTTTCAATGCTTATACTATTTCGTGAAAGTATTTTTCCCAGTGCGTATGTTTATCGCGATTTACCAAAACGCGATATTTCAAAAAGCGATATTTCAGAACGCGATATGGTACAAAACGTGATACTTCAAAATGCGATATTTCAAAACGCGATTTCCTATTTCTGATCGTACATGTTCATTTTCATGATTTTGGTGAAGGAAAATTTTATTAAATGAAGGAAGATTAATAATTATTATTATTTTAAAATTTTAATTTTAAAATATCGCGTTTTGTCCCATATCGCGTTTTGAAATATCGCGTTTTAAAATATCGCGTTTCGAGCGGATCCCGATATATGACCTTATTGCGGCCAGTATCGATCTGTTAACTCTTTCGGATAAATTAGATTGCGGTGAATATACCGCGATCTTCGAGTCCATGACCCCAAATTCTTGTGATTAATTGTTTATATTCTGCGCTCCTAAACTGTGGACCATTATCGGAATGAACAGTTTGTGGCAATCCAAAGACACAAAACATATCATTCTTCAGGAAATTAGCTATGTGCTGTGATGTACCCCTGCTCATTGGTTTTAAAACTACAAACTTGATCAAATGATCTAAAACAATCAGAATCATTGTATTTCCTAAACTTGAACGAGGATAGGACCCCAACAATTCCACATATATTCTCTGCCATGGTCTGTCTGTCGATGTGGAACATTTTTCCTAATAGTGGATTCATTGTGCGGTTAGGAGCTTTTGTCGTTTTACATATTCCACATCGTGCTATGTAATCTCTTACGTGTCTTGCCATGCCGGGTTAGAAATAGAATCTACGAAGTTTCTCTAAGGTCTTCGCCACTCCTCCGTGAGATGATAACGGGTCATCATGTTCTTGTTTTATCAGATTTTGTACCGGTGTGAAGTATTTCACACAAAGTGTAGCTACACAAATTAACGAAAAGTGTAAGTGCATGGAAAAAGTGTAGGCCTACATAAAAAACTTTAAATAACCAGTATAGCAAGGCATGGAACAATTTTTTCATAGAGTAGACAGGCCAAGCTATCCGAAACAATTTCTGTTATTAAGATAAAAATGGTTAGGCATGTGCGACGCTATTTTGAAAATTGTAAAAATCACTTAAAATGTTCAAACCTGATGCTACAGCCGTTTTGTAAAATCTCAGAGATGTTACCAGGTGTGGGCTTATATTTTCATAATTTTTTGCAAGCGCACTACGGCTCATATCAAATTAGTGATTTAAATTCCTCAATATATACCCTACTTAGCCTATATCGTTATTCTCGATAAAATCTCTGAGATTTTAGTAAATGGCCATAGTGTAGCATCAGGTTTGAACATTTTAAGTGATTTTCACAATTTCAAAATAGCGTCGCACATGCCCAACCGGATGGCTTCGAATAGCTTGACCTGTCCACTTTATGGAAATGCAAGCCCACACCTGGTAACATCTCTGAGATTTTAGAAAATGGCCATAATGTATCATCAGGTTGGAACATTTTAAGTGATTTTTACAATTTTCAAAATAGCGTCGCACATGCCCAACCATTTTTATCTTAATAACAGAAATTGTTTCGGATAGCTTGACCTGTCTACTCTAAGAAAAAATTGTTCCATGCCTTGCTATACTGGTTATTTAAACTTTTTTATGTAGGCCTACACTTTTTCCATACACTTACACTTTTCGTTAATTTGTGTAGCTACACTTTGTGTGAAATACTTCACACCGGTAGATTTTGTTGTATCTTGGATGGAACCCATAGCTTCCAAGTCGGTAAATCAGTTAACTGTTGAGTTTTTTTGGCTCCAGTCTGATATATATTGTTTCTTTATCAATTCTAAAGGCCGGAAATTTCGTTGGCTCGTTTTCTATTTTTGTTCGAAATTCCACATATTCCTTTTCAAAAATCACATCCGATTGTAAATCAATTTGCGCTGTTACTTTAATTATGCTGACTAAAGGCTCTTCTTTTGTATCGCAATATATTCTGGAAAGCATAACTGGAACAACATTCTCACTACCCTTATGATGTTCAATCTTAAAATTAAACCCCTGGAGTTTCAAATTCCAAGGGCCAATCGTCTGCTAAAGTGTCATTGTTTAGCCATTTCAGACCCGCATGGTCAGTAATCACAGTGAATTAATGGCCTTCCACGTAAGGTCGAAATTTGTTGACGGCTAAAATTGCTGCTAAACGCTCCAGTTCTCTAACTGTGTAATTACGCTGCGCTTTATTTAACTTTTGCGACATAAAAGCTATAGGTCGCTCATTTTCTTCATGGTCGCAAAGCACAGCACATACGCCTTCCGCCTTATCTTTATTTATTTATTTATTTATATACACTTACAAACTTACAAAACTTCTGGCACACTCCATTTTGAGCTTTTGCTCATTCTTAACAGAGCATACCATAAGATACATACTATGACATGCTTCGAATAACCTTTAATAAATTAAATCAGAGATTTTGCTGGTTGGCTTTCGGTCCTCCTCAAGTATTTAATTTCACTGGTGCCTGGCATATCTGGCGGACGTTCCTCAATCTGGAGAGGCTTCCGATGGAAAAACTAGCAAGCCCCAAACGATAAGTTATGATGAATTTTATTCCTTCTGCCAGGTTATAATAAGTAGCTCTCTCTGAATGGAGCTGTAGCTGCTGCAGTTGTTTATTATTGAAATCAATCTCACCAAATTTTAACCCATTTTGACAAACACATTCAATGAAAACAAATAACACCTTGTAATATAAATATTTCCATGCCGTCTCTATTGCTTTGTCTAGTTTTGGTCCACCCTGGGAGTTTTATTTCCTCTAATTTGAAAATTTAGATTTAAAAAAAAAAAAAAAAATTGCGGAAAAAAAACATAACCGACGACGTGAAAGTCTAAGCCTTCCGTGCTAGCATCGCAATGAATCCAAACCGGTTTGTCATATTCTGGATTTACCAAAACCGGAGCAGAAGTTAACAATTTTTTTAAAATTCGGAATGGTTCATCTGCTTTCTCGGTCCAAACAAACTTATCTTTTTCCAAACAATTCGTAATTGCCGCGGTTACCGTTGAGAAATTCAAAATACACCTTGGGTACCATCCTGCCATACCGAGAATACGTCTGGTCTAATTTACACTTACTGGAGGTGGTAGGTTTATCGCCCACCAGCTATCCCAAGTAGCGTATCTCCCTCATTGCAAATTTACTTTTGTCAATGTTAATGGTCAGTCTTGCCGTCCGTAATAAATCTGCAACCAACTCTAACAGCTCAAAGTGATCCTTTAATGTGGTGGTGATGATCAGTGGGTCGTCCAAATAAACGAATACTATATTGTGGGGATCGTGCGGTATAACCTAATACATCAACCGACACATTGACTGAGCCGCATTGCACAGCCCAAACGGCATCACTTTGAACAGATAGAGCAGTCGCCCTGGTACAGTAAAAGCTGTCTTGTCACGTGATGATTCCTTCCGTTAGTGGTATTTGCCAAAAGACGTCTTTTAAGTCCAATCCAATAATGTACTTACTTAGCTTCTGTTAGCCTGCCAAGAAGTCCGTCTATTAAAGGGAGAGGATACGCGTCCTTTTCTGTAACAATGTTCAGTTTCCGTGCGTCTAAACAAAGCCTTGTCTTCCCGTTCGGTTTACGTACAATGTATGCTGGTGAGTGTAACACTATCCCTTTGAATAGGATAACGTTAACAAGAAAAAAAAAATAATGTTTTTTTGAATAAATCGTGAAGTTCCAGAATACGCCCTAATTCTGCCGCTAGCTCGAACGGAGAGGTAAGGTTGGACCGTGGGGTTGTATTCTGGCGTTTTACACTACACTAGAGCATGATGCGAACACTCCAACTCACAGTCACTCACCTCAAATCACATCACTCCATAATTCTCACGGCTTAGCCACTCATTATAATGAAAACTTGTAATTTAGATTTAAACAGATTTTATACATTTTATTATGACAATTAATTAATAAATTTAAGAGCAAATAATTAATAAAAAAAAATACAAATTTATTATGCAGTTATAAAAATTCTAAATAATTTAACAATGAAATAAAAATGCAAATATAACATCTTATTAGATTTAAGTACTGTTATAAAAATTAGCAGCCAAATAATATTAATATGTAATTATGACATTTTTAATGCAAAAAAAATTATGTATTTACGTGTTACCTTGCTGTAGTCGAAGACGAAGAAGCGCTTCCCACGTTCTCGATACGACAGGTGTTTCCTAGAATGAAATGTCTCAGAAAAAAAATAAAGGAAAAAAATTTGATATTAGTTAGCTATTGAAATTAAATAATGACTTAACGTTATAATAAGATGCAATAAATTTTAATTGAAAACATAATTATCCAAATAAAAAAAAATAAACTGCATAACTGATTTAAAAAAAAAAAAAAAATATAAATTTAGAACAAAAGAAAATAATATAAATTAATATAGAAATAGAATCACACTTATCCAAATGAATTTGTTGTAGATGATGTCATCTCATCATACGATATCGCCAAAAATCCAAAACCGCTATCTAACCGTTATATGTATATCGGCACATAAAATGAATCCACATGCTCCTCAACAATACCAGCAGCCACGCAAAAAAACTACTTCTAACGTACCCGCATTTCAATAGCACCAATATGATACATAATATATTGCTTGGTTGTACACTCAACAAAATGATCCGTGGGCAATAAATAGTCCACTCCAATTTTAACGTAATAATTTACGGAGATTGAACATCACCCATTTATCGATCACTGCACAATAATGTTTATCGAATAATCGAATTGTAATGCACAATAGTGTTTGTATTTTATTTTACTAGTTTTGGTAACAATACTAAAAACACTAATCGATTTATCGAAAGCTAACTTAATTGTCATACATGAATAATCAGCAATTATCGATATTCAAACACAAAAAAATCACAGCAACAAATCACCATATACAGTCACTAAATTTGAAATTCTAATATGTATAAGAATATTGATATAAAATACCATAAAGTTTGTGCACACAGATTTAATGGCCACTAGCTTGAAAGCGTAATTTATTACTTTTCACCACATAATTACATAAATGCTTATATTTGATAAAGGTCAAAAACATAGTTTTACGCACAATAGTTTCATTAATTTTTAACACCGTGTCCGCATAGTAACCACATTTATTGTTTCAATTATGGGCACAAATTCCACAAATTTCATAATATTTAACTTACGATTCGTTCACTTTTATTTTATAATTTTTATTTTTGATTTTATTTTAGCCAACTATAGCTATTGGTAAATATCTGAGTAATTCCACATTTTACCCATTACCACAGAAATCTTCAAACTCATTTTTATTTATTTTTTTATTTAGAAGTTTAACGTTTGGAATCTCGATACTTAATGATCATATTTTTTCAGTTTGTTACATCCACAAAATCACCTCATAACAAACCGCAATTAGCGGAGATCATAAAAATGGAAAGATCTCGTATTTTTGTTCCCCGCCAAAAAACAGAAAAAAAATTATCTCAAAACTCAATGAATTTATGACTCGTCGCATAATGTTGTGTGTACATCATTACAAACAAATAAAATAATCCATCAATCGGACCGGTGCATGTAATAAACATGACTCAATTATACATTTCATATTTATTTCGGTCACTGTAACTCATTGATTATAAAATAAAATATTTGTAACAATGTACGACAAATAAGTAGTACAGTTGACCCACAGAAATGTAATCTCATTGCGATGAGAGCCAAAAAAAATGGAACGGACGTTACATGAGCTCCATGCACTCTTGCTGATTTCGAAACTCCTGGGCTAAGCATACGGTCGATTTCTTCATACAAAACCTCTTGCACGGCCGGTGAAATGGGGTAATACCGTTGCTTAATTGGTTTCACGTCTTTCTGGATTTTGATATCGAATTCGTGTAAATTTGTTTTCCCTAGACCTACTTTAGTAAATGACGGAATCGGATGTGTTTTTTTTCGGATAATTAGGTTTTACAATAAAATTTTGTTTTGATTTGTTTTGATCTGTACGAACTACCAAGACAGCCGTAACAAAGAAGGCCTAGACTTTTTTCTTTGGCTATTGACGATTGTAAAAGTAGGCTGAACGCCTCTCATGGAAAAATTGTTTATTTAAAAGAACCATCCATTTGAAGTTTGTGTTGCATAGATAAACAAAGTAGGCAAAATTGAAAGAAGGAATTGCGCTTGTTTCAGCAACGAAATAAAATTTCAAACATCAATGGATAGATAGTTTTAATATAGAAAAAATTCGCAACGTGGAACTCGTGATGCTCCAATCGTCAATTTTACCAAGTTATGATATGTCAATTACTTTTAATATTTAAGACATTTAATATTATAAAACATTTGCGCCTACTGGATTAAAAGTGTAACCTAGCAACACATTCATTTTTATAATCGTAATAAAAAGGCCAACTTTGATAACCAATAATAATATTAAAACAAGCTACTTTCAAGACGTTTGAAGAAAAAATATTTTCTTTTTCGTTTACATAAAAAATTTTTTGTAAATTAATCTAAAATTTTAATACTTTTAATAGGCTAAAATACCAGTGTTTTTTATCAATTTGTATACTATAATTATTGGTTACATCATATATGTATATGATGTTAGTAGCTGAAACAATTAACGCAATTAAAATTTTTGTTTATTTATGTCGTTATCGAATTACATTACTTTGAAAATACATTATAATTAAAAACTTTTATTTTATTATGTTTTTGTTTTGATCAAAACAATATATAATTTTCCAAACCAAACTATAAGAACTAATTACAAAAATCTCTTATTACTCGATTTTTCTACTAAAAGTGATTATTTTATAAATTGGTGCTTTAAACATGGAAAAACAAAAGACGCAAACAAAATTTATAAAATCAACAATATTAAATTTCATGAGAACAGTAATGATGTCAGACAAATCCTTCTTTTTTTCGAATTAAAGAATTCGTTTCCTTTTGAATTTTTGCGAATACATAGGGTTTCTAACTATGTACTATATTTCTCATTCTATGAATATAAACTAAATATGTATACATAAGAGGTAATTCGCTAAATTGATTTCACTTAAATTTTAATCTTCTTCAAAGTCATAAAAAACAGTTATGAAATGCCCAACTAACTTAACTGCCAAAATATCCATGTTAAATTAATAATTAGTATCAAAATTAATAAATCCAACAAGTAGGTAGATGATGGGAAAGAATTTGAATTATGATAAAAAATGTCAAAAATATCAAATCTTGCCTTTTCAAATATTTAATAAAAAAATTAGTTACCAAGTAACTTTTTTTTTTGTTAGCCAAGAGTAGAAAAAAAAACGAGATATGAATTGAAGCGTTTAATCTGAAATAGTTTCTCTTTGAACATTATTCATGAAAAATGTATTAAAGAATTGAACTGAAAGTACTTTGTACCGAAAGATGAATGAGAATGTTTTATGAAGAGAGATGGGTAGGAAGTGGAAGGAAATATTTTGATTATTAAAGAATTTCGCATTATTTGGTTGAATAAACTTTAATAATATTTTACATTTTTTGTGCTAGATTTTGTGATTATGAAAGGACAGAATTTACAGTGTTGTAATCCAGAGTATTTTTTTTTTATTTTTTATTTTGTTTTGTCAAATTACTTTAATTAAGGAATGAATGGGAAAAGTTATTGAAAGAAAATCTACAAGATACCGTTTTATAGTAAAATTTGTTTAATTAGTTTAATTGGACTAAGTTGGAAATATTTGAAGAAGCCTTTTAATTGAGACAAGTTTATTATTGCGAGGTCATCAATCTCGAGATATCGACTATTTCTTTCGCTAAAATATAGGTTTGAAGTGACTTCGAGACAGGGCGGATTATAACCTAGGCAGACTAGGGACTAGAGCTCGTGAATTTTTGGGGCCCGAAAATTTCGTGCTCCATTGGTGGGGTAACGTTTGTTTTTCAGAACTGGCTGACCAGCGTCAACAGTTTTTTCGTTTATGTAAAGGTCAAGGCTTTGCCGTGGTCTGTCCAAACATCGAATTTTTGATCCGTAAAGTAAAAGTTTCCTAGCCTTTCAATATGTTTAAGATCGTTAACCTATTGAAAGGTAAATGAAATCGGCATGTTTCGAAGGAATAAGGCTTCATCACATTTTTCAAGATGTAGATATTTCGACACCGTAGTTCTATCTTGGTGTAAGCGCCAACTTTTTAGTTTTGAGAAAATTCATTTTGGAGATTTACTCAATGTTTTAAGTAAATTCAATTTAAAAATTCCCAGTAAAAATTGGGAAAAGTTGTTATGATTTACATTTGAGATTGCCTTTTTCCCTTCTACGATACATTTTTTTTTCGGAAAACGTGGAAATTTTTATTTTTTTAGAGATTTTTTTAGTGTAAGTCACACATACTGTAATTTTTTCCTAGATATACACAAATATAAAGGAGATACACTAACATAGAACTGGCAAAATATCAAAACATTATATTAAAAAATTGGAGATTATCGTACATAGTCTTTTCATGGAAAATTAAGATATGGCCGAAGGTTTGGTATCTCGTAATGAGCGTAACTCAAACTGCAGTAATATGCAGAATTTTATTTAAAAACGATTTTTACTTCAAAATATTTATTTAAAAACTATAGTTACATTATTTCAAAGTAAAAGAAAAATTCAGTCAACCTTTGGTAAAGTTCATTGTTTTTAATGTCTTGATCAGAGTTAATGGAGTTTTGAGTTTCTAAGAAACTTTTCAATTGTACTATGTTCCGCGTTTATCTCCTGCACTTGAGAGTGTCCTGGCTCCGAAAAATTCTGCTGTACCTCAATTATGTGAGAATGTTGTTGCATGAACTTTAGAATGGCTATAGTAAAGTTATTCTGTTCCTATTCTGTAGAACGCATGAGTCAGACCAAAGAATAATGTTCTTCACTGATGGTTTGTCAGAAACAAAAGATTTCAAAATTTTTATTACGCTGACACTAAATCATTATCTGCGCTACCGTTCATAGCCTAGTGCCACATTGCACAATATGTGAATTTATTAGCACTACAGTGAGCCTTTAAATTATAAACAGAAAATTCACGTTTATAAAAAAATTAGATACGTTTGCCCAAGGTAGGGCAAACACATTCTGTAGGTTGTAACATAGTACGGCCGTAAACTCGTCTCTACTGTGTCGATCAGTATCCCTTTCTGGTTTTGCCAACCTATTATTGTGCTCGTGTTTCTGATCTTTAGCAAATTCTTCAGCTGTAGGCAGTACAGCGATCTTATGTGCTACGCACTAAGCTAAGTTAAATTCCTCATTAAATACTTTAGGGCAAATATTTAATTTAACAGGTTCAGTTGTGCTGCTTGTACTTAAAGAAGTACATTCGACTCACTTCAACGTATTGTCGTTCAGAGTTCACTCTACAATAATGGGATTCGATTGTCGATTGTATGAAAGCTTTTAATATCGTACCTTTTTAAGTTTTTCTTCTTTTATTTTTTTTCCGCTGGTGCTACATCCCATAGAGGGATTTGGCCGCTTCACTGTGAAGTTTCGTAATCATTTTTTTAACGGATAATGAGTGATTAATGCTTTGACCCTTACATTAACCAGCCGTGATTTTTTCATCACCCGCCGGGAATCGAACCCGGGGCCTCCGGAGCTTAAAGCAAGCATGCTAACAACTGTGCCACCGGGGCGGCAAAAGGATTTGGGGTTCATTAAAGGTGTTAATTCCTCTTCGGTAACTTCAATATCACTCAAATTTATATGACCTGAAGCATGATCTGGCAATGACCTCACTTTATTGCTTCTTAGATTTGACTGTACCTTTAATGAATTTTATTTTTAATTTTGTTATAAACTTTTAATTGATTTTGTGCTTACTTTGTCTACTGTATATTTTCATGTGTGGCTCGTCATCTTAAGAACAGTCCATTGGGCGAAAATCAGGATCTAAATCTGAATCGTCTTCCACTTCCAGTGTAATAGATCGAACTGGTGATGATTGTTCTTCACAGTTAATCATGTTTGTTTTTTTCAAAAAGTACTGCACAATTTAAAAATCTACCTTTCATAAAAAAGTACGCGATATAGCACAAAAATTTTCATTGGTTTAGAATTGGAGATATACTAAATCAGAACAAAACTTATAGACAGTCTACTCTAAATTCTAATCTTGTTACAACAAAATGGAAAAATTGTATGAACTTGGAACAAATATTTTAAAAATGTTCTAATGCATACAGATGATATTTAATATTGGACTTACAACCTAAATGAACATTTCTTAATGCAGTCGTGTGGACTGAACTAAAATGCACACAGTTTAATTTAAAAACTATGGCATATTATATCGATTACACAAGCCGTAAACTTCTTTTTATTTTTAAATGAGATTAAAATAAATTAAATTAAATAAATATAAAATAATAGTTAGTGTTTTTAATTAATGGAATTTATTAGTGAATATAACATTAATATGCTGGAGTCAATACCTCACTAAATACTGCTACGTCATGCAGATCGAAAATGACACAACAAACGAGCCGATGAAATAGATTCAAATGATATCCAAGCGACATGTAATCTACATATTTGCTGACTTTTTTGAAGTAGTATAATATAAAGAATAACACAACTTGCTCTGCGGTTAGTTATGATAAGACAAGTCCTAACTCGAACTTAACTTTAACATATCAGGAGGTTTTAATAGCTTTAAATCAGTTAGATTGTAAAAAGGGGCACAGGCCTGACGGTATTCTTCCTTATTTCATGGTAAGTTGCGCTGATGTCCTTGCGGCTCCGTTGACAAAGATTTTTAATATTAGTCTTCGATCTGGAGTTTTCCCGAAAGTATGTATAGAAATTATCATCGATTATTCCAATTTTTAAGTTTGGTTCACATAGTGATGTTCGAAATTATAGAGGAGTTTCTTTACTTTTAGGCATCCCGAAACTTTTTAAAAGTCTAGTTAATGCCCGATTTTTTTTTATAATTAAAAATGTTTGTAACTAAAAGACAACACGGTTTCTATAACGGTCGATCTACGGTTACAAATCACACGATTTTTAATAATTATGTTACAGAGGCGCTTGTGTTAGGTTTCCAATTAATAAACTGTATTAATTAGATTCAAATATGAGTGCAATACATTTTTATTTTAATGTGTGGATAGTATGGTAGCGTGGTGGCCAATTAACATCTCCGTTACGGCTGATTATTCGATCCCCGAAGACAGTGTGGTAAAGACCAATTGTTTCGTTTGCTGTGTGTTTGCTGTGCAGCGTCCTGTTGAAATCAAATGGCATGTGTGTCCTCCTCTTGAATTCTGGGTAACAAAAACTCATTTATCAGGGCTCGGTAACCTATTTTCTAAATTTCAAACATTAAACTAATTTTCTGTCATAACACGAATGACGTAAGTGTTGCCACACTCGAAATAACCGGTAGTTGAAATTGCAAATGCTGGATGGACCACCCGATACATAATATCACTAATCGATAATATTTCATTCATTTCATAATAACTATCTAAAGGCATTGCCCCATGCAAAACGGAAAACCGGAATTTGAAACCGTCAAACCCAATTTTTGGCTAAGTTGCTTAACTTTGCAATATGAAAACTATTAACAAATAGTTCTAATCTATAAGTTCCATCATATTCTAAGAAAATTTTATTAAAATTTATTTAATTTCATTCAAAAAGCCCCAATTTTATGTTTTGCCGTCTGTCAAGCAAAAATCCGTCCGTCAAAATATAAAATTGGAGTTTTTTGAATGAAATTAAATCAATTTTAATAAATTTTTTTACGAATAAGGTAGAACTTATAGATTCAAACTATTTTTTAATAATTTTCATGTTGAAAAACAAACAATTTTGTCAATAATTGGATTTGACGGTTTGAAATGCCGGTTTGCGGTGTGTGCATGGGGCAATGCCTTAAGTGTAGTAAATATATATGCAGCTGTTAAGTTTAGCTAGGTTAAAACTCGATATGTTACAGAAATAATACTAGAAAATGCATTAAACAATGTAGTAATGAAAAAAGTCTAGATTACATTTACCAGTAAATTGAAAATAAAATTAAACAAAAAAATTTAGTATTTACGCATATCTCATATTCTATTTAAAACCGGCAAACTACTCAAATAATCTAATTAAAAGCAGCAAAGAAGAAAGAATCATAAACTCCGTCCGAGCACGTCCTTACCTAAATACCTACCTATTGCAATATTTGACTAAAAGCGGCCTGCATGTAATGTATTGATTTTTAAGATATTTCTGCTTATGTATAAAATAATTACACATTAGTTACAAATAACCCCCTGAACATAAAAGATGGATCCGCCCATGGTGCTACCGCTGGGATAATTGAGGAGAGTTTCAGTGCAAGGTCATCCCCAGTGATATGAGTGTTAAAGGCCAATGGAAAGGTTCGTCTTTATCTGGCTGCTCCCAAGGTAAATTCAGTTGCCGTAAAAAATGTTTCTTGCCATTGATTGAAGGGTTCTTGGGAAAATTAGACAAAACTAGGTTTATCAGCACTCTAGAATTAAAGGATGCTTACTGGCAAAGACAAATTTATTTAGAATAAGACGACTTTCACGTAGCATCGACTGTACCAGTTTACCGTAATGCAGTTTTTCCTGTGTAATTCAGCCCAAATGATGTGTCGGTTAATAAATAAGGTTGTACCTTTCCGATTACTAGGTTTTTATTTACCTAGACAACTTACTATTGGTATTTGCTAAGTTCGAAGAACATATAGCAATTTTTATTGAAGTAGCTAGATTGCTAAAATAAGCAAATCTAACTATAAATGTGGAGATAAGTTAGTTCATCATTAGGGAGACAAAGTACCTGGGCTACGTGTATTGGTGAGGGTTGCGTCAGGCCCGTAGAAAGTTCAGGTTATGTACGAGTATCTCATCCCCTGGCATCGAGGGTTCATTCCGAATTATTTAACTGTAACCGATCCTATAACGGATCATAGGAACGGATAGTAATGTTTAATTTTATTTGACATTCAATCTTTATATGCAACTCCCAAATTACATTAATTTTCATATGATCCAATCCATTGGCAATAACTACCTAGACAATTCGTATTAAATATTTATTTCGCCCCCACGTGTGAATTTTACCAATTTTTTCACTTAATATTTAAATTTGTATGCTCTTAGACTCGATATAGCTAATACAAAAAAAAAGTTTCCTTTTTCACATGAGTTGAAAGTTTTATTTCGAATTTAATCGAACGCTTTGTGCCTTCGACGAAAAACTCAAGAGGGTGAATTTGTTCGTATAAAGTGAAATTGAACTTGATTTTGAATATGCGGAAATGAAAATTTTATTTTTTCATTTCTTTTCGTTTACGATATTATTTTTTTTTGTATCTTATTAGAAAGAAATCTAATCAAATATATGATTTTTTTTAGCCACTTTAACATTTTAAATTAGTTTAGTTGAACAAATATGGTACGTAAATAAATTCGAAAAATGTTTACAACTCATCAGCTTTATTGATTGAAAGAAAACGAAAAAGTATTTTAATTAAATTGCATAATATTATAATAAAACTGATAAATATTTAAATTTAGTTTAATTTGCACCGTCGCAGAATTTATTGTAGGGAATCTAATATAGAATCTATGTATATTTGCACAAAATTTAAAATTAAATTAAATTTTGTCACATGTCAGTGTGACGTGTAACATTTTCAATTGTTTAATAAAATTCGCCATTTTTAGTTTATAAATTTATTTATTTACTCCACATGTATGCACTCTTGCATCGCCACCGATACATCTAAAATTATATTGGCAATATCAACTAATTCTGACTTTTCTCGTTCTTATTCTACCTAATATTCCAAAAATTTTCTTTTATATGTGGATTGTCCATATTTATTTGCAGTTAAACTCAAACAATTATGGTCTAAGCCAATATTGTTATTATAAGCAAAGTTGTTTGCCCTTCCTCTTTTTCTATCAAATACACTTCTAAATTGGTTAGGTGATTTGGGATGTAGGTATAACGTTATATATTTAATCCTAATATAGCTTAAGTTAAGGAAAAACTAATTATGTTAATTCAATCCATTACATGAATAAAATTGATTTTCGCTCACTGAGCAAATAACACCACACACATTTGTATTTATATTTTTATAAATAATCAATATCAATAAAATTCCCGTATTATATAGAACAGACACGATATAAAACGGGATTAACATGATTATTATTTATTTCCCTATTGCGAACGCATCAGTATCGAGACCGACTGTGCGAATGAAATATACCCATCTATAAAAATGGCTACAATAAATTTTATTTATGTCGAAAATTTGACAAAGATTAATCATAATTCTTCTCGTATAAACAAACAACACAAAACAACATTTATTTTTATCAATATAATCATAAATTTTCAACTCGATTATATTTCTATTACATCACACGTAACATAAATATTGTATATTTGAACATACATACATACATACATAAAATAATTCTATTTTACATAAACACAAAAGTCTGCGAAACATAAAAAAAATTGTTCGTACTTTTTTATTTTTTATTTCAATTATTTGAAAATTTTCAAACCTAAGCTTTCATAAAAGAATACAAAATCATAAATAATATAAAACAAAATAAAAAAAAAAATAAAAAAATTAAATTTCCCGTCTGTTGTAAAAATTGCAATCTAATTTATAGTTTTTCCGTCAATGTAATATCAACAGCAATATTTCAACTCAAAAACAACAAAATGTACCGAAAAGGAAAATCCTGTCTAAATGCTCGTCTATACATACATACAAGACGGGAAATACACGATAATGAAAAATTAGATGCGGGAAAAAAAATCAAAATCATTTTCATCTCTTTTATGGTACACAATTTGAAGGCTGCTAATCTATCACGTTAAAAAATAAAAAGTAAAATTGATAACACGATGCGGCGTTTATATTTAAAGTGCTTGTCGAAATGATTGTGAATCTTTTGTGAGTGTTTTATATACAGTACATGATTCTATACACATTGCTGTACGCAGGAATAATCCAAAAAATATTTACAAATTAAATAAAACCGCACAAAATAATAAACGTTTAAATTACGAAGAGAAAGCATAGAACCACTTTGTGTCGAAATTTAAGATGAAAATTTTCATGAGAATATTTTTTTAGCTTGCTTGCTTTGGGAGTTAAAAACTTGCAAAAAATAAACAATCGTGATATGAGCAAAGAAGAAAATGATAGCTATTTTACATTATCTATGTATATAACTTGACTGAGTCAATTTGTTCGACAAAAAATAAAAAGGTTTTGGTTTATAAATAGTATATAGTATTCATTCAGTTTATTTTTATTTACTACCACCAGTGGTTTGATGTAGGCTAGATCCTTAGACAATTTGTCTAGCACGATTAGGAAATCTATTAAAAGTACTTCTTATTCTTTAATCCATTTAAAATCAAATTGTGCTAATGCTTTAAAATCAAATAGTGACAAATGGAAGGATCTAACAGCGATAGATATACCTTTATGATAATTTTTCTCAATATTTGCTTTACAACGCTGTAAACCCTAGATAGATAACAATATTTCATTGTACTACTATGCGGATATTTTTCTTGTCACGCGATTTTTTTTTTCTACAACGCGATTAGTTTGAGATCGTTTGTTATGTACAGTATTTACATTTTAGTTTGTTTTTAGGTGTAGGGCCTCTCTATTCTCGAATTCCACATCCACTTCCCACATGTGAACATCTGTCAAAATTCATAAAAACGTTTGCAAATTGCAATTCCTGTATTCTTATTCACTACTAATGGAATTTTTTCGGTACCAACGGAATATTTCCGCTTGGGTATAAGCAAGAAAATATTGCTGATGTTACTAGATATTTTAAGTTAAATGAGTCAACAATTAGATTCATAGAAAAACAGAAGAAAAGATTCGGAATTCGGTAGCATCCAGATCATCTATCCTTCCCAAAGTTACTGCTCGTCCGAGAAGAGCAAGTATAATGGGAAAAATTGAACATGCCCTTATAGTGTGAGTTGAAGATATGCTAAACAAACTGTTACCTCCTAGATGGAAGGTGATCAACCAAAAATTTCTCAAGATTTTTTAATATTTGTAAGAAATGGGACAATCATTAGACAATGTTTCCAGCCACAAGTTTATTGCTAGCAATGGATGGTTCAAAAAATTCAAAAACCCCTACTCATTGCACAATATAAAAATACAGTGAGAAAAGGCATCTGCTGGTGTAGATGCACCAAACGCGTATCCATAAGCATTTGCAAAACTCATTCAAGAGGTGTTCTTTAGGTGTTCAACGCCGATATAACGGGATTATGGTGGAAAAAATGTTCTTTAGAGCGTATGTATATTTCAATAAATATAAAAATAGCACCTGGCTCTAAGGTTGTTAAATATCGCATAACTTTACTTGTTTGCAGTAATGCATCTGGTGATTTTAACCGATCGTTAAATCCCCGCAAGTACAAAATTACTTGAAAAAAGATTTTAGGATTTACATTTCTCATAATTTTGGATAACCCGCTCTCGCATCCATACAATTTAAGTTATTCAAATGTTGAGATGTCGTTTTTATTGCCTAATACAACCTCCCTATTATAACCTTTGGATCACGGAATCATAGCGAATTTTAAATTAATTTACATCCGTAAATCATTTCAATCAATTTTAGAAAAACTAGACACTAGAAATATTACAATCAGCGAAGTTTGGAAACTGTTCTCAATTTTGTGTTGAAATGGTTACTTCGTCAATTAAAGAATTGGTTGTTGGAAAGTTTTATTACCGGAAATGGTCAATCAGTGAAATGTTGTTGAACCAACTCAGAAGGATGAATTTAGAAATGTACGTGGCCTTGCACACGCAATGAGATGTGATTTGTTCGATGAAATAACATTGGGTGACATACAAGACCTAGCTACGGATTCTGAAATAAATGAAGTAGATTTGGTTAGAATAATCAGTAAAACCCTATCGACTTGAAGACAGTAATAATGAAAATATATCCTATGAAGATATTATCCCTATTTTTTAGGGAATGATCAACTGACGGATAGAACTTGTAACGAATTAGGCGGCATCAGCGGTCACCAACAAGCAGTTAGTCCCGAATTAGTGCCGTTCGTTACTGAATTTTTTTCATCACCTATTCAGAGCTTTGACGTGGTCATATTATGCCGGCTAAGGCTCAGGGAGTGGGGTGGGGTTTGTCAAAGGTGAATAGATGCTAGTGGACCACGAGGATGGGGTTGAGATGGAAATACGAGGATGGGCATAACATAGGAATGGAATCAAGGCATGGATCTACCTACCCGAACATACTGCACGACACTCACCAGTTAATCCTTACGTAACGCTTTTAGTTTCTCATCCTGAAAAGCAACAAACTAGGCGAACAAGCGAAACAAATCTAACCGGGTTTCTTAAGTGTTGAAAATACTTCAAAAAAAATTCGTTAATAATAAAAATGTATTTATAACTACTTTTGTAATACCGAAAGAAAGAGAAAAAAAAATGAAAAATCAAATACAAAATATATCTTAAGATCTATATGACGTCAATTCATACCCCAAACCAAAAGAGAAAAATAAAAAAAATACTTAAAACTAATAATTAAGCAAAGAAACAATAAAGAAAATATAAAATTAAAAAAAAAATATAAAATGTAAATAAAAGAAAATTCTTAACTTAATTTAACTGGCCACAGCTGATTCCGAAGCTTCTCAAAAATATTTTATAGTTTGTATTTTTACAGTGTTACTATGCATATTTTTGTTCATAACTAGCTAGATGGTTTTATTTTACTTTTTTTTTTATTTCGTTGTGTGTAATCAGAGCCTTCTAGAGTATAGAGCCATAATCATTATGACGTATTTTTTAGAAGCTTTTTTAGTGGTATAACTTTTCACTAATTTCCATAGGAATCCATAGTAAAAATGGTGTTTTTTAGCTTCAAGTTTTTCATTGAAAAATACAAAAATGTTACAAAATTTGTATACAAAAGTGTTCTACATATCTTTAGCAACAATATACAGGAAGGGTTTATTGGTATTAAGTAAATATTAATTGCAGAAATATTAAAATTAAATTATTTCTAAAATATATTTTCCGAACTTTCATTTTGAAAAATACATCAAAGTTGGCTCTGACGAATTAAAATAATACTTGCTACATTTATCTTTAGTTTTACTAGTGTACGTTAGATGTCTCAGATTTATACAGAAAAATACAAAAAAAATTGTTTAATCACAAAATTATGACACGTTCTTAATATTTTGAGAATTTGTTTTGCTTTTCCTACAATTTTTGAACTTAAATTTCCCCAAGTGGCGATTTTTGGTACGGTTTTTCAAAATGTTTACTGCCACTGCCATCTATGTATATTGGCTTAATGCACACGATTTGTAGTAAGCTTTTCTTTTTAATTTGACCAGAATGCTGTTGTTATGAACTTTTTTTTATATTTTGGTTTAAATAAATCAATTATTACAAGAAACTGAAAACGATTTACTTAAACGAGATTTATATATGTTGAAATTCAAACATTTATGAAAATATTTCAGAAATCATAATTAAGAATTTGCAAAGTTTTCATTTACAAATTTGTCTTAGGAAAAAAAGTGATTTCCCATATGTTTTGTGTGTTTTACATGAAAATTTTGGTTTTTTCCTCGTTTCTAATTCCCTTATAAAAGCTTCGTTTTTTAGATTATGGCTTGTATAATCAAGGTTGCTTTGGTGTAATGCATTCACTGAATGTGGTCACCTTTTCACCAAAGCTTTATAATTTGTTTTCCTCTTGTAAGTTAAAATATGTATAGTTTGTTTTTGGTGTTATCTCTGTGACCATCACACTAGCACTTTAATTATTGTTGTGGCACTTAACTTATATAACTAACATTACGTAATTACGTATTAAACTGATGCACTATGATGATGTAGGCATAAGCATAAATTTAATAGGTGCCAATCGAAACACTTGATATAATTAACTTCCTATTATTACTAATTTATAACTTTATCACTATTTTTATTATTATTTAGTATTATAAATGTCTTATTGTAGGTAACTTTTATTATAATGTAATATTATTATCCACAACCAAAAATTAATCACTTATTATAATTGTATAGTCTTTAAATGTCTTAACTTAACTTATACTAATGAATTTGTACCATTCGGTACATTAATAAAAAAAAATATGTAACTTATTTTTGTAATGGCGGGTTGAATTTTCACATTTTTTTTTTCTTCTTGCAATTTGTGAATCACGTGCACAATATATGTACATATTCATACCGCGAACCCGAAACTTTTATGCCATTTCTTAAAACACTTGACATGGTCTTTATTATTAACTTAATTTTTTTACTTCTTATTTCCAACACAAGAAAGTAAAATTAAAACTTTTTTATTTTCCATTAATATTATTAATCTTATCACTCACGATGCCTTGCAGGAGATCAACTAAAAAACAAATTTTTTCTTCCAACCCAAAAATGAGTTCGCTTTACTCATTAATCACCGAGCATCCAAAAATTCGGGTTTTTATATTTTTTTTCTTAAATACAATAGGCTATCCCACCCAACCATTAGCAAATGGAACAATCTAGTATTATTTCCCCTCTACCACTTTACAAGTTGTTCGTGAAATATTTTATTACCGCATTTTAAATTTTATCTGTACAACATAACATCCGTCATTAAAAAAAACGTTTAGCGTCAGGGCTGACAACCGATCCCTATTATGGAACGACAAGCGATATCTGTCGTTACAAACTGAAGAATTTAAAAGAAATTTGCAAAAAAAGCAAGCAATCTTTAAAAACAGATTTTGCAAAACCGAGTACGACCGAAAGGGCTACCGAACATATCAAAGAATAAAGTTCAGATTCGGATTTGGAAATAATGCCGCCACAACGTTCGCGGCCTAGTCCACTCATTATATTAGCAGTGAAGAAGAAGAATTTTAGTAAATTACTATGTATTAGAATTTTTTTTGGAATTTTTATTTCTTTAATTATCTGTAAATAACCCTACTTATGTTGTGTTTTTAGTGTGTAGCAGATTTATAAATAAGAATTGATTCCACGTGTGCAAAAATGTTGTATCGCATCTGAAATTCTACATAAAGTTTTATGCTTTTACCTGTCATAAGCCTTCAAAACCTTACCGAAACTTTTTTTGGATTAGGGAATTTCGTAAAATCAAGAACTCATTCTGCGAACATGAAAAGCACTAATCACCACGTAATGTTATTCAAAACAAAATCATTCTTAAAACTCGAATTTCTCGAACCGAACCATAGGGAAGCCAGCCCAACATCTACACACAACACCGTCACTTAAAATTAAAATCAGGATCCTCAAAAATCTCGATAAAGCTCAAATAATCTGGAATAAAACAATTTATTAAATTTCACTTTAAAATCTCATACTTTATTTAACTTCTAATTATCGGGCTTGAAGAAAAATTCAATTTCTTCAGAAAAAATCTAAACCGTTAGTAAATATAAAACGTAAATAAGTAATAAAAAACGATTTATAAAAAATTAAAAAACAATTTTTTTAAACAAAATATTTTTGTAAAAGTTAAGCTCAACTCATATTAGGTGAAATTTTTTTTATGAAAAATTTGAATAAAATGTTTTGTGATACATCACTTTACACGAATTAAAAACCATAAAATAAAATTTTATTAAAAATTTCACAACACAAAATAATTTTTTTTCTATAATCTACTTATCACAGAACGTCTCGACATTGATAATATACATAAAAAATCATTCATGGTTCGATTTATATAAGATTTAAAATTTGTATTATGTAGGTATCTAGAAATTTCTATCCTTTACATACATACGTGATACCATCATATTCCCGACTGAAAAAATCCCCATAAAAAAATACCAAAAAATACAAAGTAAAGTACCCCCATCGAAAAGGTAGACCACATTAAATTTTTGTTAACTACAATATGAAAATGGAAGGAATGTACACAATTTCATGTCGACCTATCCAATTAAGACCATGCACACCTCAGTTATCATAGTTTTACTGGAATGCGACTTTTGGACTCTACGATGTCGAATTCTTATTATGACAAAATCTTAAAGTATTATCTCTAAAATTGTTAAGTATATGCCTGATTTTATATTCTTAAAATAATGCGTTTTTAACTAAAACTCCAGTTAGAAGAATTCAAAGCCACTTTACTGACTTAACATTAATTTATAACGAAAAACTTATTTTGGTCATTAACGATAAAGTCACTTATCATATTCTTCTTCGGAAATAATGTTTTAAATATGTATAACAAAGTTCGTTATACTTTTATTCCTGGAATACTTTTCCAACTGTTCGATTGAAAAGGACGGTTATAATATTTTTTGGGGGAATATTTTTATTTTGTTCATTCGGTAAGTACAGTTATATTTTTGTTTCATGGAGAACTTGATCTTTGATCATTTTGAATGAAATACTTTGAATTTGTGTTTATAAGACATGCACAGTTTTATTCCAAATGCATATTATGTTTATAATACAAAGAAAAATCGTAGAACAAAAAGTTATCCGTTTATTCCTAGCAGCGAAAAGAACTAATTAAACCTTTATACTGCTCTCCTGGAAAAACAGGATTTTTCACTTATCATATTCTTACTTGGATAGGTCGATGTCATCCTTGTGCAGAAGGGACCAATGCTAAGACGCTTTGTAGAGTTTTTTATTTTAGTTTGTGAAATCCAAACATAAATATTGTTACAAATGTAAATAAATATTGTTACAAATTTTTCTGACGTTTTCCTGTCATCCTCGCGCACAGTGTCCAATGCTAAGTGGCTTTACGGAGTTCTCTATTTTAGTATGTGAATAATTGAGCCGTTTATTTTGAAAGTGGAATTAGTCAATGTTTTGTTGAAACGAGGTAATGAAAGAACAGAAAAACAATAAATGAACAAACATATGGGATTTTGAAATTTCTTATTTTTGTACAAGTGTTAGGGATTCATTTTTTTTTGTTTTGACAATAAATTATTTACCGTTAGAAAGAGTATACTGTCATTTATCTATTGTTATCATTAACTTGATTTTTTGAAAAAGTGACTTATTCCACTTTCAAAATAAACGGCTCAATTATTAAAAAATCTAAATTTTTCAAAAATGATCCAATCCGTATGAATGTTAGAATTTTAAAAAAATCATCAAAGCGGAGATTTGGGGCGACCAGCTCCATCTTCTAAGCTATAAAACGATTTAAAATGATAATTCAAAAATTTGTTTTATTCAATAAGCTTGATTTTTTGCAATTTTTTGTTTTTTCGGGATTTTTTTATTTTCGGTAACGATAACAACCCATCTTACATGCACATGTAGTATTTGGGTTGGTATCGGTATCCAAAATAAAATAATTCTAAAAAAACAAAAAAGCCCAAAAAAACAAGTTTTTTCAATAAAACAAATTTTTGGAATATTATTTCAATTCGTTTTATACCTTGGAGGATGAGGTTGCCGCCTCCAAACCCCCACTAGGAAGATTTTTTGAAATTCTAACGTTCATAGAAATTGGAACATTTTTAAAAATTTGTGTTTTTCAATAATTACTCACTACTAGAATAGTGAACTCCTCACAGCCGCTTAGCATTGGGCACTTTGGGCAAGGATGACCGGAAAACTTCAAAAAAAATTTCAAAGTTCGCATACTAAAATAAAAAACTACATAAAGCCGCTTAGAATTGGTTCTTTCTGCGCAAAGATGACAAGAAATTATGTAGCTTTCTTTAGTTTTTATATTGTGGTTAACAAATATTTAATGAGATCTTTCTTTTTAATGGGGCACGTTATTTTGCATTTTTTATAGATATATTGGCCCTTTCAAAATCTGCTAGAACAAATTCAGGGGTGCTATGTACTGTTTTCGCACAGAATTTTTAAGAGTTTGATGAAAACTCGTTATATCCAGCAAGTGTTTTATTTGTCACCAAACAATACTAGTGGCACAATTTCGTTTTCATTTCAAGGAAAATAATTGCCTTCCCTAATAAGTTGGTAATAAATAAAAAAATGTCCCATCCATCAACCATAGTTTAGTATTGCTTAAAATTTTAAAATTATTTATTGTGGCCAATATTACAATCATTTGGTTGCCATCGTAAATTTTTTTCGAAAGCACAAAATCTATATACTTATTGTTTTTTACAGTGTAACTCAATAAAATACGAAAACATTAAAACGAAGTATTGGACCCGATTCTGAATCCATAAAATTCAATTTATGTTATTTTATTTCCCTGCTTTCTATATGAATTTGTATTGAATAAAAATAACATAACATAAACATAAAATTTTGAAAGGCAGAATCGGGCCCATTACTTATATGAATAATGATAAAAATAATAAATTTACTTAATATTTAAGGGTACATAATCTTAAAATCAATTAACAGATTAAGACTGTCAAAATTCATATATATTTTGGCAAAAATTACGTTCAATTTATTTTGTCAGGCCGATCATAGAGTTTTCCGTTAACTCTAGGATTGGCCTTATAAAATAAATTGAATGACATTATCGCCAACCTAAACATGAATTTTGGCAATCTTAGCATTTTAAAGCTTGTCAATTCATAGTGTTGCCCACAGGCAATACATTTTACAATGTTATGTCGAACATTTTCACCAATATATACATGTAGAATCATCCTGTACGGAAAACACCTATTCAAAACGGGATTCAAAAATACTGGTTTTCTATCTTCAATAGGGGAAAATATAACCAACGCAACAAAAAATAAAAGCAATATTTGTTGAGAAGCCGAAAGAATCATACGAATAAATAAAATAAAAGCTGTTTCATTTTGATTCTTTAGTTTTATTTAAAGGTAAACCGTATATTTTCACATACATATGAGAATTTTGGCAATCCACTTGTAAATTCATAGTGCTCTTCACTACTTATAAATTCGAGGTTTTCGCCAAAATACAACTGAATGTGGATAGTCCTAGTACGTTAAACCTTGTCAACAAGTGGGGAACACAATGACATTTAGTTTTCTGACAAAAAAATTTAGTTTTCTTCACCTTGCTCTAATTCTATTGTAACGGAAAAGTGCCGTTAGATAGAATAGCTTTTTGTAGGTAAATATTGCGTTTGATTTTTATAATTTGTTACCCAGTTGTAATAATGCCACGAATTGAAGAAGAAGTGCGTAAACGTACTTTGCACAAATTTTGCATTGAAAACGGTGTTTCGTTTAGAAATTTAGCTAAGCGCGAAAATATAAGTAAAAATGCAGTGAGAAAAATAACTAATAAGTCTGGGGAACATGGTACGGTAAAGGATTTACGAAAAAACGGTCGAAAACAAGGTCCCAGCAATCCCAAATTAGAGCCAAAATTGTGAGTGAAATTCGCAAAAACAAATCAATGTCTGTCAGAGATTTATGAGGGTGGTACTAGCATAGGAATGATCCAGCGGGTAAAATAAGGCGTGACTTGAATACATATAAGAAACATAAAGTTCCGAAATGAAGTGAAAACAAACAATTGCATGTTAAAACCGTGCAACTGCCCATTAATAAATTTGGAGCTGTTAGAAATCCACTGCATCACTTTTGTGGAAAAACAATAAACTCCGCCAAACTCACCAGAACTTTGACCAATTGAAAGATATTGGGCAATTGCGAAGCGTTACTTGAAAAATAACGGTAAACTAGCAGAAAATTTAACAAAGTTCAAAAAGTTAGTCCAAAGCAACCAGACAAATGAATAAAACTACTGTGCAGAATCTATTATTATTATTATTAGTTGAGGGCCATGTGGGCGTTCAAGCCACCCCGCACTGCGACCTAAAAGATCTATTGTGCATGGACCCTACTTAATGAGCCGTCCAGTCAATATTCAGGCTCTTAATGAACCTGACAATACTGCCGGCCGGTATATGATGCATACTATCCGGGCTCATTACTCTCCCTCCTAGATGCTGTAACCTTTTGCAGAAAATGGCTGGGCAATGGCACAGAACATGTTCCGCTGATTCCGCTTCCATGTCGCAGAAGCGTCGAACTTAGGCCCATTTTCTTAAGGTGATACCTTAAGGGGATGTGACCTGTGAGGAAGCCGGTAAGCAGCCTCAACTCAGGTTTCCTAAGTACAAGACATTCCTTGGCCCTGGCCGACGAAGGTGAAATAAATTCCTTCGCCTGTCGCAAACCTGGAATTGCGCGCCAGTAAGAGGACTTTTGCACATCCTCCCAGCGTTTAACCGCTGCCCTAAGGTGCCCCTTAGAGACGCCGCAGAAGGGATCTGGTTAATGGAAAGGCAGATCCCTCGCGGGCGAGGCCATCAGCTGCCTCGTTTCCCACAATTCCAGTGTGACCTGGCACCCAAACAAGTGTTACCTTATTTGAGTTTGCCAGCAACTTAATAACCTTCAGATAATCCCATACCAACCTTGACTCAATGGTAAAGGACCTAAGAGCCTTTAAGGCCGATTGGCTGTCTGATACAATATAAACCTTTGCGTCGTTTAGGCCTTTTGATATGCCTATCCTTGCACAAAGTTCTATAGCATGCACTTCTGCTTGAAAGACGGTTGCATTGGTACCCAAGGACTTCGAGAGTGATATTCCACTCCCGTGTATTCCTACCCCCGCCCCATCTTCCGTTTTTGATCCATCTGTAAACCACACCAATGACCCTCGCTCAAAGGATGGTCCCCCTGTACTCCACTCCTCCCGGTCAGGTAACCTAACACAAAAGGGTTTGTAGAAATCCAGTTTGGCTGGCATACAGTCGGAAGGCATTCCTATAGTGGGGTCTGTCTGAAACTCCTTAAGGATTTCCAGATGGCCCACCATATTGCCTGGTTTGATATTACCCAGACTTTGAACTTTTAAAGTTCAAAAAGTTAGTCCAAAGCAACCAGACAAATGAATAAAACTACTGTGCAGAATCTAAGTAAAGGCATCAAATTAAAAATTCGCTATGTATTTAGAAAATAATTTCTCAAATGTTTTAAACATAAAATCTTCTAATTAGAAGTCTGCTTTATGATAAAATATCATTTTATAATAATTAAAATTATTTTTTTGTGTTTAAAATTGCTTTTTTTGTGGCTACTTTCTTTTCGATACAGTCCTTAGTATGAGCTAGTTAAACCACACTATGCGATCTGCTGGAAAACTATAGGATTGGCCTAACAAAATTAATTGATCAATATTTTCGCCAGTTTTGATAACCAAGCTTCTTAAGCTTGTCAATTCATAGTACTCTCTTTCTCTACTAGCCATAAAATTGATATTGTTGCAGAATAAAACTTATAGTATGTAAGTAAAAAAATAAATTGAACGACATTTTCTCCAAAATACGTGTGAATTTTGGCATTCTTAGCATTTAAAGCTTGTCAATCTAAAGTGTTCTCCACTGGTCATAAATTGGACATTATAATATTGAAAGCTTTTATTATGAACTATTTAAAGCATAAAATCAGAGCCTTCTAGAGTATAGAGCCATAATCATTATGACGTATTTTTTTAGAAGCTTTTTTAGTGGTATAACTTTTCACTGATTTCCATAGGAATCCATAGTAAAAATGGTATTTTTTAGCTTCAAGTTTTACAATGAAAAAAGCAAAAATGTTACAAAATGTTTATACAACAGTGTTCTACATATCTTTAGCAGCAATATACAAGAATGGTATATTGGTATTAAGTAAATATTAATTGCAGAAATATTAAAATTAAATAATTTCTAAAATATATTTTCCAAACTTTCATTTTGAAAAATACATCAAAGTTGGCTCTGACTAATTAAAATAATACTTGCTAAATTTATGTTTAGTTTTACTAGTGTACGTTAGATGTCTAAGATTTATACAGAAAAATATTGAAAAAAATTGTTTAATCACAAAATTATGACACGTTCTTAATATTTTTAGAATTTGGCTTTGCTTTTCCTACAATTTTTGAACTTGAAATTTTCCCCAGGTGGCATTTTTGGTACGATTTTTCAAAATTTTTATTGTCATCACTGCCATCTATGCAATGTATATTGACTTAATGAACACGATTTGTAGTAAGCTTTTCTTTTTAATTTGACTAGAATGCTGTTGTTATGAACTTTTTTTTATATTTTGGTTTAAATAAACCAATTATTACAAGAAAATGAAAACGATTTACTTAAACGAGATTTATGTATGTTGAAATTCAAACATTTATGAAAATATTTCAGAAATTATAATTAAGAATTTGCAACATTTTCATTTACAAATTTGCCTTAGGAAAACCGAAAGTGATTTCCCATACGTTTTATGTGTTTTGCTATGGAAATTTTGGTTTTTTCCTCGTTTCTAATTCCCTTATAAAAGCTTTTTTTTTTAGATTCTGGCTTGTATAATCAAGGTTGCTTTGTCATAATCTAAAAAACGAAGCTTTTTTAAGGGAATTAGAAACGACGAAAAAACCAAAATTTCCATAGTAAAACACATAAAACATATGGGAAATCACTTTTTTTCTTAAGACAAATTTATCAATGAAAACGTTACAAATTCTTAATTATGATTTGTGAAATATTTTCATAAATGTTTGAATTTCAACATATATAAATGTCGTTTAAGTAAATTGTTTTCATTTTCTTGTAATAATTGATTTAATTAAACCAAAATATAAAAAAAAGTTCATAACAACAGCATTCTGGTCAAATAAAAAAGAAAAGCTTACTACAAATTGTGTGCATTAAGTCAATATATGTACATTACATAGATGGCAGTGATGGCAGTACAAAGTTTTTAAAATTCGTACCAAAAATTGCCACCTGGGGAATTTTTAAGTTCAAAAATTGTAGGAAAAGCAAAACAAATTCTCAAAATATTAAGAACGTGTGATAATTTTGTGATTAAACAATTTTTTTCGTATTTTTCTGTATAAATCTGAGACATCTAACGTACACTAGTAAAACTAAAGATAAATTTAGCAAGTATAATTTTAATTCGTCAGAGCCAACTTTGATGTTCTTTTCAAAATGAAAGTTCGAAAAATATATTTTTGAAATAATTTAATTTTAATATTTCTGTAATTAATATTTACTTAATACCAATAAGAACACTTAATGTAGAACACTTTTGTATAAAAATTTTGTAACATTTTTGCTTTTCTCAATGAAAAACTTAAAGTTAAAAAACACAATTTTTACTATGGATTCCTATGGAAATCAGTGCAAAGTTATACCACTAAAAAAGCTTCTAAAAAATACGTCATAGTGATTATGGCTCTATACTCTAGAAGGCTCTGACGATAGTCAATAAATATTTTCGTCAATACAGTAACCTAGATATTTATCTAGGTTCACAAAATAAAAATGTTTCTGATAAAAAAAGAAAAGCCATGGGTTTGGAACTCTCTTTTTATAAACCTTTAAGAGTTTGGTTTGTGGAAGCTTTTCGAAAAGTTCGCCAAACAAAGTTAATTGGAAAAATTATATTTAAATTTAAATTTTATATAACTTACTAAAATAATATATTTTTGTTTTTATTTTCAGGTAAGCAGTTTTACGTAATTATCAACTAGTTTCTACAGGCTGCCATGTATGTACATAAGTAAGATTATTTACACCTACATAATTATACTTTTCTATAGATAATGAATATAATGCGGTTAAACAAATGTAATTAGCTTTATTCTTTAAATTCTATATTATGTAGATTCGATAATTTGAAATTTAAACTTTTTAATTATAAATAAATTTGTGTTGATTAGAATTCCATATCTAAACTACACTATTATGTTGAATCCCAATAATTAGATAAAACTTAGATACATGTATTCGTATATATTTGTTTTATTTAATATCGAAAAACTATATAGATCTCGAATACATATTAAATTGGGTTTAAATTAGTACGATGAAGTTTTTCATCACAATTATTCTCATATAGAAAACAAAACAAAAGAAAAACTCAAAAACTATTTCCAATATTTTTTTTTTTTTGAAAAACTTTTCAATTTTTTAGTTTAGTTTTGTTTGCTGTATATGTATTGTGAATATAACATAACTGTGTATAGCGTACAGAACCATAACAGAAAGCAGTGCAATAAGAAAAGTTAGTAAAGTACTTTTTATTTCTTTATTGGAGCGAAATTTATCCGGTTGTTACACTAAAATTTTATTGCAATTTTATTATTTCACTTCCAAAAGAATACAAAAAAAAAAAAATAATATTTTCATGTATATGTATATCCTCTATATACATATAAATTTTGATAAATTTGTCAGAATAAGTTTTGTGTTATAAGAGGTTTTCCTTAATTTTGATAAAGTTTCTCTCTTATGCGAAATAACGGAACAAAAATACAAAATACAATAAATTTGTTGGTTTGTTTGCCACCAATAACTCTCTGCAATGGATTTTTATCCGGTTTAATACCGAAACTGTATACGTATCCCAATTTTATTTCTACTTTTTTTTTTTTTTGTTGTGAAGTTTGTTTCAAGGATCTAGATTTCGGATATACACGTTAGAGTTTCGAACACAACCAAACCATAGTAAAAAGAAAAAAAGAAACTGAAAAACTATTTTTATGTAATGCGATACTAAAAATTTCCTGTGTTTATACGGATGGCAGAAAATAATAAACCACAAAACGAACATAAAAAAAAACTTGCTGCAAACTTAAGTACAAAAGCTTTCCCGTGCTATCGAATTTGATCAGAAATGTTCAGTATCTTAATGAAAATCGAGTTACGCGAACTTAGTATTTTATTTGTAATTTAAAAATTAAAAAAAAAAATCGATATTTTTTGTAACAAAAGTTTTGTTTTTAGTATTCAACTATCTTACGGAGAGTAGAGTAGATTTTATTCGATAAAGAGATTTCGTGCAAAAAAAACGAAAGAAGACAAATAAGTTGAAACTATATAGTTGTTTAGTATAATTAAAAACTAACCTCCAATTTCCCATCCTTAAAACAATTCACTGTTTTTTTCTATTTTTAATCATCTCCCGTAAATCTATAATAATCTAATCTAATATATTTTTCAAAAGAAATTTGATTAAAATTCTGCACAAAGAAATTGACGAAAAACAGTTTCTTTGAGACACGGCGGAGACAAATAAACAAAAAAATTTAAATTAAAAAATTAATAAGAACGATGTGACAAACAATAATATAAAATTAAAATAATTTTATTTAATTCTGATTTATGTATTTCCGCTATTTACGATTATATTATCAAATTGGAAAATCAGACTGAGGGAAAATCGCACAGATGTTGACTGACCTTTTTTTTTTTGTATGTAGACATACATAACAATACAATACGAATAAATTTTATAAACATAATATATACAGTAGTTTGATATGAATTTCGCCAGACATGAAAAATTACGGGAAATGAAATAAAATTTTCTGCTTTTACGTTTTTATTTTCCAATCGATACAAAATTAATTGTATTTGTATTGCCTGAATGAACTATCAGCTAGTTTAAGGTTTTATAAGAAACAACCATAAGCCATTTCAATAAAATACGAACTTGATGCTGTTGCTTTATGTGATTTAGTTTTAGTTTTGCTGAATTGATTTATAGTGTTTAGTAAAAAAAATCGTTTCTGTTTAATGCTGTTATCATAAAACTGCAGTTTTCTACCGGAGTGTTGGATGTGCAACTCATAAGGTGTTACTGACAATTCTATGTGGCAGGTGATATATTATCTAAACTTTATCGCTGAGGTTTCTGTAAGGTGGGAGAAATAGGCTAACTGGTATTTAAGTATAGTAAAAACAAACCTTGCGCAGTCAAAGATAACTGCTGTTTTGATGCCTCTTAAATTATAAAATAAAATCTTAATTTCATATTTTTTGTAAAATATTTCATGTATAGTTTTGTAGAGAAGCGGTTATATTTTTTGTCGGTTGCACTTGTTCAAGTCACAGCTATTCGTTTTGCTTTACCCGGGGTATCATTAAAATCGTATATTCTATGTTTTGGGGCAAAATTAGTTTTCTAAAGCTTGATATAATTACACTAATCAATAAATAATTAAATTTAATGATAAACTTGTTCTACACTCACACATTTTTTATATTTTCTTGTACATAATTACTCTCTAAAAATGGATAATTGAAATTTGCATCCTACTGATGCACATCACTTTTCTAGCGCAAACGCAAAGCAGATGGAGCTCCTCTCTTTAGCTACCTGGTGGATCGTAATGGGGTCAGATGTATTCAACACTTCGTTGTAAGCTCTGGATGGTTCAATAAATAGAGTTGAAAAATATTTTTTACTTGGTATGGCTACGAACCATTTTTTTGTATCTAGACCTGTTCTTGGGACAGCTAGCCTAACCTAACCTAACATAATGCACAGCTCTGTTGCACTACTTAATAAAATAGAAGGAATAACAATACTGAATGAACAAGAAGATGAAGAGTAAGTGATGGAGAATGGGCTATAAAAATGTATTGATTTCCAAATTAGGGTAGATATTGTGTATTACCCAGGGTATCTATCGTATGTTAGGAATTCATTTTATATTTTTACGTTTTACTTTATTTTTATTTGAACAAATTTTTAATTATTATTTATTGATTTTTTTGATTTTGATTTAGTATGTCCGACCAAGCCTAAGGCAAGTTTCCCGGATACGCCGGGTCCACCGTACAGCCTTTTAGCATTAAAGACTCGACCCGGTAACAGACACCTAAGTAGTCAAGTAGTCGATAGTTAGTAGATTCGGTTGTTATGAACAATTTTTGCCTTTTTCCTATTGCAATTTTCGAATTTACTGGGCTTTTAATCTCATGAACCTTATATGGCCCTGTCCAGTTTTGGGAGAGTTTGGTTTTTTTACCTTCATTTTTCAACCAAACCAAATCTCCAACTTAAAAGAGAGTGTTACTTGGCTCGCGATCGTAATAAGTTTTGGAATTCAATTTTAATTGAATCGCATTTTGTCGAGCTATTGGAAATGATGATTTCAGAGAAACTTTTCACAAAGCGTCTATAATATTCCATAAATCCAAGGAATGCTCTTATATCGCGTTGGTTTTTAGGTTCAAGATAGTTCACGATAGCACTAACCTTCTCTGAGTCAGGTTTCACTCGACCGGGTTCAACTATATGTCCTAAGTAGGTCAACTCTTGTCATAGCAATTGGCATTTCACTGAGTTTAATTTTAAGTTGTATTTTCGAAGACAATCAAGAACCTCCTTAAACCTTTTGTTTTGTTTATTTAGGTGTTCGCCATAGATGACTATATCATCAAGATGTTAGACCATTGAGACCGGAAAGAACTGTATTCATTAAATTTTGGAAGGTGGCTGGGGCTCCCTTTAAACCGAACGGCATACGATTGAAATGAAAATGTCCAGAACCAGTATTAAAAGCGGTTTTTGGTTTAGCATCATCATCTAGTAGAACTTGGTGGTATCCATTGGTCATATCCAGTGTACTGAAGTACGATGTTTTACCCAGCTCATTCAAAATTTCAACAATGTTAGAAAGAGGAAATACACCGTCTAATGTTACATCGTTTAAGCGTCTGAAATCAACGACAATGCGCCATTTACGTGAACCATCAGCAGACTTCTTCAGAACAGCTAATGACTTCTTCGGAACAGCTTTGGAGGAATAATTATTTTGTATGAAGACGTTATTAAATCTAATAAAATTCCAAAGAAATGTTTTCAAAATCAATTTTACATTGCCAGTAATTTAAGAAATCTTTACCAAGAATTCCACTGCACGGAATTGGGAAATCGTTGGTTACGATTTGAAATTTATGCGGGATGCTGAATGTATCAGTGAAAATGATTTCCGATGGTAATAATCCTAAGGATTCATTAATTCGACTTGTGGCTCTTGTTATCTGACATTTCAGAGTTCGATAATATATAAACGTCTCAATAACCCACGATTACTTAATTATATAGTACTTACATCGGCTCCAGTATCGAGTAAGAAATTATAAAATTTTTATTTTCTGATGTCAAGGCTGAAACTAACGTAAATATTGTCTTCTATAATATGGTTTGATAAGTAAATATTTGACGATTTATTTAACGTTAAGTAATTTGTAATTTTTGGACACTTAATTAATGTTTGAGGGGTACTCGAAAGGACGTGCCCTTGTGACCCTCGAGACCCTGACAGTTTTCCTGAACTTCAAATTTATTTTCGTTAATTAGATTATTGTTAATATTTGGCTTGCCTTGCACTGTGCGTGGATCAGAATTTTTATTGTTGTAGCATTGATTTATATGATGACCCCTCTTTTTCCAATATGCACATTTAACTATTCAAATATAAGAATGATTTGATGATAATGGAAATTTCTATGAGTGCGACTGTACGGGAATTAGGATGTGTATATCTGGAAAAACAAACTGATGCTGCATGTCCATTTCTTTGAGGTTTAAATTGATTTGTAGAATGTCGCTGAATTACAGTTTTTGGAATTAATGTGAATTTCTTCCTCTACACTCAAAAAAAAAAAAAAAAAAAAAAAAATTTTTAGTAAAAACTAAAAATTACGTTTTATAATCAACTAAACATTGTTATAAAAATTAGTCAATAAATTAGTGTCATAATTTTTATTGTTTAAAATTGTTAATTTTAATAACAGATATTAGTATTACCAAAAAACCAGAAAAATATTTAATTTTATTACTACGCATTTAGAATTTGTAGCGTATAAATTAGTTAATTTCATAGATTTTTTTTATTATTTATCCATAATCATAGTTAATTCAATCTATTGATTGTAATTAATTCAAAAACAGTACTTTTTTTAACTCGTCGTTTATTTTATTTAATTTAAGTAGCTTATGCTTTCTACAACGGGTATGTCATAAATTTTCAACGAACAATATTAGGAGTAGAATTTACGACCAAAATTGTTATGTATTTTATGTTGAAAGCGCTTATAGTTTTTATAATGTATGTGTTATACATTTTACAACCGAAATTGTTATGAATTTAATATTTAATTTGGCATATCAAAATTTTTGGGGTAGGTTCGATTATATTCATTAAATTTTTATTAAATAAATAAATAAAACACAAAAATTTCAACTCAAAACTTAAACATAAATAACACTTTATTTCAAATTATTTCGCATCCCAAATTATGTTTTAATGTTTATATTTGTATATTTTAATATTAACCATGTTTCTTAAATTCAAAAATCACACCTGATAAACTGGATGCTTTTGTATCGTATAAATGTTGTTGAATGAAAGTCCAAACGAGCTCAGATTCATGAGGTTATTTTAAATTAAAAATTTGACGCATAATAGGCCTCATTGGTCGCAGTGCTCTGGGCTGCTAACACCCACCCTAATTTAAAAAAAAAAAAAAAATTAAAAATTTGAAATATTTTAAAAATTACGTCTACAGCTCTCGGTATTTTGCAGTTTAAATTTGATGAAATCAAAAAATACGCAAATGTTCTGTACATAGATTATTTAGGTGATCTCCAACTGCTACAATTACTGGCTACATCGCCATATTAAGAGTCAAATATTTTTCTCTAATTTTACTTAAGGCTCCATTAACTTCATTTTGGGTTTTTACGTGAATAATTACATTTAGTTGAGCATTGGTGATGGGATGGCTGCCAAAAATTTATTTTTATGGATATTTTTTTTGGTTTTATAAAACCCGGCTAGAAGGATTATTGATAAGTAATCCTGGTTTAACAAACACAAAGCATTATTTTAAGAATCCCTTTTCAAAAAATTAATCGTTGTAATTACCTTCAATTTCATCGTCCCATTTATCAAACTGTTTTTTAACCGCTTTATTTTTTATTGTTTTGAATATTGTTTTAGCTTTACGCTTATATTCATTCCAGTTATTAAGCAAATTGTTTTCCTTGCCAGGAAACAATAGGGAAAAATCTATATCCACCAAATTATGGCCTAAAGAGGTGCTGTATAATGGCCACATTTGTATAATTTCTCCTGTATTTGATTTCAAAATGTCTTCTTTGGTAATTAACGTCAACCGCCAAAGCTCTGTTATGTTGGTCCAAGGTTCGATGTTGTGCTGTTAGCCACATTCTATTCGTTTCTACATTTGTAATTCAAATTGCACGTTAAAATTATAAAACAGTAATGACATATTTTCATTTTTTATTTCAATGTTAATACATACCATTGTCAGCATTATCTATGCTACTTCCTTCACAACTTGAATTAATTATGTTTTCAAAATGGGAATTTGTTGCGCTTTGAGGAGGTTTGTTTTTGATCTGGCACAATTTAACACTTTAACTACCATGAGGGGTCAATTGACCCTTTTTAAACATTTTTTTGAAATGTCTTGAAAATATAACATTACGAAATCAGAATTGATTTCACTACTTTTATTGAAATATAGAATCAAATTATTCCTTAATATTGCCTCATCTCCGAACTACTTTTTTCTCGAGAAATAAAACAGATTTAGCTTAACTACCGCAAAGGCTCATTTGGCCCTTGAGTGAATTTATGCTAAATCATAAAGGTTTAAATGTGTTGTTGTGAGGCAAAACTATAGCAGAGAATCATAATAGATTTCTCATTTTACTAAGAACCAGTGAACAAATTTCAAATTTATAATTTCGAGTTTTTGTTTATTTTTCACTTCTCTCCTTTGTTTAGTTGTTTATAAATACATTTTTGTTTCCTCTCTTTAGAAACGAAATAAATCAATCGCTATTTCCCTTCCCTTTGTATTTTATACAAGGAGAGATATTTTATTTTTTTAAATTTCGTTCCCAGGGAAAGATATAAAATAAATTTTTTTTTGTTTCCTTTCACAGAGAGAGATTAAAGAAAGGAACGAAAAATGAATTTATTTCATACTATACCGAAAATCAATGTTTACGTGATTGATTTCAGTCCGGGAAATGAATCATTACGTCAGAGAACAAAAGTGTCCGGAAAACGAACTATTACAGTAGAGTAGACTGTAAAACCCAAAAAAAAATAAAATAACTAAGGTAACTTGATAATTTGAAAATCATTTGGATTGATTTTCTTTAAATTTCAAATTCATGTTTTTACTTTAAAATTCAATTTTAAATGAAAAAATCGAATTAATGTCCCATGTAGTATGAAATAAAACGTTGTACGTTACACGTACGTTAAATGATCGTTACAATACTCGTTCAAAATTCTGGACTCGGCTCCTTCGTTGCCTCGTCCATAAACGTCGAACTCGTACTGTAACAACTCATTTACCGCCCTTGTGACGTAAATAACTATTAAACACTGCTAAGAACACAAAAAAAATATAAAACAAAAAAAATTAAAATTTTCTATTCCAATATTATCGGTGTATATGTATACGTATTATATTCGCAACGCATTACTCATATTTGTTATGTAGTTTGCACATTTCAGGCTATAGTGCTATTTTGTGAGCCGAAAATTGTTTTTTTCATTATTGTATTGATAATTTTTACCCAAAAAATGTCGACAAATTCAAGAAATTTGAAATTATTGAAAGTAATAAATAATATAGATGAAGAGTGTTCAGAATTCAGTGAAGAGGGACTATCTGATAGTGAAGTGAGTGACATAGAAAAAAATTATGGTTTATGTGACAATACAAGCGGAATTGAGTCATCAGGTAAAGAAAGTGAAGAAGAGAATAATTTGAATAGACGCAGAGGACAAAAGAGAAAGAGACGGTTATTCAGTTCAGAAAGTGAAGAAGAAGAACGATACATCGAAATTGCGGCCGATGGCACAAAATGGCAGGAAATACAAAAGGATCTACACCAGGACGGGCGCCTATTCATAATATTTTTAGGGAGGTTGTAGGCCCGATAGGAAAGTGAGAACTACATTTTCTCTGTTTATTGACAACAATATAATGAAACACATAATAAAATGCACAGAAGAAGAGGCATCTTGGGTGTTAGGAATTAAATGGAATTTTACTCCTGAAAAACTCAATGCATTTATTGCAATTCTATATGCACGTGGCGCATATCAGCCAAAAAATTTGAGCATCTCATATCTATGGACCAAGAAATGGGGCCTTGCTTTTTTTTCGAAAATCATGAGCAGGAATACTTTTTGTGAAATAATGCGTTTTATCAGATTTGATAAAAAAACCAACGAAGCCAGCGTTTGCAAAATGATAAATTTGCTCTAATCTCCGAAGTTTGGTACAAATTTATCCAGAATAGCCAAAATTGTTACAAGCCTGGGCCACATGTAACTATAGATGAACAGCTTTTCCCAACCAAAGTGAGGTGTAGATTTACCCAATATATCCCAAGCAAACCGGATAAGTTTGGAATCAAATTCTGGCTAGCATCTGACGTCAAGACCAAATATATTATAAATGGATTTCCATATTTGGGGAAGGATGAGAATAGAGATCCTTCCGCTCCGCTTGGGGAATCCGTAGTTCTCAAACTACTAGAGCCGTTCACAGAGTGCGGGAGAAGCGTTACCACTGATAATTTTTTTACGAGCGTATCCTAACTACAAAATTATTAGAAAAAAAACAACTATTGTTGGAACTATCCGAGGAAATAAAAAAGAATTACCAAAATTCGCCAAACGGGCATCAGATGATATGCCACGCTTCGCAACAAAACTGTATAGATCTTATCATTGCACACTTACAATTTACAAAAGTAAGCCGAAAAAAAATGCTTCTACTAAGCTCTAGGCATACATTTATAGACATTGAAAAAGACGGTAAGTTTATACCTGAAACCATAAGGTTCTATAATAGTACTAAATTCGGTGTAGATATGACGGATCAGACGGCGAGACAATACTCGGTGAAATCGAAATCCCGAAGATGGCCTGTGCAGATTTTCTTCAATATTATTGTCCTGGTTGGAATTAACTCATGGGTGTTATATAAAGAAACAACCGGCGAAAAAATCACTAGGCAACAATTTTTATTCCAATTAGCTGAAGAACTTGCCGAAGATTTTCAACATGAGCAACAGGAAGAACAAGAAATTATACGAGTAAGCTCAACAGATTCAAGTTTAGTTTCATGTGTGCCAAAGCGAAAAAAGTGCCAAATAAATTTATGCAAGAGAAATAAAACAACAAAACTCTGTTTGAAAAGTACAAAATACGTGTGTAGAAAATGTGCCTTCGAGAAAGAAATAATTTGCAAAATATGTGGTGAACATAAATAAAATTTGCATTTGCAACAAAATGTTTTATTCATACACCAAATTGAACCATCATCGTAAAAAATATAACTTTTATAGTGGGGTCATTTGACACTTTCTGGTAGAATAGGTATATAAAAATATCGGTACGTTTAGTGTTAAGAGGGTTTGTTTTTAATCTGGCCCAATTTAAGATGCTGAGTTTCCTTAATTTTGATGTTTCGTTGACATTTTTGTGGTATAAGACACCACGAGCGTTTTTTCTTGCCATTTCTTGGGATGTACCAAAGCTCCTTTGATATAAACAGATACTTCCACAATCATAAAAAATAAAACTTGTATACATATTATCTATACTTACATTATTAAATTTAATTTTTATTAGTTTAGAAGTTTCCTCGTTTTTTTTATTTGTCACCCTTCGTTGATAAATATATGATAATAAATAGTTTAATGAAGTTATCCACAAAGGTTTTTCTGTGATATTCATCAAAATCGTTTTTATTGTTATTGTTGAATTCTACAAGAGAGCGGCCAATTATTGTACTTGTTGTAAAATTTTTCAAAAAATCGGTAACTGATTGTCAATCAGATGTGTTTCCACTCCAGTCACTTGATGTAAATGACGAATAGGTAGATAGGGTGTCCGTAGATCCACTATACACATCTTTTGAACTGATGTGTTTTGTAAATTATTACAATGTAATCCCTAATGAGAAATGCGCACATGTAATAAAATTAATCAATTTATAAACAGTCAGAAAAAAGTTTTCGTCCACCTAAAAAGATCGATCATAATGCGCATGGAATCTTAAATTAGCTATAAAACTGGTTGCAGTACAGTTCTATATAATTAGAAAACGCAGAAAATGAACAAATCGTTTGCTCGGTGATACTTATTTGCACAAAATTTGCTTGTGGTTACCAGTTTGCCTAAGGATGGAGGTATTTTTACGTAGCACAAGGCTACCGTTACCAATGAGGGCTACTTATTGAGAAGAGTTTGCATGCACATTTAGGTCAGTTTATTTAGGTGTTTAAAACTTTTTACACTGAATCTATAGAACTTAAAAACTTTTTTGGAATTATTTTTAATTCTATAGAACTTTTTTAAAAATAAAATAGTTACCATTGCAGTTCTCCATTCAGTTAGATTACTGATGGAATCGATGCGATACCCGATTTCCTCGTGTGGAAATATTATTTTTATATTTTCATAACTCATTACTCTTAAAGCGTGTAGCGAACATCTTTTAATTGAAATAAGTTAAAAGAAAGTTTTTACACAAAATAAATTACCAATGCGTTTGCGTTTCCGTGTAAATATACAAGTTATAACGCAAGTTAAATTGTTCCCCATAGTCGAATTCTGTCAATTGGAATTGTTCCAGTGGAATTGCGTGCAGTGGAATTGCGTCCAGTGGAATTGCGTCCAGTGGAATTGTGGCTACTGAAATTGTGCTAGTGGAATCGCCCGGTTACTTGTCCCAGTGAAATTGCGCCCAGTGGAATTGTGTCTAGTAAAATTGTGCTAGTGGAATCGCCCGGTTACCTGGTCATTAGCATTACGAGGAATCAAATCCATTAACATTAGTGGTGAGAATGAATAAAATGTTTTTGCTTTTTATATGAACTAAAGAAATTTCTTGTGATATGTTGCCTATTTCAGTAGGGCCATAGTTAAACATCTGCTTTCTTTAGTTTAACATAGCAATTGTAAAATATTTTTTTTTCAATAATGAAGTACGATTATATTTTGCAGACATCATCTTTAGCAACTCCCTCCTAAATATCATGCATAATGTCAAAAACGACATTATCACAAATCGATTTCATAGTTTTCATAATTTCGCAAGTACGATGAATATTCCACTAAATTAGTTTGTTTGTAATCTTTACATCGTTTACATCTTCTACAACAGTAATTGGATGAAAATGAGCCGGTAAACCCTAAAATTTTGTTAACAATAATTATTTTGAGTGTATAGCTTTGGAAATATCTTCCTTTAAAGTTTTATAATCACACGCATTTACAACCAAACCTATTGGTTTTCTAAGGCCGTTACGAAAAGAACGATGAGCTGTTTTCGCATTTAGTTGATGAACCTCCCCTACGAGCTTACCTTGAATTTCTTCACAAGCTCGGACGGTTCGACTCTGCAAATTATACACCATCTAATAATACGTCAAAATCAAAAGAAATATGATAAACTAAACAAATTTTAACATCGAGCGCAGTCTTACTCACGACCAAAAACAATAAAACAACACAAAAAACGGCAAAACAACTTTGAATAATTATTTCGCATACAATACAAATATTTAAATGTCATTTATCACAATTAAGTTGCGTTATTCACGTTTTTTTTTCATCCATTGCATTCGAATACGGGAATCTATTTTATATTTCAGTTTTATTAGGCATTTCATGTGAAATTTGCGAAAAGTGCAGTAGTAGCACATACTGCCGCTTGCTGGGGTATTACCCCCAAAGTCATGTTTGGTTTTAACTAGAAAAAGATTTCGTACGTGGTGCTACTGATCAGTGGGTGGATCATAACTCGTTACGTCACTAAGTTCGGGAGAGGAATTCTCGCCAAAACATTTCTCACTGTTTGTGGGATACTTGTTATCATTTCTAAACTTCAAGTTACTAGACGGTTGATTACATCCGTAAACTACGTTTTGTGGTTCGTTGAATCTCTTGTCTTTATTCGAGCAGAAATTCGCAGTTAAGCTATTCATTTGAAAGGAAGCGTTAACAGCAGGTTCATTGATGTTTGTAACATTATGTATAGTTTCTTGTGCAATCTTGTTGTTGGCTGTTATTGTAGTGGTTTGAAGATTTGTTTATGGTTGCAATTTTGGATTAGTCTTTCTGGTACGCTTATTTGACATTAGCTGTCAGCGAGCTATGTATGCAGCTAAAAATTATTTTGGTTGCTTTGTACCCCAACGCTACCAGAGTTCTACAACCGGCTGATGTCGCTGCGTTTAAACCACTTAAGTCGTCTTGGAATAACAAGGTAATAGAATGGCGTAGAAACAATCCTATGGAATCGATCACTAAAGAGAAGTTTGCACCTCTTTTACTTGAAGCGATGCACAACAGCATTTCTGTGGAAACCATTCAAAACGAATTTAAAGCCTGAGGTCATTTGATAAATATTCAATAAATTCATCAAAGTGTTTGGGGAGATCGTCCGTAAAATATACCAACAGTCGTGAACAAAATCAGACCACTACGCAAGATGATGCATTTAAAATGCTTTGCGCAACTGTTGGTTAAAATAAAATCAAGATATTTGAAAAACTCGATACAGAAGAACAATTATAAATAAATAAATTTATAGTTACGGCGAAGACTTTCTTCTTTTAAATGATGTAGTTAAACAACTAAGGTCTGGAGTAAAAACGAAACAAATAATTTGTTATAAATCACAGCAGACAGAAGGTAAAACTCAGATTCCCGGAAATTCGTCTATAGACATTAATTCAATTAATGAGTTTATATTGATAAACGACCCACTAAGCACACAGGTTCAAATTCAAACCAAATTACTCAGTATCGAGACTACTTTTTCACTGAACAGCATTGTATTGAAGTACACCGAGCTAACAACCCCATCCAAAAATGTTTCTTGTCTAAATTTACCACCATATACAAACGAAGGAATAGATGATTATTGAAACTGGCCGGAAACAGCCAGAAAAAAGAAACTAAGCAAAAAATTGAAAATGACACAAAGAACCGAATTGCTGAAACAATTAAAAAATGCATGTCCGTCGACAAAATAAATTACTGGGAATGTATTTCCTAACTGCGAGAGATATGGATGGAGAACTTTAGAGATATATTCATAGAAAATCTCTTTAGTCATCCATCCATTCTCACTAACGCCCAAGCCCCATCTTTTTGCTAATGATTTCCGAATTACCTCGAGATCGTTTTATATGGGTATATAACCATAGGAGGTTGTATTACTCCATCGGCTGAAAATGTGAACATATCCGCCAAATTCGATTTGGCTAACCCTATGTCCACTTCATACACATTTTCTACTGCCATTGCAGCTAGAACATTTTTAGATTTTGGACAAAGTAAAAAATTTGACTCATCGCCGTTTAAAATTCGGGTAGGCTAGGGTCTTTAAGTATATCCATATAATTTTGCTCAATTAGAAATTTTTCGGCAGATTCAAACCCCAAATGAATATCGGAAATTGCTACCGTAACGCTCGGTGAAGAAACAGGATCAGTTAATCTTAACGAAAGAGAAGGATGACTCTTTAAAAACGATGCGAACCACCCTTTTCCTGGTATGTTGGCCTCTCAAAAAGGATGAAATCTGCCGCTTTGTTCTAGAAAGTATTTCACTGCGTGAAATCCCTTTTTTTAAGAAACTTTAATCCAATCAACTTATGATCGCTCATCATAAGCTCTTCTTATTCTTCCATCAAAACTGTACCTGGAACTGGTCGTGTTTTTGAAAAATTACAGCTTAGAAGCCGCCTTTTTAGATATTTTTCAAATTTGTATGTGCTGTAGAGCCTTTTGTAAATCAGATTCTTCATATGTGTTGCATTTCTTAGGCATTTTGAAATTCTAGAATAGGGTTTAAATAAGAATATAGCTATTGGCACGTTTTAAATATACAATAATTAGCATGTGCCAATAATTGTACTTACTTAATAAAATGAAGTAATATTTTGAACTAATTATTTGCACACCATTTATTAATTATTTAATTTAAAAAAATATTTAACTCCACTAATTTCAATTAAAATAACTAATTGTATACCCACATTTCGTATAGAAAGTATCATAATCTTATGTTTCGAATTTAAAATTCATTTAAGTAGCGCTATTAAGTAGCGCTTACCATAATTTGTATTACGCTTCAACTCAGGTCTGAAGAACTTTAACTTTAAAGTTAAAATTAATTTCTAAAGTTTTATGATCAACATTATTCGTTACAAAGTGCAAATTGCAAACAAATAAGTTCTACATTATCACCAGTATTGTTTTCAATAACAAATTTGTTTCAGACCACAGCGAGAGGGTCCTTGCAGAATAATTAGTTATGTTTAAAGGTAACGCATTCTTACCATACTCCCACTTAACGGACGGTACAGCTTAAAACCACCAAATCTTCTGCCGAAAGCTTAAGATGTTGTGGCCTTGGGGTATTTTTCCTTACATGAAAATTATCAGTAGCTTTATCTGCAATGCCTTCAAAATTAATTGGTGCCCAACGAGTCACAGTGTATCGATATGCATGATTGTTACTCGTAATTGAAAATATTTCTGCTATGATGAGAATTAGGCTAGCATAACTAATTTAAACTGCAAACAATTTGTTGAAGAACATTTTGGAATCCATACCTTCTGCATAAAAATTGCAAGACTACGTTAACGAAGTCACGTAACGAAATCGTTGAGATCTAACCAGAGTCGATTGATCGAGCTCCAAAAGATCAACTAAATTAATGTGAATTTAAGAACGCAAAAATTGGAGATGAATACAATGGAATAAAACGGCAATCCAAGACCATTTAAATAAGCCCAAATCCGCCACCACCTGGGAGTATAAGATACAGTAGAGAGAGTATCGATAATGTAATAATTTCAATCGGTTTTATTTTAGAAAAATATTCTTCAGCGACCCAAATAATTGTTGAAAAGTAAAGAAGATTTAGGTTAGTTAAACGTATTGCGAATACAGCAACAAGAATAACCTTATTGTTCTGCATAAATTAATATTGTATTTTTAACGTCATTTAAATACAACTAGACACGTTCATTTTGTTTACTGCTACTATATCCTCTTCCCATTTAACCCAGATATCAATTTTTTTATTTCTGAAACTTATTGTTGTTATAAAAATAAATTTAATACGAACAGTAAAAAAAATTATGTTTTTCCATTTTATTTCTTCAACTTATCTATGAATTTTTTTAAAATTGTAAAAATCAATTGAATTCCTTAACAAAACTTTTACTGTATACCATAATGTATTATACAATAAGTAAAATAGACAAATCTTGAATACAAAAATAAATTTTGCAACTTTATACACAGTGTACATACATTATGTGTATAAACATAAAATATGCTGGGGTGGTATTATGTAATTTGAAACTTATATAGAAATGAAAGCACAGCAACAACAACAACAACTGTTACCGGAGAATTTTATTTTTGACCAGCAACACAATGTTTCAGTATTTTTTTTTACCCAGAATTGAACTCTAGAAAAGATACAGAATTACTTCGCTATAGCATACAAAATTAAATAAATAAACAGGTTTTTTTTACATTTTCCATTTAAATTCAAAGAATCGCTTTCCTTTTAGTCGAAAGTTCTTTTCGTGGAATACTTCTTCGAGTCGCTCCTTTATTAGATTTTAGTAAGTTAAATTTTTTTTTATTTTTATTATTTCTTTTGTCAGTTTATTTATTTAAAGTTTTAGCGAAAATTGCAATCACAATTTAATTTTTATTTTTGCTATGTTTGTTACAAAAAAAAAAAAAAAAAAAAAAAAAAAAAAAAGTGAAAAAGATAAACAATTAGTTAGGTTCATTGAGAAACTTTTAAAAGTTTATAACAAAGTTATAAAATTGTCATTACGGATGTCTCCGTTGGGAGAGTTGGTTTATAAGAATTTATTTACAAATTATTTGAATTTTGTATACAACAATATTTTGTATATAATGCAAAATAATCTACCACAAATTTATTGGTAAATTGGTATACACAAAAAACTAAAACATAATAAATTATAAAACCATAAAAACATTAAATCAATTAAATTGATTTGAAAAAATTTAATTAAAAAAAATTCTTCTCATAAAGATTGTTTTTGCTTGAGTATGTGTGTGTGTACGATAACTTTTCTATGTAATAAAAATCTAATTAAATTTAATTGTTATTGTTGTTTGCAATGGTTTTGGAGAATTTGTAGCATTTAATAAATAGAAAATCTTTAAAGAACAAGTAATGTTTTTACTTCCCTCTTAATTTTTTTTTTTTTTTTGTTCGAACATAAGATTTTTTTACGTCTTCTTTGGCGATGCTTCTTGTTTTGTTCATTTTTCACTCGATTTGATAGATTTTTTTTGTTCTAATTTTGATTAAATTTCTTTTATTTTTTGCCTTTTGACTGATACGATTTTACAGAAAATAATTTATATAAGAAATTAATTTCGATGTAAGATAATATTGAAACTGGAAACTCTCTATAATAAAATTAAAATGATTTTGATTTGTTTGGCCCGTTGTAATCTTAAAAAGTTAATTAAGCATTTTTTTCAGTATTGTTCCATAAACAGTTTAGTGTTTAAACATTTTTATGTAATTAATTAATTATTAATTAGTTTTATAAAGTCAATTAGCTAAATTGTGTAATATGTCATTAATATTGATTTTTGGAGAAGATATACAATTTCTCCTTTTTATTACAAGAGTAGTCTGCAAAATGGAATTAAATTATACTTTTGAAGAATATGGTGTTGGTTTGTAAAATAATAGCTTGATGAATCAAGACTTAATTGTTATGAATTATGATTTATTGCAGGTTTGTTACCAAAAGATATTTTTTCTGATCAACCTCGCCCACTTTGATAAAATCGCGAGATTGCTTCAATTAGTCTCATTTGGCAAAACCTTTCAAAAATTTTTATAGTTTACGAAATTTTCAAAAAATGCCCAAAATCTTTCAAAAATTCGCCCATACCTTCCAAAACTTTAGCTCAAACAATTTGAAAACTTTCAAAATGTTGTAATACATTCTTTGAAAAATTAAAAAAGAAAAATCGACAAGTTTTTTAAATAATTTTAGAAACATTCCAAAGAAAACTTTCAAATACATAAATCAGTACATAATATTATGTAATTCAAAAACTTTTAATTAATTTGCTAAATTAAATATCAAAATTTCAATAAATTTCAGATAATTAAAAAAATTTTCAAAAATTCGAAAAATTTTAAAGAAATTTTGAAAAATTCTAATGTTTTGGAAACATACAAATTCGAAAAATTTCTTAATTTTAAATAAATTCGAAACGTTGTCATGTGCAATTTCAAAAAAATTATTGCTTTAAAAAATTTACAAAAATTTTGAAATCTTCAAAACTTGAAAATATTCAACAAATTTTACTTTCAGTAATACTTCAAACTTTCGTAAAGTTCTTAAAAGTTCTTAAAGGGTAAAATGTTTAAAAACCTTCTACCGTTATTAATTCAAAACTTAAGCAAAAAAAAAAAAAATATAAAAATTTCAAAGTAACGGGACACTTTTAAAAATTACGAAACTGTGCAAATTTTAAAGTAGTCGAAATTAAAAGTTCTCAAATTTATTGCGAATGTTGCCGAACTTAAAATATTAATTATTAATTTTGAAAAGCTTTTTGGAAGTAAACAATAAACTTTTCGTATGGATCATTTACTAAAAGTTATAAGTGTTTAATAAAGGTTCGAATTCGCCGTGGAAGCTTTTGGATTTGTTTAGTATATTTTTGGGATTTGTTGAACTCTTTATCTAACCTTGTAGGCTGACAAAATTCCAGAAAATTTCAAAATAATTTTAAAACTAAAAAAAATACAATAACTCTAAAAATGTCATATAATATGACAAATTCCAAAATTTCAAATAAATTCTAAGGGTTCAAAAAGTTTTTAATTTTTTTATTTTAAATTAAATTTACATCTTTGGCAAATTAATTATTTGGCAAGTACAAAGAACCATATCATATTTTGTGTGTTTGTTTGTTTCTATCGCTGCAATATTTTCTGGGGCTCAATGAACTCTCAACTCTTTCGCAGTTCGCTTTTAACGTCCTACATTATGCAATAGCCAGATCGAGAACATACGGCTATGGCTATATGCCCGTTTTGGAAAACCAGCAGCACATTGATTGCTTCATGCCAGCTTATATAGTACTGCCATAAAATATGAGTCGGCCCATGAATTCTGCACTCTCATCATGGGACCATAGTTATGTTCATCTTGATCACCGATCGTAATCAGATGATGAAAAATTCTTTTGCAATTCCGCCCGATACGTTGCCGATTTAGTTCATTTGTATTGAAAATGTATTAATTAATGCTTGTCGTTGTCACCATTTAAAAAGTTCAGTGAATCCAAAAAAAAAAAAAAAATTATTTTGTTTAATTTTAAATTCATTGTTTAGGTTTTGCAGCTCAAACTCATTATTTTGCAAATGATATTCAATTTTTTCTAGTTCATTCACAATTATTTCCATCTCATCTTCAATTTATTCCAAAGGAAATTCGTGTTTTTCAAAGTAACCAATTAAATGTAGAATATTCATTACATAAGTTAAATACATAAATAATCATGAGAATCTACCATGGATCAAACAATCTTACATCACCTCTAACTTTTCACAAAAAATAAATTTTGATGTGATTCAAAAATTAAATTAAATATTAGCATTATACAATATTTAAAAATATTGAACTTACCTTAATTAGGGTTTGATACAATAATAGTAACTTACATATAAGAAAGTTTTTGAATCTTTCGTATTTAACTATGGTTAATAAAATACAACCCGTATTCTGAACATTGTATAGACTGATCATTTTTGTTTAATTTTGAATTCTCAAATTATAATTTTAAATTTAGTTAAGTAAATTATTTTAGTACCAAACCAATTCCGTAAAATATTTTATTTTAAATATAATATTAAGGATTAGTCAGAATCTCGTCCATAATACACCAGGGTTCTATTTTAATTTTTTTAATGCAAAACTAAATAGGAGGAGGGCGAATAAAATAGCTTAAGACGCATTTTATTATTCCGGAATCGGTAACAATATGGTGTCCCGAGATAATTGCCTTACGCCGTTCTATTCTTTGCATAATGCTCATCTGAAAAAATACAAACCCACAAGGATATTTGGAACAAAACTCTTCTATCTATTTAGTTCAATTATTATCAAATGGAGTGCTGAAATTCTGTTACACGATAATTTAGCATCGTCAACTAAATGGCCAAATATGTAGGTTTATGTAGAGGAAGTAAAACGATTTTGAATTTTGATTTTTAAACTTTTTTCATTCTAGAAGAGTGACAATATCCAATGGCTGCTCCTTTTTCGCAACTAATTCTAACGCAAAACTCCTTATTTCTCGAAATTTGTATTACTAAACAAACCTTAAACTAAAATTAGAAGCATGCGAATAAAACGTCACTAACTCGTCCATTTTGAAACATATCGGTATCTAACAAACATAGTTTCAAATGTTGCAAATATTTACGGCAGAAAGTGTAAAAAATATGTTGCAAATATGTCATCAATCACCTAGTAATTTACTTTCGAACTTGCCGCATTCGTTGAAAATACTTGAGGTTCATTCCAAAGGTGGTTGTATGATTTTGTGTTTTCCTATTTTTCCATATTTCTCCAGCATTTCAATAGTTGGGCTTTATCAAAATTCTAAAAACCTTTTCATTTTTTTGTAAATATTATTACGATTTTTGAGTACATACTCTAAAATTTGTTGACGTGCCGGGCCAATTTTTAAACGTGCCAAGTTTGGCACGCGTGCCACTTATTTGCGATCACTGATCTAGATCTACAGTAATTGGCATGATATCTTAAGGTCATTTTACACGATGCGATTTGCATTTTGTTGTACAATATTTTGCTGCATGGGAATCGCGTAGTGTAAACGTCAGAAAATCAAATTGCATGTAAATTGCGTTGAAATTGCAGCCAACCGCATTGTATTTGTGATTTTACGCTTTTTCATAATATTTTTAAATACGAGGAAGTCATTTTTGCAAAACTTTTAAACATTTTAGGACCATCTAATCTTAATTCATTAAAAACGAAACCGTGAACCTCCTTTTCTCCAAAATCTTGCCTTTGTAGCTAGTTCCTTTCCTACATCGTCCTATTTTTAATTTTATGCCGCTTTAATTTTCTGTTTTTATAATTGCAATCATAATTGTGCATAACCCGATTGACTTTGTTTGGTTTTTCATTCTGAATAAGTAGAAAATTAAACCACTATTCTAATTTTTTTGAGAAGCTCATTCAATTTTTAGTTGTACGGTGTAGACAACGAAAAATTCAAATCTCATCAAAATTGCAAGGAAAATTGTATACGATTTATTTCCCCTATTGTACAATAAATATTGTATGCAAATCGCATCGTGTAAAATGACCTTTAATAAAAGAAACCCATCTCAATTACAATAATGGTCATAAAATTATAATTTTTGGACATCTTGGTTTTCACAATTATCAGCACACATACAAAATAAAATAAGAATAAAGTACCTATGTAGGTGCCTGCCTATGCCAAATTTGTTGGAATGGCATACAAATTTGGGATCAGTTGCAATTTTTAACTTATTTATACATTTTGATATGAAATTCAGTTGTACAATTTGCACATCGGAGTCTGCTGTTATTTTTGTGGATAGTGTAAGTGCAATGATAGCACATTTTTCCTGAAGCTAAATGTGTTATTGTACTTTTCTGACATTAGTGTATCCAATGCAGCATTAAAAGAAGCTATTAAATTTGTTTAAAGTGCTGTCGGCAATATCTGCTCTTTAAAATCGATTCGTTTCGTCAGTACATCGGTATCGCTTAGTTCCAACGTTTTTATAATCATTTCATTATTAAAAAACGATGTTGAACTGATATTGCCTTCGTTCGGGGTAGGCAATTCCGCATTTGTCGCGGGTATAGCTGTTAAAGCTGTCAACGGTTCTGCTTTCTGTAGCATTTCTTCAAAATTGGTTTGTTTGGTGGGATGATCGGTTATCCTTTCTTCTGACATTATTATAACTGCTATGCTTTCATGTAACGCCATTAAACTTTGTAGTTTGTTATACAAATGTTCTAGAGGAATAAATTCGTTAAATGTAAGTTTTTTAATTTGTATTATTTTTTTTAAATTATTAGAGTTTGTTTTTCGCTTCGATTTGTTATGTATTTGATTTTTCCTCTGATTTTTTGTTTATTTCCTCTATTTTGAATTCGTAAGAGTGGCCAATGTTCCTTTCCAATTTCCATTTCTAATTTGTACTTCTTCTTTTCCTCCTGAATTTTTGCATATCCGAATCGATCATTTTAACGCAAACTTCTGCACAAATTTCAGGTTGAGTCCATATTACTGAAATTTCTGAAATTTTTTCTTGTTCCGTAATTTCTATCTGTGCACTATTTATATTGACCCCACCTTCTATCGGTTCCATACATTCCCCTTGCACCGTGCTTTCTATCTGTTTAAAGATGTATTCTTCAGGGTTTTTCATTGATGTACATAATATTCGGTGACATTTTTAATTTTCCGGAAAGCATAAGTGCTTTATAAATTTTGTGGAGATATCGAAACACCTCAGTTTCAAAAATCAATTCACTCTCATCCGCCGATGGAAGTTCCTGAAGTTTCGTGCCAACAATATCAGAAAATTGTTCCATATTAATTGTAATCCCATTAATATCACATACTGGATTGAATGATCCTGGAATTGTTTGATGTACACCCTCATTTAAAATTGATTTGCCTAAACATTTAGAATTGTCTATTACAGATTTATTGAAAAGAAAAATCCCACATGCCTTAAAGCCATTTTGTGATGGCCACCGGGTTGACTGATTTGTTTGCAGCTTGCTGTAACAGTGGAGCAAACGTTTCTCTAGTAAGGGTATTATTGACATTTTCGCGGCTCAAATTTAAGACAATACCTTCTGCCATGCTGATTTCAATGGCTTAAATGCTGAAACATCGCATGGCTATAATAGCAGTGTGGCATTGGGATAGAATGCAACTAAAATTATTTGCAGTTTGTTACACAAACTTCTTAGCTCGTAGGTCAGGTGCGTCACGTGCCCATCCACAAATAAAATAACCGGCAGTTTTATATTATTTTTAATAATATGAGGATGAAATACGTTAGAAATATATTCAATAAACACTTCTTTTGTCATCCAACCATTCTCGCTTCTTCCCACAACCCAATGTTTCGGAAGTCTTTTCAAAAACAGATTGTACCATCCTTTCCCAGGGCGGTTATGTTCTCCAAAAGGATGATCTCTGGGACATTCATGTAAGAAATGCTTCACCGATTCAATAACATCATTGCGGCGTTTAGGGAATCCTTTCCTGACGCGAATAGTCATTGGCCCTGGGCGAATTTTTTTAAATTTTGTGGATAATCTGTACTGTATTATTGACCGAAGAACATTAAACATTTTAGATGCTGTCTTCTTTCCAATTTGTTCATTAATGACCGCGTCACAGGCTTTTTTATATTGTCCTCTAAATATGGAGTATAAAATCAATCAAAATTATGAAAGGTAATGATTCTATACATAATATTCGTGCTGTTATAATTATCGGTAATCATCACTATGACCATAACTAGTTTTCATATTTATAATAATGGGCACAGCATGGCGAATAATTAAATCAGGCGAAGTTATAATATTAGCAAGGAATGGAATAGATCAGATAAATTTTAAATAATGATATTTTTTATTAGTTCAACAAATCACTTATTTCACTGAAAATTATTATACAATATTAAAAAATTAATAAAATAACTTACCTTGTTCACGGAAAAAAATAATTTTTAATATGAAGAAAAACGAATTAGTTCAAGAAAATTTGTACAACATTTTTCAGCTAAACGAAATTTTTCTCACCACAAACTTTACGTTTCTCAATTTGAAATTCTTCTAAAATATTAAAATAATCTTTATTTGTTTGATATGAGAAAATCAATTTCTTGATTCAAGAAAACGTGATTACATAGAGAATATGGTTTTTCTTCATGATTTATTCTTATTTCTTAAGTTTAGCAAAATCGGTTTGTTTGTAGAAACCGATTCTTTTGATTGAAAACTAGAAATATGGATGGTGAGAAATCTCGTTTCTTTATTTAAGTAGCATTTTCTGTAAATAAACAGATATTTTCTTGCTGGAAAACACATATTGTCTTGAATAGAGTAAAAATTTACCAATGTATTGTATGCTTTTTCTTGTATGCATCGGTTTTCTTTTTCCAGGGAACATGAATATTCTTCATTAGAGAAACGCTTTTCTTTTGACAAAGCAATTTTCTTCATGTGTGATTACGCTCTGTATTCTTCGTTTCATAATTATTTCTTCAATTTGTGAAATGGTTGTTTAAAATAGTACAATTATATGACAATTTATTTTTATATTTTTTTATTTCACCATCAGATACACAAAATATTTAAATACAAATTTGATAATTTTGATTGTTATTTGTTTCATTATATTTAAATATAAATAATTATAATTTTATAAATAATTTTCACTTAGAACTAAACTTATAATCGTTGTAATATAATAATTAAGTTCAGACTTTCAATTTTTTTTTAACAAAGAATTTAATTATCAATCAGTATTACAAAAAGTATCAATATATCAAAAAAAATTGTAGATTATAAATAGTTAATAAATTTGGTTTAAATATTTTAATTCCATTTGGAAGTGTAAAATAAATGATTTTAATGTGTTAGATAGTTTTCTTTACATCTAATAAATTCATATGCCTTCTTCTGTGCCAAGTGCCAACATAATTACTCGACTATTCAAAAATTTTGTACTAATAAGAAAACATTATTAGTAGTGTTTAGTATGCCAATAATTTTTAGCAGTTTCTTTTTTCTGTAAAATAAAGGAAATAGAATTTTTTTAAAGTGATTCTCTTGTATTTAATAACAGAAATACTTACATAAGTTTTCAACATCTGAGACATTTGAATATCGAGCAAGGCGGGAAAAAATATTAAAAACATTTTTAAATGTTTCCAGAAATCTTTTTCTTTTTTCACTTTACACCACTTTGAAGTGGAAACACCACCGTTTAAAAAATCTAAGTTTATTCACTTTTAACAAAAGAAAATTTTCACAAAATCCCACTTTCAAAATCATACGTTTTTCACTGTTGAAGATTCGCGATAGAATGCATTTTTCTAGTACGAACATCCATTACATAATGGTATATAGTTACGTACAATTATAACAATTTAACGATAATTTTCTCGTCTCAAGAACGGCTTACTTAGTTGAAATGATTTATTCTATTGTTATGAGAAACAAGCTTTTCATATTATGAAATAATTTCTTGTATTAAAAATATTTTGTAAGATTAAGAAATTTTTGTTCAAATCAACAAATGCGATTTTTAAATAAGATCGTTTTTAAGAGAAGAAAATGTTTTCTTATCCTGAGAGATGTAAAACAATAGTTTTCTTGTTAAGAGAATTTATTAAGGAATAGTTTCTTCAATTGAAGATTTTTTTCTCAGTTCAAGAGTAACATAGAAAAATTGGTTGTTTCGAAGAGAGAATAAACTTTTCCTTGTTGTGTCACCTAATTAAAAATAATCTAAATTATTCGGAATTCTGTAATATGTTTTCCAAATTATTCCATATTCTGAACCATACTATTATACCGGCTAATCAAATTTCTAGACACCCAACTTAGATGTGTAATGTAACCCAATTATTTCAGCTATAAAAAAGAACAAAGTTAGCAGAATGTGTACAAAATGCCCTAATCTCTCATTGCATACAGTACTCTCCACAAATGTTTGCAAACCATAAATAATTAAATTTGAATAAAAAAATAAAAATGTTTTTACGAAATTCATTGATTTATTACAATATATTAAATTTTTATAATTGGATGACTTCAAGCAAATTGGATAATACCTATATTTCATGAAAAGGTTCTATTTCTAAATTTAAGAAAAATTCAATCTTGTCAGTAACATTTCTATAGTTTCTTGAATCAAGAAATTGATTTTGTGTTCATCAAGAAAATTTTTAAGTTTCAAAATAACCAATTCCAAGAAAATTGGACAATATAGTTTGAGAAAAGAACCAATTTCTAATTGCAAGAAAAATTGGAAACAAAACAATAATATTTTTCTCCATTCGTTATTTTTTTTCTTCAATCAAGAATTTTGAGCAGTTATAGATGCAAGAAACTAAATCTCAGATTACAATTAAGCAACAAATTTTAACTCAAGAATTTTTTTATCACTTCAAGAAACAGAAATCTTACATGAAGAAAAACTCGAAAGAAATAAGAAAATTAGCTTTTAAATGGAGAAAAAGTACATTTTCTTCAATTAAAAATTCATTTTCTTCGTGGTAACAACTCTAGTTTTTTCCGTGTTCTAAACAAATTTACAACAACTACTACTGTGTCTCACCACGTCCACTTCAACACTAAATTTTCTTATAAGAGAATTTAATAAAACAAAAATTAGCAGCACCTATCAATTTAGTAGGAATTAGAAATGGTAAAATGATTACATGCTATATTCAACTAATAGGAAACCCAGAAGATGTGCAATAGTTGTATTTTCAAACATATAAGATATATCAGCATATAATGCGTACGTTCTGTTTACTAAAGTCGAACAGAACTGGAACAAAAATAAGCTTCAAAAACGCCGTGTATTTCTGCAAAATCTAGCAGAAGCATTGACGAAACTATATATCAAAAAAAGCAGTATTTACCAAGACCCCGAGGAAAATTTGAAAATATCTGAATTAAGATCTATGAAAAGGGAAGGGACAGATGCAAATTTTGTCCAAAAGACATAAAAACTTCCTTTAGATGTACAAATTGCCACAAATATGTTTGCAAGAGGAATATGACAAGATTGCGACAAATAAGTGATGAAAATCAAAATTAATTAATTAAATTTAATAAATGAATTAACATTAATCTTGTTCTGAATGTTTAATGCAAATGGGCAAAAATGACCATGAAGATCTTTAACATCATTATAAATTGGGGTCGTATGAAGGATAATTTTTACTCGGAATACAACCTTATTGCTTAACAAAATGTTGTGAAATGTTTGTTATGAATCTTTACATCTGATGATTTTTGAACCAGGTTTTACTGTATACACTGATAAGTATACATAAATGGAAATATGCATATAAGTCACAGGGCCAAACATTCAATAAAATTGGCATATTCATCAATTCCGCAGACACAATTTTTGCGCTTGGTCAGCTATATGTCGCATTATCGAGATGCACATCGAAGAGTGGTATAAAATTCGAATGTACAAGAAATAAATCCTTTAATAATATTGTATTTGTTGAAGTTCTGTTAGATTAATAAATAATAAAGTATGTATTAGTTAACACAAATGTTTCATTTCATTACATTATTTATAATACGAATACACAAATTTGGAAGGTATAAAAGAAGGTTAGCGCGAGCGAAGCGAGCTGTCGTCAGCTGTTGGTGAGCGAAGCGAGCAGGAGGCGGAGCCCTCTAGTTTTTAATAAAAATCAATTTTTATTTTAAAATAACTTTTGTGAAAACTCTGTAGGTGCGTCAAAATTTGCAAATGCGCATTTAGTAAAGACATATTTCAAAAACTACATGCGATGGAATTTTCATGTGAATTTTTAACAGATGTTTGATTTTAAATATATTTTAATTAATCATATTTATCGATTTATTAATTTGTTGTTGCAAATTTAATTTAATTTAGTGATCATAACGAAATTTAATTTATCCCAACAATGCGTATTTGTAAAGATGTGGTCAAGATGTATTCAAGCCTGTATCTAATGGATGTTTAGAGTAACCTTACTAACGGAAAACCAAACAAATTTAATTTTCAAATCCTTATAGATGTCATGTATGTGTTTTAGTGAATTCTTGGTTAATAAATGTTGTAAAAAAAGGATTTGTTTTAAAAATAATATTCTGTTGAAAAATACAAAAATATAAATTTAACTCGTTAAAGGAATTCTAGCGAAAAGTCCACGTAATATAGTACCTACTACAGCATTAATTTTTAAAAAAACGATGTTTAACACGGTTTCTAAATGTGACGACGGTAAGAACGTCAATATTCATGACAATACTTTGTCTAGTATTCTAATAAATTCTAAATTTTTGACATTGCTTTTCGAAACGACATTACGCTAGTCACCACCAGACGTTAACCAAAAGTTTTGTATTAATTATGTAAAATTTAAATTTGCACTTCGAATGTTTTGCGATATTCTACAGTAATAATGACATAATATTGAGTAATGAATTCCATTCATCATTCATCCTGGAAATTAGCCTGAATTGGTTATGTATTTAAAAAACAAAAGTCTCTTTTGTAAATCTAATTTTTTGATTTATGGTTTGTATTTTTACGAAAGGATCATGAACAGTGCCCCGGAATATTTGTTGAATTTTGGCCATGTTTTATTTCAGATACCCCATTCCTACCTCAAACAGAACTTCAATTCCATTGAAATTTGGTATTTAACCCTACCAACATATTTGATAATCAATGAATTGGTTGCAGGCCATTCAAATGATGAAGGAAGGTGGCTGGTTTTCTAAATTTTCAAGAGGAGATTTCACTATAAATTTGTTTTGTAACCAGTGAATGGTCATCGTCACCAAACCGATTTTATGTAGCATTTTTTGTTTGTTTTTTAACAAATAGTGAGGCTTAAAAACTGCCCTGGTTGTTCTATTTCAAACTTTATCAAATGTCATAAAACGTAATAACTATTTGTTGTCCATATTTTATAACCATACCTTAATAATTTTGTCTTTGTTTTGACGTTTTTACCAAAAACGATGACCCTCGTAATCTTGAAAAGAAGATTTTTGGGTATTATTCTCGGGTTTCATCTGTTTGTTGCAAGATGAAGTTTGCTGTATTCCACTTTAATGATTTTTCAGTTGTTTTCAAGATAGTTTCATCTTCAAAACTCTTTGAATGTAAAAATCACGCATAAGTAAGAATATCTTACGTTTTCTTGTTAGCACTGGCTCTATTTTTTGAACATTATTTTTCCCACAAGTACAACAATGTTTTTTACTAACAGTTCCGTATTATTAAACCTTATTTAACCATCGTATATAGTCACTGTATGAGAAAATCTCTGAGGTTCGCGTTACTGGTGTAGTAAATGAGTTGTACATTTTTGGAATATTTCATGAAAATAAAAGCTTATTTTATAAAAATTTACTCTACTTTCAGAACCAAGCACCACAGATTTAAACACCGTGCTGTTTGGTCGGGTTCACACAAAATCTAAGAAAAGGAAATCACATAAGCAAAATTTCATATGTAGGCACAGCATTTCTTGTTGAACCTATTGCCATCTATCAATGACTGATATCAATAAGCCAACTATTTAGAAAAGTCACAAATTTAGCCAAAAAAAACATCCTGAGGCACACAGCATAATAGCTAAAAAGATTTAAGCGATTTAAATTCCGACAAACTGAAAAGTTCACTTTAAGCTCGTTGAACTTCTCGTACCCATCAAATTTTTTAATTTTTTTTTTTTAAATATTCCTAATTTTACATTCCACCGCCTACATATTAGAGTAAATATTCCGCTTGGGTTTCATTTTATGATTTTACCCACTTTTTGATACTCTACAAATTTAAATATTGATTATGCGTAATGACAGACAAAATTTCAACGAGTCAATATTTTAATTATTATAATTAAAATTAAGTAACCCTTCTCCACATAAATTATTTTCGAATTTAACCCAATTTTATCCCAATTGTGAATATAAGTCCATATAGATTAATGTCACCTAAAAATAGGATTATAGTTTTTTTTTTTGCCCATAACCACCATCCATCAACACACACACCCACGCAAAAAAAAAAATGTAATTTTTATGATAATTAGATTTTAGTATAAATACATTATATTGTAATATTCGAATACTAATCCACCCCTATAATATTAAGACAGACAATGACTATCAAAAACTATCATCATCATTATCATAATACATTACAATAATATAAGAAGAAATTTTTCTATTGAAAGTTTATTTTTTTGTACTGTTTTTCTAGGTTTTCCTTAGATTTTCATTTATTTCTAACAATGTTTATTTTAATTTATTAGATCCTTTCTAATCCCTTTTGAGACTAATTAATTTTTATGAAAATTTTCTTTCATTATGAACCAAAAAAAAAAACCATCAGACAATCATCACCATCATCATACACATAGCATTATTATTATCGTATGTGGAATTAGAAAATTATGTGTTTGTGTATGTGTAATTTTAGATATTTAGTTTGGTTTCTGAATTTTTAGCCTTGTCTGTTTCTATTTCTCATGTTTATGTTTTTTTTTTTATTTGTTGTGTTTGTAGAAAATTCCCAAATGATTTTTATACTTTTCAAACAACAACAAAAAAATGTCTTTAATTTTTTTTTTCTTATTGTTGTGTTTGTTATTGTTATGTTGTATGTATATTGTTGATGTTTCGGTTTGGTCGTCCAAGTTTATCTCTGTTTATGTAAACATAAAAGAAAACCTCTAATATAATAGATTATCTTTGGGAAAATTATATGGGAACAATTTTTTTTTATTATAAATAGATAAGATGAAAATTGAAATATTTTTTGTGGTGAATGAAAGTGGTTGGGTTCTTCGTTGGTTGATGATATATATTATATACAAAAGAGGATGTACATATTTATAAAAGAAAATTTTAATTTTCTATTGTTTTTTATCAGTTTCAATTTTTTTAAATGTATATAAATCGATTTTATTTTCAGATATGTACATACTTCTTGTTCTTTGTCTTCGTCGTGTTCTTTTGCTTCTTCGTTAGATTTGATGAAAAATCAAAATTGAATTTTTATGTAAATTTATATTACACTTGGGAATTACTTGAAATGGTTTTCATTTTGTTGTTGTTGTTTTTATTGTAGCAAAAAGAAAACTTTTTTTTTTCTTGGTTCTTATCGTTTCAAAAGATATTATAAAGAATATAATTAGAAAAATTTATAATATAAATGAGATTTACAATAATTGGTGAATATAATTTAAGTTTTATTGTTACAGTTTTACTGTTGTTAATAATTATGATCAATTGTGTTTCGTATATCTTGGGGTGTCATTTTTGAATGATTGTTATAAATAAGCGTAACGTTTTTTATTTAAATATGTATAAAGAACACCCCAATGTTAGCGTACAATGTTTTTTCCGTATATTTGGTCGTAAAAACCGTGAAAAATACTTAAGTTAAGTTTATTTAATATTTGTGCTAATTACCATAATAAGTACACATAATTAAACACAGAAATAAGCAGTTTGTGTATTAATTGATCCAATTTTTGTTTTTAGCAAAAAGAAGGAAGTAGGTATTTAGGATAAATTGTTAATTTAATGTTAATATGGATGAGATGTTTGAGATAGCTAGTGTAGCCCTAAACAGTATAGGCTAGAAAATATTTTATTCTCTTTAGTTCATTCCGATAAATTAAGAGTTTACCAACTTCCAAAACATTGTGACTAAAACTTAAGATCGCATATCGTATACTGAAACTAACGCAATTCAACGATGATTTAATTCGGGGGCATCTCTTGATGTTTGTCTGTGTTGTGGAATTACGAAAAATTCTCTGACGTAAAAGTTTAATTATCATAAGCCAAGAAAATCTAGTAAGAGAAACACATGTCTGAATAATGCACTAAAATGGCGATATGTGCCGAAACTTGTATCATTATTGAAATGAGGGACACGATGGGGTCAAAATCAAACCTCTTCAACGTTGCGATAATAACATTTGGTATTAAGTAACTAGAGGAACTGAATATAAAGTGTTTTGTAGCAAGTTGTATAAGCAGAATTGGCCTGGTAAATCTCCCAGTATTCGTTGCTAGCGTAAAAGATATGGTATTAAAAATACACACTATTATTTTATGAATTGGTTTTTAACTTTGGGCCACTACATCTCTAGCAATTGCTTCCCATTTAACGTGCACTGCAGTTCTAAGATTGCTTCAAAAAAAAAATCGATTCGCCTCTCAAAAGAAGCGTAATAATGTCACAAATTCGTTTTCGATGCTAATAGGGGCTCAGAAAAACGAAAATCAGCAAACATTTTCCGAAATAAACGAGAATCTCTTGCAAATCACCTTCAAGGAGCAAATTTCCCAGATTTAAAAATGTCAATGGCTTCATTTAGAAACAAACAAGTCCCTTTCATAGTAGAGTAAGACCGGGTATTGTGGAATATCCTTTTTATATTTAGCAATATTTTGAATACTAACAAGGGATGATCCCGAACCCGAAAATTCAAAAAATTATGAAACTTTGGGAACATGTACAATCTCATATATGTATGTACTACGCAATTTTTTTTCTGTAGAAAACACTCTGACTGGGTGAAATGGATTTTTGAAAATTGCGCATAACTCGTTTAACTCGTTAACGGTAAGAGGTAGAGAAAAAGTGTGTGCTTGCTTAAGACAGCAGGACGGTGGGCATGGAAGTAAATAACGTTTTAGAAATGTCAGTTTTTTATCTTCATTAATGAAAAACACAAAAAATATTTGGTTGGATGAGTTTTATTAATAGTCCAGTCATTGACGGTTTTTCGCTCAGAATTCTTACGGACAAGACCGATTGACGTGAAATTTGGACAATAAGTAGAGAATGGATCAAGGAACAAAAGTTATATAGTGCCGATGTGTGGTTTTACGCTGGGGGCGAATGCCAACCCTTCTTGGGGGTGGAAATTAGTACACTCAAAATAACCACAGAAATCGATAGAGGGATGAATTCTAAGCAAAAAATGTTATGTGAAGTTTTTTTGATAAATTAATATTTTTCGAGTTATTCACGATTGAAAATGTTAATTTTTCGTCTAAAAAATGCGTTTGTTGAGAGCAATCCGAAAATTTCACCGAAAAACGCGATTGGTTTTTTAATGATAATTTTAATTTTTAAGATTTCTAATCGCTCCAAAAACCAATTTGCAGGGAATTTCAAGGGCTATAAGCCGTATAAAGTTGAACCTTTCGTTTTTGAGTATTTTGTGTTTAAAGGCCTCGGTGAAGGTGGTCCTAGCACTCAAATGCGAATTTAAAACGGTGATATCTCAATTAATTTTTATCCCAGAGGAATCTGCAAGAAAACCTTAATTTTTGTGCTTTTGCATTTTGTACGTGTCTTCTTTAGTTTTTGAGTTAATGTGAAAAAATGAGATTTTTTCCAAAAATTTCAAAAATCATTTAAAAATTGAATCAAAGTTTTTCTCAAATTTAGGCATTCTAAACCGTTCACACTTCTAGAACCTATTGGTAGTACCTAAATAAAGTACTACTTTTTACACTTTCTACCGTAGGCACTTGGCGAAACACATTTAATACACACATTTGTACATTTTTTAAAAACACTTGTTAAATATTTCGCAAAATTAGCGAAAAATTTAACAAGTGTTTTTAAAAAATTTAAAAATGTGTGTATTAAATAAAGTACATTACATTGTAACTGGAGTATGTTTAATTTCAATTCTTGCGGTTAGGCCATTTGTTTCATTGCTGGTTTTTTCTCCGAAAAAACGAGACAACCATTTATTTTTATCATAACTCTGTAAGTTTTTATGCTAACGACTTTTACTAGAGCTCATTTTGAAGGTCTTTTCAAGTAATTTAAAAAAACCTAACAAATTGTCCCCCAAAAATTCGTCATTTTTCCGTTATTTAACGTTAAAAGGTTCATCAATCTAAAACATGATTTATCGAAAAACATCATGTAACATTTTTTGCTTAGAATTCACCCCTATATCGATTTCTGTGGTTATTTTGAGGGTACTAATTTTCACCCCCAATAAGTGGTGATATCCACCCCCAGCGTAAAAGCACACTTCGACACTATTTGACTTTTGTTCCTTGATCCATTCTCTACTTATTGTCCAAATTTCACGTCAATCGGTCTTGTACGTAAGAATTCTGAGCGAGAAACCGTCAATGACTGGACTACATATTAATAAAACTCATCAAACCAAATATTTTTTGTGTTTTTCATTAATGAAGATAAAAAACTGACATTCCTAAAATCTTATTTACTTCCATTCCCACCGTCCTGCTGTCTTAAGCAAGCAAACACTTCAGCAAAATTTCCAATTTTCAAAAATCGATTTTACCCAGTCGTGTTTTTCCGCAGAAAAAAAAATTGCGTAGTACATACCTATATGAGATGTACATGTTCCCAAAGTTTCATAATTTTTTGATTTTCGGGTTCGGGGCCATCCCTTGTAAGTAATTTTTCGAACTTAAAATATAAGCCCGTTATATGCTGAAATGTTTTATTTTAATATTCAGATTAAAATTCTGCAATTAGTAACAAAAAAAAAATTAAAAAAAATAATTTTCTGAAAATACTACCAAAATATGACCTTTTCAAAAAACTGCGGGTAATCTGGTACACCATGTGCGTTTATTGTGGTATACTATACCATATTAGCAGAACTAAAGATTTTTTTTTAATATGCAAACTAAAAATATATTGTTTAAATGTTTTTTATAAATTCAATTTGTTTAAAAAAACCTTCTTGGAAAAAGTAAGTAAAATAATATGCAAAGAAAAAACAAATAATACATTTCTTTAAACTATTTAAAAACTGAATGAAGAAAATAACAGTCTTTCTTGTTTACATCGCAAATTCAATTATTTTATAATAGATAATTGCCACAAAATATTTACCGAAAAATATTAGATACTGCAAGATTCAAAAATAAAAGTTGCGCTATTTTTTGGTCAATAAATTTCGTGAGCCCAGGTGAAGTCACATTGCAAGCATTGAATCCATTTTTTTCCACTAACATCATCGCCCCTATATATTTCACAGAAGTTGCATTTGGTATCTATCAATGTAGGAAATTCTGTTTGAACTTCATCTTCTGAGTCATCACATATCAGGTTTGAAACCGATAAATTTTCATTAGATGATGAGGATGACGATGGCAGGTTTCCAATACCCCTAGAAGTGGATGGTCTTGAAGTTTTACTTTCCTTTTGAAGCATTATCTTTTTTGGTTTGGTTTGTTCCTTAGCCACTCCTTTGATTTTTTTTGGTGTTTTTGATTTTTTGATATTCTCCTCTAACTGCATTTTGTAAGATGATGTTGCAAAATGGCTGCTTGAGTTTTCCTTCCCCTGTTTGTTAGTGATGGTCTTTTTAATTTTTAATTTCGGTAATGCCAAACCTTCCTGTGTTTCATTCCTGCTTTCATAGTAATCACCAGCTATAAAATCAGCTTCCGTAAAAATACTTCTATCAAAAGGATAAATTCCGGTGCATTTAAAACCGCTTATAGCTATTTGTCCTGTTTGTATCTTCAAATAGGCATTTTTGAATAACTGAGCTATGTCTCCTAGAACTACCTTTCTTCCAGTTCTCTGATAAAGCGCCTTATTTCCTTATTATAATATTTTTTAAGAGGGCCCATAAAAGTTCTATCCAATGGTTGCATCTTGTGAGTTGAATGTGGGAGGAGTGAAAAAATTATAACATTGTTCTGACACGCCAGGTCTATTACCTCTATGTTTCTGGTATGACTGTAATGCCCGTCTAAAATTAGTAGAATGGAATCTTGTTCAGAAGGTTTTGGAAACTCCAGGATATGTCGGAACCACTCTGTGAAAATTGGTAATTGCACCCATCACGAAATGTGAAAAGAAGCTTTGGAATCAGCAGGCGCATTATCAAAGCAACCTTGATTATACAAATTTTGTACTTGAAATTTTCCCCAGGTGGCAATTTTTGGTACGATTTTTCAAAATTTTTATTGTCATCACTGCCATCTATGCAATGTATATTGACTTAATGAACACGATTTGTAGTAAGCTTTTCTTTTTAATTTGACTAGAATGCTGTTGTTATAAACTTTTTTTTATATTTTGGTTTAAATAAACCAATTATTACAAGAAAATGAAAACGATATGTATGTTGAAATTCAAACATTTATGAAAATATTTCAGAAATTATAATTAAGAATTTGCAACATTTTCATTTACAAATTTGCCTTAGGAAAACCGAAAGTGATTTCCCATATGTTTTATGTGTTTTGCTATGGAAATTTTGGTTTTTTCCTCGTTTCTAATTCCCTTATAAAAGCTTCCTTTTTTTAGATTCTGGCTTGTATAATCAAGGTTGCTTTGCCATAATCTAAAAAACGAAGCTTTTATAAGGGAATTAGAAACGAGGAAAAAACCAAAATTTCCATAGTAAAACACATAAAACATATGGGAAATCACTTTTTTTCCTAAGACAAATTTGTAAATGAAAACGTTGCAAATTCTTAACTATGATTTCTGAAATATTTTCATAAATGTTTTAATTTCAACATATATAAATCTCGTTTAAGTAAATCGTTTTCATTTTCTTGTAATAATTGATTTATTTAAACCAAAATATAAAAAAAAGTTTATAACAACAGCATTCTGGTCAAATTAAAAAGAAAAGCTTACTACAAATCGTGTGCATTAAGTCAATATACATTACAGAGATGGCAGTGATGGCAAAACAATTTTTGTAAAATCGTACCAAAAATTGCCACCTGGAGAAATTTCAAGTGCAAAAATTGTAGGAAAAGTAAAATAAATTCTCAAAATATTAAGAACGTGTCATAATTTTGTGATTAAACGATTCTTTTTTATATTTTTCTGTATAAATCTGAGACATCTAACGTCCACTAGTAAAACTAAAGATAAATGTAGCAAGTATTATTTTAATTCGTCAGAGCCAACTTTGATGTATTTTTCAAAATGAAAGTTCGAAAAATATATTTTAGAAATAATTTAATTTTAATATTTCTGCAATTAATATTTACTTAATACCAATACATATACCCTTCTTGTATATTGCTGCTAAAGATATGTAGAACACTTTTGTATTAACATTTTGTAACATTTTTGCATTTTTCATTGTAAAACTTGAAGCTAAAAAACACCATTTTTACTATGGATTCCTATGGAAATCAGTGCAAAGTTATACCACTAAAAAAGCTTAAAAAAAATACGTCATAATGATTATGGCTCTATACTCTAGAAGGCTCTGGCATTATTCATGAAAAGGGGATTTTGATTTTTTCGTGGAAAAATAAAATAGGGCGGAATAAAATTTCCACTTGCGCTCATGCAATTGACTGCAGTAATCAGCGTACCTCGCTCAGCAGATATCATCGCTCCTACTTGACGCTTTCCCTTCTTTGCCAAAATTTGTGGTTGTTTACTCTGAACAATAGACAAGCCGGTTTCATCAATATTCAATATTCGCGAGGCTGACAATTAATTTTTTATTTAAATATCCTCAATAACATCAAAAAATGTGTCCACATTTTCCAAAGTAAATCCCTTTGCCGTGTCAAAGATGTTCCAGTTGGTTGCCGAAAGCTTAATTTTCCCTTATGTCTGTTTATAAAGCTTTAAAGCCAATATTTACCTGCACATTTATGTAAAATAGAAAATTTATTTGGAATGTTATTTTTTTGTACCATTTGGAATACCAAACAGTGTACGTCACTTCTAGTAAGACCCCAAAAACGGCTTTCCATTTCTTGCAAATATTTTACAAGTTCTTCTTCTATTTCTTTACTAAAAAACGGGCTATCGACCTACCTGAACTGAAAGAAGTTCCTCTATTGATTTATCGCTTCGCGCCATACGCTGTAAAATAGTATGCGGTACTCCATATGTTTTTGCAGCTAAATGAACGCCCATTTCATTATTCCTGACAGAAGTTATTGCTTTCCTCAAATTAGTTACATTCAGCTAATGTAAAACACTATACCCACTTAACACTCCTTTAAATATCCCTTATATCAGAAAGTGTCATTTTTGCCTAACTTTCAGACTGCGGACAATGTATAAAAAAAATCAATGCAACTCACCTTAAAACACAAAATTTATACAACCAACATAAAAAATAGCGACACAAGAACTTAACATCACCAAACCAATTTAACAATTTATTGTTGTTATTCTCGCACTTAAAAAAAGTCGACTGACCGCACAACAAAAAATACCAAACTGCGCAAAAATAACAATAAGAGAGAACACGAACATGCAAGATTCCTTTTGTTTGTTACACGCACTACGTTCTATAAAAAAGAGTATTTTTTGTCGCTTTAGCCGTAAGAGAGATATGCAACTATACCACATTAGCCTCCTATAACACAATACCTGCTCTTACTGTATCTGTCTATTGTATTATGTCTATGTAAAACACCTCCAAGTTTTTGCGCCTTTGCGCCGCTCGACGAATAGATAAACGGACGATGAGTTGAATTTCAACCAAGAAATAACCGAGTTCCTTCTTAGTTGGCCATAATCCAGAACTTCTTCCAAAAATCATTTTAGAATTTTAGAATTTCATTTTCTTGGTATATGTTCAATTTCATCAGAGAGGGGCTGTAAACTAGGCAATCCTATAATGTAGACAAAATATAATTAGTTCAGTGTTCATTCATTATAAACATTTAGAAATACAAATGGACCGAACTGGCTGATTAGGGGGGGGGGGGGGGGCTTGGCTTAGAAAGCTAGCTCGGCTCTCCATCATGGTATGAAAATTGCGATTATCTTTTTTGTTGCTGTTTTTACGCTCTACAATTTATTTCATATGAATTTTTACCACCGTTGATCGTTGTTGAGGTATCGAACGTGAAATAAAAAATTAACAGATTTAATCTGGGTTTTTGCTGTTTTCTCCTTGTAGAGTATTTTAATACCTGCAATTTATTTTTTTTATTTTTTTTTTCAGGCAAAAATTACAACTTTTAGCGGGCCGTAAACAACGTATCAAATTTATTATTCAAATACATGTTTGTATGTTGTAGAAGATGGCGATGAATCAGGATCCGTTTTTAATAATTAAATTTTTCTTCGTTTCGATGGTCCTGGTTCATAGTCTTTCAGTTCGAAGTACTCATCGAGTTGTGGAGATTTTTCAGCCACATAAGATGATTATTCGATTGTCGAATCATCCTCATTGAACAGTATATTGACTTTGGCGCTGTTGTTGCATGTTTGCCCACTGCAATTTAAGCAAATAATGAAAGAAGCAATCCCTGCTTTCTGCACCCACAGGCAGCTCCACATTTTTCATTCTTCTTGCATGATATGAGCTTTAAAAACTCAGGTGGCGCGGGTTTAGCTTTTCTCATAACCGGTTCCAGTCCATGCCTTTTTCGTCGCCAACCCCATTCTTGAGGATCCTTATAAAATTCGAGCCACGTTTCCACCTTGTTATACGTACGGAATATATCGTCCCTTTAGTAATGAAATAGCGTATAAAAAAAAATCGTAATTTTAAAATAATTCGTATTTAAATGTTTTTTGAAAAAAAAATTTAAAATAAAATCTTTTATTTCATAGAAAATTAAATTTTCTATAAAATAAAAGATTTTATTTTAAAACATTTTTTCAAAAAAACTTTAAATGCAAGTTATTTTTTAAAACTACGATTTTTCATAATACGCTATTTCATTGCTAAAGGGACGATATGCTGCGCTTTTCGTTGGTAGGAGTAGTGAGAGGTGGTTCAAATTATTTTTAGTCACTGATTTAGCAAAGCGATGGAATCGTAAAACATTTATAGAAATTTCCTGCTTGTTACCGCCATATAGGGCGATGAGGAATTGTTTTCCTATGGAAGTCAGAACTTCCGGGTCGATTTTTTCTTGTTTGAATAATTCCACCTCCGATGACTGAGCTCCGTATGCTTTTCGAGAATTTTGATAAATTTTGATTTGCTAATATTAAAGAATGATTTTGTGATATCGCAACCTTTAAAAGCACGAAGGAAAAGTATGTTGTCAAGAAAAGACTTATCATGCTTCACACTAGCCGGAGAATAGAGTTTTGCGGGAGTATTTCCTTTTGCTGGTTTTCGGAAGTATACCTTTGTTTTGTCCTGCACGAGTCTACTAATTAAAACCAAAAGATTGGTGTCTTCGCCAAAGATTTCAACAGAGTCATAAATCGATGCTTTTTTAATTGCCTCGGTTACGCTCAGAGTATCAGTAAGTTATCTTTGTTTCTGTCCTTTGCAAGAAAATTCTCTTTTATCTCGAACGTCGTACTCTTTCCGATGTTTTGGTTCTTGCGATACTCATGTTCATGTCTTTCGGATAACCATCGAATATAATTGTGACGTTCTCTCCAAAGTGTTGCTGCACGTACGTATCATATTTCTGGCAGATGAGGCTAATTGTTTCAATTCTATTAATGTCGTTTATGGGAACAATTCGTATGATCATGTCGGGTAGTGGGATTGAAGAGCTTTTCAAGTTAATCTACGTAGAGAATTGTGTCGAAAAAATTCCTTCCGGACATGCATATGTGTAAAAGCTGTCCGTGCCTTGTCATACTCACTGCCGCAAAAAACAATGGTACAAATAAGACATACCAAAAAATCATAGTGGCGTTGGTGATAAATATGGAAAATATTAAGATACGGACTTTCTTAATAAAATCCTAAATTGTTTGTTTCCAAATGAGGCAATATAACTAGAATAACTTTTAAAGTGGTTTAACAGACACACACTTTTCTAATTAATTTATTTTATAGATATGTATTTATATAGGTATTATTTGTTTTGGTTAAATAAAATAATTCGATTTGAATATAATAAAACTTAATTTAATTAAAACAATAGATAAACGTTTTCAAATTATTTATTGAGAAATATTCGCCTAAATGTCATCTTTTTTCATTTTTGCCAATCCATTTACATATTCTGTGGTTTTTATTGGTTTAGTTCTAACTTAGCGTAAACTTTACAAGCGTTAACACATACGGTTTTTATAAATTTCAAACTGAAGTCCATGATGAAAATGCTTCCCGCCAACCTTTGCCAGAAAATACCAGCCTTTGGTACTGCAAGTGAAATAAGTTTATTACTCTAACAAGAAGTATGTATAACCGATCATAAACAACTGATGAAAAAATTACATTTGCATTCCGCCTCAAACACAACATCTGTCACCACTGTTATATTTGGTGTGTATTAAATTTGCTAATCATGAAAAAAAAGTACAGAATTTTTTAATCATTTCCCAATATACCATTAAACCTTAAATCGCTCATCGATCAAATATTTTACGGGATATTTTTTAATATTCTTAAATTTTAAATGGATTTTTTGTAACTCAAAGGTACTTAGTACTTACTTAAAGATGAGGTCCCCCTTTAAAAAAAATTTCTATTTTTTTTCGAAATGAAATCACTGTAAATAAAACCATATAATTCCCCCCGATGAGTTTCATATAAATTAATTAAAATTATTGACAATAATGTTTTTATTTTTTCCTTCCAACCATAATTAATTGATTCAACTTATTGCATATAATAGTAAGGTGTAACAAAAACACACCACAAACATTACTTGATAAATGTATCATTACTTTTCACAAATTAGTATAAGAAAATTCACATTATGGTAATTTTGCTATATACTTTACAAGCACGGTATAATGATATACCTTCATTTACGGAACATAATTTTTCAATTTCTTTCTAGTTTGTTACAACAACAACAGCATTAAAATCCATTTATTCTATCAAAAAAAAAACACAAGAAGTAGCTAGGTACTTTGTTATTAATTCTATTTTAACTTAATCATAATAAATCAGTTTCTTTAGGAGCGAGCGCAAGCTTTTAATCTTAATATGATTCGTTTTTCTTACGTCTTATGTAAATTGTACTATATGTGTGTGATTTCCGAAGATTGAACAAAATATAAATTTCCATTTCGATTTTTATTCCAATTTTGGATTTTCTAGGAAAATAATTTTTTTTTTTTTGTTGTGCTACTCGTATATCCTGTGCAGGTTGAATTTCACATTATAATAAAAATAGTAATAATAATATAATAATAAATAGAAACAAGAATAACAAAAATGTTATCTATGTAGATCCTCTCTCTATATTGTGCTGCAAAAATACAAAATAGAAATAAATAAGAAAAAGAAATAAAAAACGTTATACCTAAAATAAATTTTCATTTTCTTTATAAACTCGTATTTATGTATAACAACGAAGCTCTATATCGTACAAACGTACAAAATAAATACAATAACTGAGCAGCGAGAAGAGTGGAAAATATTTTCTTGTTTTAACAGTTTTTATTTCGATTTTGTAGTACCAGCTATCTCGAGAATTTATAGAATTGTAGAAATTCAATTTTTTAAGTGGATAATCCATTATGAATTGATATGGTGAATATATGAACGAAATGAACAGGTACCTGTATGTATTATATACCACTAAATATGTATACATAGGTAGACAGCGATATGGTTTCGATGAAAAAGCTCTTGTAAACGTGAAAATTTATAGTTTTTGATTTGAATTTTTCTACATTGATTTTGATTTGAGAATGTATTTCGTCAATTCTAAAACACTAAACTTTATCAAATTTAAACATTGCAGTTTAAAAAATCCAATTGATTAAAATTTAGAGTATTATGATCCCGATACATATACATAGGTATACTGAATCTAATCTTGAAAGTTCGAACGTTTTAATATTTGTGTAAGCTCTGTTTAACAAATGACTTTCGACCACTTTAGTCTTTATGTGACATAATTGTGCACTAAATTCCAACATTTTTTTTTTTTAAATTAGCCTGTCTTGGATGTAGCGAAGTCAATTCTTGGAATGAAAAGCATGCTTCCTTCTGCAGAACCCATCAGAACTGTTACTAATAATAAATTCGATTTTTAAATTTTTTACAACTAATCGTAGGTTACATTTTGCATAAGCTTGGATTTAGTGATTCCTATTTTACTAACATTGAATTTAAACACTATTTCGCTTAATAGAAGCCGTGTTTCTTAATACCTTCAACTTGAATAATCTGTAAATCTACACCCCATCGAGGGAGATTTTACGCCAACTTCTTGATTAAGCAAAGCAAGACAATGAAGAACTTGAGGGAAACATTTTTATAAGCATAGAACTCAATTATCTGAATCATGAGGGTCTTATGGTATGGGAGTTTTGTTTCAGATGCTCACATTCAATATTTACTTCCTGGAGACGGAACCTCCTACAAATAATTAGTAATTAACAGTGACAACATTTCAACGTAGGCAGATCTCTAGCTAATTGACAGAACTCGATCCTTCTCATTAGATACAGAAAACGCACCTTCATTCCGAGAGTAGGAACTTCAAAAAATTTGTGTGTTTTAACTCCGGGACCAAAATCAAAGAACGTGGTTGACAAGCAAGCATTGCGGTGAAGTCAACAAATTATTTTTGTCTTGATTTTATTAAATTCACTTGAGAAATTGTATCAAATACGCCTTGCTGTATGCCTATTTAAAATAAAAACACCTGTTGAAGTACACCAATCGAATTTTAACCCTGCTTTTAATCTGCTGAATTTAAGCATCTCGCAGTACTTATATGAAAAAGGTCTTCTATCTTATGAAAAATTAATGGTTCGAGACTTAAAATATTTTGTTTGGGCTTCTGTTCTTAAACCGAAATATAGTACATCGAATATAAACATATTATATCAATTCCGAAAATAGATCGAAATTCAAATTTTTAACTGTTAATTTGAAAATTTAATTTTTTTCATTTTCAAAGTTTATACCAATGCAATTGATAGAATTAAGTTGTTTAACCGCGTTATACTAGGGCACGCAAACTGTGCGTCTTTATATCAAATCATGTAAAAAAACTTTTGCAATAGGGGGAGGGACATACAAATTATTTGTCTGGCTATACTATGTAATAAAAATAAAAATCTGTATGTATGTGTGTATGCTCTTTACACGTTTCCATGCCATGCATCACACCAGATTTAAACTTTGTCTAGTGGTTTCATACGAAAATTAGCAGGTTTTCGTAATATTTTCAAAAGGGTTTAGCCCCTTGGTCTAGGTGCCCCCAATAATATTCCCAAAATTTCAATTAAAAAAGAAATACAGGACTGAGTTTAGATAAATGGTTAAATAAAATTAATCGAATACTCGTATCCGAAGGGGCGGTTCCCTTGATTTAGGGGACCTTTGAAGGGCCCTTTTTTACCTCCATTGAAGAGTACACTGAAAAAACGATATAAGTTAATTAAAAAAAAAAATGAGATTTTGGTGCCATCCCCGGGTAACGCCGCGCCGGGTACCTCAGCTAGTGTACTATATAATTTAAATTTACAAAACAACATTTCAGTAAATTACATATATTTACATTCTGCAAAGTGGATTAGGACCAGCGTATTACGTCCCTTATACGAAATTTTATTCAAAAAAATGTAATATCGTATACAAGTGACCAAATATTTTCTTGAGTAGTTGGAGATCCTCTCTAATCAAATTGTATAACAATTTCTAGAAATCTAGACGATAAGTGACTTAGGACCGGCATGCTGCATCCGCGTATATTTAAGTTTACAGGGAATTTGATTTTATAAAATTTGTCAATCTGACTAAAACATCTAGCCAAGTGGACACATATTTTCATGAGTGAAGCAAGTGTAACAAGTTTGTGTGAAATTTTATGTTAAAACATTTATCAATCAGACCCAAATATCGTACCGAAGTGGTCGCATATCGATATCTTAGGGTCTCTAGGGAGCCGTGGAGCTGTTGCTAAGGAGCCCTAAAACCTCGCCTTAATATCTCTAATAAACCGCACAATTCCTCGCACACAAATTTCTGAATCTGCCTATCAATGACCGCTACGATTTTCTGTGCAGTTAAGGATTTTTTTAAGATATGTGCTGTATATGTATATCAATTCCACAAACACAAGCATTTTGGTAGGCAAGTACTTATTCAAAAATGAACATGAAGAGGAATTTCAGATCGCGAACCTTGATCTGCGGAACAAAAATCATGGTTAAAATTGAGTCATTCTATGAAGTAACAACATTTTTAAATCAGAGGTCGATATCCGAAGTAAATTCTCGGAAATTTAGGAATTAAATTTAAACTGAAAACTATAGGAACTTAGGTCTATGAAAATTTGCGAAATTGTATATTAAAAATGTACGTATTTAGTATGTAATTTTTGAATGTTACTCGTACTTTAATTTAATTTGAAATTTCAAATGTCAGCTTGTCAAATTTGGCTTCAACAATTTCAATTTGCTTAAATAGTATATCAGGTTAGTGTTGAGAACTTCAAATCGAAAATTCTAGGATTCTAATGTCGAGTTTTTTGTAGTGAATCCTATAACGATTTTCTGTAAAACGGTTGATTACCGTGTTGGTAAATTTTTGGAATACTAACCGAAATCTAACCATCTACTGGGCTATCATTTTCTATACTATAGCAACGATCCGTTTTTTTTTCTTTTTTTTTTTTGAAGAACTCGTCATAAATAAAATTTCAAATTTTGGATATAAAATTGCTAAGAGGGCCAAAGCTTTCAAATTGGTTGATTACGTTGAAAATTGGTAGTTGAAATAACCTAAAAAAAATTTTGGATAACTCCGAATTATCAGAAGAATATATTAAATCCAAATTTGGTTTTAAATAAGTACCTAAGTAAAAATAATTTGACACAAAAATTAAAAACGAACCAAATTCGGGTCGGGTTGCGATTAAATTACAGAAACGTGCAAAAAATTAATTTTGACAAATTTAGAATCGTCAAGCTCAAAAATGTTTAGCTTTAATTTTTGTTTAGTCATTTCGGTATATGTTCTCCTCCACTCATATTTCCCGCTAAAATATTTAGTTTCAGAGTTTTCACAATAATAGTTTCCCCTTTTGTTTTTTAAAACCAAGCTGGACAATTTCATGGAATTCTCCTTTTTTTGCGTAGAGAATTTTTGCTGAAAGAATATTTTGGGGTGGTAGAACATTTTTTTAAATTGGAGGGACACGGATATGAGACATCTGGGATCCTCGGACAAGAATGCTCAAAATGATTAGCTGTAAATTTATTATTATTGAATAAAACTTTTGGGAGCCCTGGATTTTATTTTTTCGATTTCGAGGGCCAAAGTATGGAAAAGTTTGAGAAGCACAAAAGTGCTATGTTCATTTTTTACAATTTGTGGTAAATACAAATTTAGGCTTTCAGAAAGGCATTCTTTGTCATTTACGGTTCTGTTGTTTGGTACTGCAATTCCTACTATTTGTACTATTTCCAAGGCATTGAATAAAAATTCCAAATATTTTCGAAATTAGAGACATTCTTGTGGACATTCAAAATATGGACTTGAATATAGCACTTGTGTGCTCTAAGGTATCGATATTATAATGGATAGTAGATGACACTTTGTAACCAAAAAATACAACAACTTTCAAAAATCGGGACGATAAATGACTTAGAACAGGTGTGTTGCTTTCCTATTTGAAAATTCCTATTTGTTAAGCTTTCCTATTTGTTAAGTTTTTGGTTACAAAGTATCATCTACTATCCATTGAAATATATGGCCACTTGGGTACGATATTGGGATCAGATTGATAAATGTTTTAAAATAAAATATCGCATAAACTGCCCTAAGTAACTCCTCGTCTAGATTTTAGGAAGTTCTCATATTAGAGAGAAATATGAGGACTTCTCATACTGGTTAGAGAGGATCTCCTTCTACTCATTAAAGTAAGTGTGCACTTGAGTACAATCTTTTGGCCGAATTATCAAATTGTTTAATTTCAAATTTCGATTGAACTTACATATAGAAATGCAACACGTCTTCAACCAGTTATTGTCTAGATTTTTGAAATTGGTAATATTGTTTGGTTAGAGTAGATCCATGTCTGGCCATAAAAATAAGAAAAATATGTGGCCACTTGGATACGATCTTTTGGCCAGATTGACAAAGTGTTTAAAATAAATGTCATATAAACTTACATATATTGACGGAACACATCTGCCCTAAGTCGCTTATCGTCTACATTTTTGGAAGTTGTTATATTTGTTTGGTTAAAGAAATCCCTGACTACCTATAAAGATACTTGGGTATGGTATTTGCGCCAGACGGATAATGTTTTTTTAAACTGTGAAAAGTAACATACATATAGGGAATTAAGACACATATCCTGAGATGGATTAGAGTGAGTACGAATCCATCGGTATCCATACCAATACATCGATGTTTATTTAAGATTAGGAGTTTAGGAAATACTTCACACATTAGTGTACACGCGTGTAGTATGTCCTAAATTTTGTTTTTATAATTTTAGGACATATTTAAGACAAACTTCACGCAATTATCATATTTCTGTATCATTCACAAATCATGGTGCGTTTCGTTTTCCCATCACAATTTAGCCCAGGTGTCGTTTTACGAGACACGCTTGGGAGTTTAGATGTCGCTACAATATAACAAGGCAGTGCATTCGTTCTGAAGAACGTCAAAAACAATTTTCAATTGTTTTAGAATTAAACTGGGTGCAAGTGTAGACTTACCAAGTTAAGATTTGTGTAAATATGTTTCCCCACATTTTCCAGACCCATTAAAAAAACTGATGATTTCAGCATAAACATTTTGTACATGTTAAGAGTGGATTGAGCCCGATATCTTCGCACCCTTTATCATGATAAATATATGCAAATTTAAATTTCCGTAGTTCTTCTACAGCTGTGTAACGCAGTTACCTTTTTCGTTCAGTTAAATGAAAGGCAATGCTTGAAGATGTCGACTTAAATTTGGAAAGTATACGGTCAAAATTAGGTTCCGCTGTTGAGTTCTTTCAAGCGTTTAAAGACTACAATCATAATGAATCGTGACAGATTGCTCGGCTTTAAGTACACTGACATCCGCAGCATGTGTTGCACCACCTAGATGTTCTTACATAGAAAGTATACCACAATGAATACCTTGTAAAACAGACCACATTGAAAAAACGTCAAAGTTCACGTGGTAATTATTTAAAACTTTGCCATTGCGGTTTGCCACTATTGCAAGTTGAAACTCTTCCTGAAATTGTTTTGTACAAACCTACCCACGAATCATGGGTCTTGTAACAGCATTTCTTTACTTTATTACTTGAATTCAAGTAACTTGACTAATGCGAAGGAGGCTTACGCAAATTTTAACAATTACCGATTTTTTACTTTTATTTCAATTAATTAATTAATTCGTGTAGTTTCTAATATACACGCGAATTAAGCCGCAAACACACTGTTATCACGTCACGTGCGCTCACGTGCTGTCACGCAAACTCACGTGACGGGTAAAAAGTGCAAATTATCATTATACATTGTATTTTAATGGATCAGAATTACACTGATGTCACCTTACGTGTATCACGTCATGTCATCAACCTCATGTGTGACAGCACGTTTCTATTTTCTGTAAATTTACATATTTCTGACTCACGTATCTTGAATGTATTAGAAATAAAAGAATAATTAGGTAGTAATCAGCGAAAGCATTGACTGTGGATATGTTTGCTCGTACAGTTTGCCGTTATTTTAAATTTGTGGCAAAACAAGATACTAGTATATTTTAGTTCTACTTGAATTTAATTTTTTAATACCATACTACAATACTCCAGCGATTACAACTTTAACTTCTTGTTATACTTAAAAATAGACGAGATTTTATTAGAAAAGGTCAGGGAACATAAGGTTATTTATAACCATGGATCGCCTAGTTTTCGCGATCAACATATTCAACAAGCAGCTTGGGAGGAAATTGGAAGATTTTTTTATTAAATTTTATTTTTTAATTCATATAATTTTAGTGTGAATAATTTTTTATTATTTATGTATGAATTCTTCCCTTACACATACACTCAAATTGCCAAACTATACTACCAGCTTCAGAAATAAAATATTCTTTAAATTGTTCTCGAACTTGAAACGATTCAGTGAATCTAAATTTAGTAAAGCTGATTCTGGAAAACGAAGTGATTCGATATCTGGTTCAAATGCATTGTCCATACATAACATATTATGCAAGCACTATTTTGTCAACAAATTATGGTTGTACATTTAATACCTCGGAAAACATCTCCAACGCGCAGCTAGAATGACGAAAAGCATTTTCTACTTCACGCCTTGCCCTTGGCAATCTGTAATTAAATATTTTATTCGGCCCACATTGTCTTGTAAGTTATTTCTACTACATGGGCAAAGAAGGTTAATTTTTATTATACTATATGGGTGAAGAAGGTAAGTGTTCATCTCCAACGACGATATATGGTTGTAGTTCTTCGGTTTCAATTAGAGGTGCTGGTGCACATTGAAACTTTTACTGAGTAATTTTATACCAATTAATGGATTAGAATAAATCCCAAAATCACTATTTCTGTCGACATCAATTGCAATAAACTTATAATCAGCAAAAGTATACATTAGAATGAATTCCTTTGTAGTTGTAATATGTAGATCCAGCATTAATAGGGTACTGTATGTTAATATGCTTGCCGTCGATAGTACCAATGCAGTTTGGAAAATGCCACAATTGTTTGTATCGTGCTGCCATGGATTTCCACATATCTTCCGTTGGCTCTGGCATTGCAATTGGTCCAAATTTGAAGAACTAGTTGACCTACAACTTTCCATCATTAAAAACAATGACAAACTGGTATAGAGATCATACAAAACACACTGTTGTATGATATTATGGTTTAAATTTGTCTTCGTGACAGCCTGTGAGCTCACATGAAGTGACAACAGTGTGTTTGCGCCTTTACTTACTTAATTCAAATTAAAGTAAAAAATTGGTAATTATTTTTAAAAGCTTACAACAGGAATAGGCTTGACGAGAGGATTGATGGTTTCATAATCAGAGGGCCAGTTAGAAATTGAAATAAATTCTCTTACAACTTTCGGAAAATATCAACTTCTTATAAATTAAATATTATAAAAATTGGTTATCTACTTCCCAAAAGCTTTGTCCTGCTAGACGACCTGGACTGGGATTTTGCACACAGCGAGTCGCCTTTTTTGAGTGACTTTTAGCTAAAAGCGAGAAAAAGCAATTTTGCACTATGCGAGTAGACACTCGCTCTCGCCTTTATTTTCGACCATGTATGTGCTTGGTGAGAAGTAGGAAAAATTAATTTTAGGTTGAGATTTTAGCATTAATGTACATTTTATGAAATTAAAAAAATTTGATTTTTGCTGTCGTATATATGAATGTTATATATTAGTAAAATTATTCTTTTAATTATAAAATTTTGTCACTTGAGCAAAACAGTACAACTCATAAAAGGAAAACTATTGAGTAAATTTAACCAATTTATGTGCATATTATGAAACTATCGATTATTACAATAAGTATAGAAAACAACACCGCCGAATATTACAGAAGGGAATAAGGATAAGGCGAAAAAATCACATATTTAATTGATAATTTAATAAACAACACAAAAACAATTCCAGTGTTAGCGACAAACAATATCACACTTGAAATAGGACATGGAACAACCCGAAATTAAATGTTGAACAAAGTTTTATTTGTTATTACACATAATTAATTATTTATTTATTTTAAATACTATGATTTTGTTCAAATTTATTTGTGTCAGTGCGAGTTTGCGACAATATTCTGCTGAAAAATTTTCAGCAGGATTGCATGCGATTTAAAAATATTTTATTCGGAACGGGAAATTTGTTTACAAAATAAACTACATTGATTGGTTGCCTGCTGAAAATTTTTCAGCAGAATATTGTCGCGAACTCGCACTCAACGACACACATCTAAAAAACAAACTTCAGTAAAATGTATTTTTGACAACAAAATCAAAGTTGCTCAATTTTCTCGCCTTTTATTTTGTCCATTTGTGCAAAATCGAAAAAAATCAATCGGACAAAATTGAAAGGCGAGAAATCAAACGAAAACTCGCTTCTCGCCTTTTGTGCAAAATCCCAGTCCTGGTGGCCTGTAGATACGTGAAGTAAATTAAATATTTGGATTTTATTGTATTATCAGAAATAGTTTTTCCATCAACAATAGCAACCCTTAAAAGGTACGACTATTGGGTATTTCAGAATGATCCCAAAGTTTCAAATTTGTTTAGTTCAAATTGAAGATTCCTAAAACTAGTAAACGAATTTTTTCCAACCCGAGTTCAAACCTCAGTTTGCAATTCAAGTAACTCTCGTTGAAATTCCAGCTGATTTACATTCAATCTTTGCGTTCTATTCCAAAAGCAGTTCATTACGGTCATGATAAATGATAGAAGGCAATCAATTGTTTTTTGACCAGAACTCCTTTCATTTTTAATTTAAACATAGTCATCTTTTAGCTCGATACACTTAGTTCAAAGTTTTTCCAATTTCCCGATCGCTTCCAAAAAATAAGACTTCGGCAACCTTTCGAAATATGCGTTTGTTTCGTCAATCACCTCATCGTTTGAGACAAATTTTTTCCCGCCAACCCAATTTTCGTATTCAGGAAAAGGAAATAATTGCTGGGGGCCAAATCTGGTGACTATGGTGGATGCAGACGCAATTTGCATCCTAACTCTTAGAATTTAGCCATGGCGACTACACATATATGCATACGTGGCATTGTCTTGATGGAAAAGAACTTTTTTCTTCGCAAAATGTGGTTGTTTTGTCCGTAAATCGTCGTGAAACAAGTCCGATAAGTCTGCATAATATTTTTCGTTTATCGTTTTCCCCTTGAAAGAGGTATAATCGATGTGGATTATACCGCGTACAACCCAAATCCTCGCCATCATATTGTTGGCGAATTCCTCTGTTTCGACTGTTCCTTGGCTCCGGTGTATGGTAATGGACCCATGATTCATCCATAGTTATGTATTGATGCAAAAAGTCGGTTAAGGATTGCGATTAAACATCGCTAAAATTTCCTTTGAAGTTGCCATTCGATTATATTTATGATCAATTATAAGCGGCACCCAACGGTGCAATAGCTTTTTCATGGCAAAATATTTCACCAATATGTTATATACTTGCCCTTATGAAAAACCCCCACCGGCAGCAATCTTATAAACTTTAACTCTTCGATCCTCCAATGTCATGCCAAGGATTTTGTCGACCATTTCTGGTATGGTAACCTCAATTGGACGCCCATGGACGTTCTGTATCATAAAAATTCAGCAAACCACTTCTGAATCAGCTCTAATGATGGCAAAGGATCCCCATAATGTTTGTTAAACGATTTCTGGGTTTCGGCAAAATTTTTTCCTCGTAAAAATTAATGTATTATCAACACACGAAATTCACTTTTTTCATTTTTCTTTAAATTGACGAGGTTATGTGCTTTCAAACGCTGAACTATCTGACAGATCTGTCTGAACATTTTTCCGTGGCATACTTAAAGATAGTACTTTTTTACCAAATATTGTATGGAAATTGCAATTGAGACGCCATCTATTACAAATATCACAACTTAATGAACTACCCGCGTATATTATCCATATAAAAAATAAGACGGACGGACCAAAGTTTTCTTTTTTGCTTTCAAAATGTTATTACGACATATCTCAGTTTAGAATAAATTTTATTAATCGAAATAAGAACGATTAGAATCTACACCCCTATTGCCAACAAGATACAAGTTTATTAATTCCAGTAGCATAGAATTCTGAAGTTCTGGAAGTGATGAATTCTTCGAAGGCATTTTTTGCGGCTGTTTGATCGTTGAAGGCTTTTCCTAGCAAGAAATTGTTGAGATGCTTGAAAGAGTGGTAGTCGGTTGGCGAGAGCCGAGAGGTCTGGTGAGTATGGTGGATGAGGCAGAGCTTCGTAGACCAGTTGGCTCAACTTCTGCAGCATCGGTTGCGCAACGTGTGGTCGAGCATTATCGTGCAGAAAAATTGGGTCCCTTCTATTGACTAATGCTGTACGCAGACGTTTCAGTTCTTTATGCATTCTGTCAATTTGTTGATAATATTTCTCTGCTGTGGTAGTTTCGCCAGGATTTTAGAAGCTGTAGTGGATAATTCCGGCTGACGACCAACAAACAGTCACTATAGCCTGTTTTGATGCAGCTCAGATTTGGAGTAGTGTTAAGGGGGCTTCACCTCGGTCCAACCACTGTGCTGAACGTCGTCGGTTGTCGTATAGAATCCTCTTTTCATCGAACGTCACAATGCGATCGAGAAATGGTTCGGTTTTGTTGTGCGAAAGAAGTGAAGGGCAGACTTCTTAACAGCGATTTTTTTGGTTTTCGTTCAATTCGTATGGCACCCATTTGTCGAGCTTCTTCGACTTTCCAATTCGGCTCAAATGTTCTGAAATTAATCCAATACTTACGCCTAGCTCCCCTGCAAGCTCTCGAACAGTCGTGCGTGGATTTGCTTCCCCCAAAGCAATTTATCGTTGTCAATGGCAGAGGAACGCACCGCGAACTTTCTCTTTTTCAAGACTGAATTCACCACGACGAAATTTTTGAATCCAACATTGTATTGTGCCTTCGTTAACACTTCATTGGCCCCAAGCTTTATTGATGTTTCGAGCCGTTTGTGCTGCACTGCGGCCGAATTTAAATGCATCCAAGTAAAATTGGCGAAATTCTTGTTTTGAAATCTTAACTTCAAAGGTCTAAAAATCGGTCGCTTTTAAATGACGTATAATGTTACACCCTTTGTGTAATTCGTTATTGTTAAAAAATTGCTGAAACAAATAAAATCATAAAACCTGCATTAATTTCTGAACAACTAATACTATAATTTTATAAATTTCCAGCAACACGATGCAGCTTTTACGAAAAAAGATCAGCGGGTTCATCTTTTTCGATTTTTCCATTCTTTTTCGTCAAACAAAACTCTTGTTGGCTGTAAATAGTATTGAATAACACTTTTTGAGTAGACTTCTTCATTTTAATGCAAGGAAATTATACCAAAATGCATCGTTTTACCATACATCTTTTAAATCTAAGAATCCTTATAGAAATTAACGAAATCAGTTATTACTTGAGGCAATCACCCTTGCTTTTGGTTCCTACTTTCAAATAAAGTTGCTTGAATTCATAATTTTCATGTGTCTTTGCTTTTTCTAGCAAACTGAGGTTTGAATTCGGGTGAAAAAAAACTCATGTGCTACTTTCACATATTAGCCTTGTTTAACAAACATATCACGTTCCGCAAGACATTTCTTGTTGTGCTTATTCATAAAAATAATGGACCCCCGCTTCGATACGACCCAAGCAACAAATGATACCTCTTAATTTATAAATAAACAACATTTTATATACATAAACAACTTTATTCGAGCATTATCCCGATATGTGTATAACATAATCGTACTTACATTATATTGTGATTAACACATACAAGAAATTTGTATCCGATTTCACACTATATGGCATGATTGATCGATTCTGAAAATCCATAAACACTAAAGGCTCCCGCCTCTGCAGTTTAAAACAAGAAAATATAATTCATCAACACTTCAAATATTGTTGTGGTTGTGTTTATTGCATTTATAACGATAATTCAATATTTTCGGTTAGAAGAATTGACATTTTATGAAATTCTTAAATAATTATTATGTTTTATGTTTTATTTTTCTGTTTTGTTTAAATATCATACATATTTACATAAATATGCATACACACAACATTAAGAAAGCAACATCATCGCATTTACATATAGAAAGAAGATGTATAGAATGAATGCTTAATAAAACCAACTTTTTTATGATTTATTATGTATTATGATATTTGGTTGTGTTTTGTTGTTTTGAAATATGTTTATTACTTAATTCATGCCTTACGATAATGATTTTATTGAGAAAAAATTTATTATTTGGTTGTCAATGTACATAAATTAATAAATAGTGAAAGGTTTACAGTTTTTATGAGCCTGGGTGCGACCAAACTACAGTTTTATAGTGATATAGCTTCAATTTACACCATTGGATTATCCAATTAGAGAATCAATTTTAATCAACAGAAAAATTTTAGTCGTGAGTTAAGCAAACTTATTACTGTTTTGTCGGTAACCGAAATTAATTAAGAAATAATTAAATGCTAAGCTTGAGGAGATGAATGGTAAATAAAACTAATCGCTTATGTAATTCTTTTTAGGTTAATTCTAGCTTAACTTAATTATAACATTAATTGCCGAGCCTCAACCATATAATTAATGATACCTACATACATAAAACGAATGCAGGTCGCATAAACTAGATTCTAACTGAAAAAAGAAAATTCTAGGCCTTCATACATTTTGTGCAGAAATATATTACTTTTGTTTAAATTATGAAGAACATTGAACTTTGCAAATGAAAAGTGATTTTCACATATAAAAAAATATGTTTGTATACCACCATATATTTATTTTCTAAACAAGTTAATGCCCAAAATAATTCCTGAGAGCTTATCGCCTTTTATTTTAGATTTTGTTCTGGTAAAATTTAGAGACGGCTGGTACGTTCGTACGGCTGGTACCAGTCGTTGCATAACCATGATGCAACTAAATTAAAAGCAGTAACTCAACAAGTCAACACTAATAAATTTCAACACATCCAAATTTTTTTCATTTAGGATTGGTTTAAGAAATTTTTCACAGCCGTTAAAATATAGTTTATATCAGTTACATATTCGAATGATTTCCACCACATTTGTCCTTAGCGCAACCCAAAACCACAGTTAAGCTCAAACTACCATTGAAATAATTCCGCAAACAACCCCACCCTTAAAGATGCAAACAGTAAAACCTGTAAAACTCAGAAAAGTACCTCTCAACGAGTATAGTACCATTGGTAAACTGTATCCACGTATACAATTGTAAAAACGACTGAATTTTTTTGTATAAATTCGCTAGACGCGACGCCGTTTCGCCTTTGCAAGCGTGTATGTGTAACTTTTTGGCTTCTTAATTCCGTGCAAATCTTTGTTAACACATGAACATACACGAAATAATTTTTGGTAAATAAAATAAGAGGGGGGAATATCTAAATGAATCGCTGGATGCTTCTCTATATTTGATAAGGTGCTCGGATTGCTGATTTGTGTCTTGCTTTTCGTAATCGGCCGCTATTTTGTAATAATTCACAGTAATATTTATTTATTTAAAATTTATTTTATGTTAGTAGATTTATAAATGTTTGTTAGAATTTAAAAATCATCTTGCAAATTTCGAGTTTAAGCGAAAAACTCGAATAGATCGAATAAACATAATTTTCTACAATAATCTTGAAATAGCTCAATGCTAAGTAATTCAAATGAAACTGTAGAGATTCACTAATTTAATCGCTTATTTCATTCGTTTCTCACTACAATTATTTGGAAAATTAATCCGTTTCTATTTAAAAATGTAATTGGTAGATTCAGCTCTTTTCGACATAGTAGTATAATCTGATGGGTTTGTAAACTAAATGTCTTTGGCTACAATTTAGTACAACTCTGTACTAAATTGTACTAAACAAATATCTTGATTATAATTAGTATAATTACGAAATTTCCTCGGGGGGGGGGGGGGGTATTTCATATTTTTTTTATTTGTTTAACAAAACCCGTTTTTAATTATTTATAAGGACCGTTGTGATAACATTTTTTAATACAAATTACTGACATTCATTTGAAAAATATTCTCCTACATTCATAATTTTTTATTGTGGTATCCGAATAGTGTAATAATTTTTTGGTACATTTCCCCGCTTCACATTTTTATTGCTTCATAAATAAAGAAAAAATTGGACTAAAATAATTAGACATTAAAGGGTAAGTTTGTTCCTTTGTAAATAATTTAATTGCATCACAAAATGGTTGAGGAATTTATTTGGCCTGTCTTTAAAATTGTTAGTGTTTTTTAAGTGCACCGCTAAGGTAGGGAAATTTTTTAATTTTTTGGTTTTTAAGTCTTGAAAAAAAATGTCTAATTTCATTTCATAGGTTTTTATAAGTTCAAACAGTGTCACAATAATCTGTCCGGATCCTTGGAGTTTGAGGTTCAATTCGTTAAAGTGCAACGTAAAGTCGGAAAAAAACATTAAGTCATTTAACCATTTTAAATTGATCAGCTGCGGATAATCTTGCTCCTTTTCACAGATTTCATCTAGCAACTCAACGAAACGTTTGAGAACATTCCCGCGGCTTAACCATCGAACGCTATTGTACATTAACAAACTAGAATGTTGTGCTTCGATTTCATTTAATAATGTGGTAAACTGACGGTGGTTTAAAGCACCGATTTTAACCCAGCCTTTGCACAAAGAGCTTCCTGTGGTACTATTCTGGCTTTCCCAGGGAATCGCAAATTAGAAATTGATTTATTGTCAGTTTTTAGTGTATTTTGGTTTTCTTTTTTCCAAAGCATACTAAATTTTGGGAAAAACTAGTTCCATTTCATAGCAATTTTGTTGTTTATTTTTCCCTAAAAAATTGGCTGCGAATTTTTTTCCCCAAAACATGAACAAAATAGCAATCGCAAAATACACAAAAAACTGACAATAAATCAATTCCCAATTCACAATTCCCCAGGAAAACCAGAATAGTGTCACTGGTGCAGAATACAATGAAATCCAATCAATTGATTTCTTCTTTCAAAAACTTCATGAAACCGTTATGAAGGCTAAGAATATTCGGAGCACAATCGCTTGTGACATACACTATCTGCGTTAAACAATTTTAATTTTAGCAAATTCTTTCTTTGAATAAGTTAAAAATGTCTCTGCCTGTTGTTTGCCCAGAAATTGTCATTAATTTTACCAGCTCTTCTTTCATTAGATTTCAAGTTTAGTACCTAGCTATAACAGCAAGTCACGCTTGTGAAGTAATATGTACATCAAATAATAATTGATTAGTAATACCGTTACTCATTTACGTAATACGGACTTTGACGGTTTTTCTGCTTAAAGGTAATTCCCTAATTCGGTTCACTATTTTGTCTTTGTTGGTAAAATCGTCGAAAAGATGCTCTGAGCATTTTAAAAATTTCTTTTAAGTAATCACTAGACTTAGGAATTTTAGGTTCTAAAAAATCAAAAATATGTTCCTAAAATATGTAACTAAAATTGCAAAATATGTGATTAAAATGAAAAATATGTGGTCAAATTTTGAAAAGAAAACAAAACAAAACCTTATCTTAAGAGGATTTCAATTCACGCATTGAAAAAAAGTAAAGTTTTTGGCTATAACGTTGGATAAACTAACTCTTCTGGGTTACAAAGTGCTGGAGAAGTAGTCCAAAAATGGTTTCACATCCATACACTTAAAAATTTAAACTGGTAAGCGTTACTTACTTCAAAAGAACACCGTGATGGTTGAGACTAAAAAACTCACGCTACTAATGCAAGTTTTAAACTAAGAAAAGCTAAATTACGCTCGTATTTTTGCTCAATCAAATTGTAATTCAAACTAAATTTTTAATTAAAGTTGCTATCAAGAATATAATTCAATTACAGTTTAGAATTCATATTCTTTTATACATCGTGCTGATACTAAATAATTTTGTTGTTTTATTGAAATCATGTTTCTCGTAATTGCAAATTTTTACTAATTGCAATTAAACTTTAGTTTGAAATATCAAGCTTACACATTTCGAATCATTTTAAAATGAATGCTGAAATTTTTACTTTTAAATTTCACTCAAAATTATAACTCAATTCCTCCGTCAATTTTGTCAAATCGAGTTTGGAACTTAGTCTATTTGTATTCAAAATATCACAAAATATCTACTTATCTAATTGCAATCAAAATTTTGTAATTCAAACTAAACTTTTTCTCAGAATTTTACCCGCCCTAAATAAAAAATGTTGATCAAATCTATTTCATAATTGTAATTAATTCTTTAATTTTTCTCTTGCCGGCCAATTCGAAATGTAAATTCAACTTTTAAACTAAATTATAGTTACGTTTTTGCTCAAATTCAAATTACTATTCAAATTCAATTTCTTCTGAACATTTTGTCCAATTACTGCTTAAAATTGAAATACTTCGATACAAATTTAACAAACCTTTTAACCCATACTAGAGTTTTAAATTCTACTCTTACTCAGCATTTCTAATAACACTCAATTTTTTTTTTAATGCACTTGTAACTAAAATTGAAGTTGCACCCCAAATATCTAATAAAGCACATTTAGATATCACAAAATTTCTAGCTTAATTTCAACCATAATTTTGTGTTAATTAAGTTTAGAATTCAAACTCAATTTTTAAATATTTTTTAATTAAATTGCATCCAAATTTTGGCTCAAAATTGGCCTTGGATTGGAATGCCAAAACCATTTTTTTTACTTTAAATTCCTAATTCAAATTTCACTTAAAATTTCCGATACCAATGTTTAAACTAAATTCAAAGACAATTTTGTTGTTTGTTTGAGATCAAATCTCGTATTGCAATCCAATTATTATCTAATTGCAATTAAAATTGTAGTTTGAAACACTGAAATTTTTGCTCAAAACCAAGTAGAATGTCTTAATCAATTTCTATTAAGTAACACTGTACAATTTGTACTATTTGAATTAATCCAGTAATATTTTCTTAATATTTATTTTAAATTTCACTCAAAATGTTGTTGGTGTCATGGTTTGAATTGTAACTCAATTAAAATTGTATGTGTTTAATTTCAAATTGAAAATTTATGGATTTAACAACGAAGGTTTTTTTTTAATTCACTCAATATTTAGTAAAGCCTTGGTTGGAATTTTTTATTCAAAGTTTGGAGAATTCAAACTCTATTTATAACTAAATTAGCTTTTGATTCTTATTAAACACATGATGTTGTTCAAATCTAGTTTACAATTCTAATTTAATTTTTAAATTTATAAATCTAATTTAAGCACCTACTCAAGCATTTATTCAATTACATTTGGGAATTCAAATTCTCATTCTGATTTTGGCTCGAAATTCTGATTTTATATTCGATATGCTGAAATTCAGAAAAATATCTTCAATTTTTTCACGTAAATGGCACTCAACATTTTATTAAAATTCATGTTTGAATTCTGAGTTAACTTCATTTCTAAATTAAATTAACAATTTTACCTAATTATTCTACTTAGAATTTCATTCACAATCATTACGTTCAATTCAGAATTGAAGCTAATTTGGTTAACTTTAGATTTCTCTCTAATTTTGGTCAAACCGGTAGTATTTTAATGGAAATTCGAGATCGATTTGTAATCTACAATTTTGTTCAATTTACATTCAACATTTCCCTCAAACATATAATAACTTGTTTTTTTTCGAAATGCGAATAACGTTAAAACAGTATCTGCCAAGTGCATAAATGGGGTAGAATTAGAGTTAGTCAATAGTCCAGTCAATATTCAGGCTCTTAATGAACCTGATAATACTGCCGGCCAGTATGTGATACATACTATCTGAGAGATCATTGCTCTCCCTCCTAGAAGTTTACTATATCATTTACTTCTGCTATAAAAGCAGTAGCATTGGGACTCAAGGACTTCGAGAGGGCAGTTCTACTCCCGTATATTCCTAACCGTGCCTGGTCTACCGTTTTGATTTTGTTCTTGCGAGTTGCTGGGAATAGAAAGTCGCCTATAGGTCACCCAGCTTTACTACAGGAAGGCTAAATAAAACTGGACGGTGCCTGGTATTCAGAGTCCGCATATTTGGACTGATTAACCTATCAGCCATTCATCCTTCGGCATATGCTGTTCGACCTTAGATTAGGGTTTTTTGTCAAGGTTTTCTCCATTAGCGCCGTAATTTAGCCTGTGTCCCAAAAGGTCACATTCTGTCTAATGATTCCAGTTACCAGTGGTTGCCGCGAGGAGGCAGTACGTACACTTGCGAATTTTGATCAGGTTGCCCCTTACACAATTGTACCCATCACGCAGCTGCCTAATACATGATGCGCACCCTACTGGAAGGTTACGGAGCTGGTAGATTAATCTACCAACTTTGGTTGCCCCCTCTAACAGACGCCAAACCACCCATAAAAAATAATGGGTGGATTTGCATTTGCTATGTTTTTATAGTTTAGAGAATTTTTTGCTTGTTTGATTCATTTAAATTCCGATTAAATATAATAAAGCTTACAAAATATTTTTGCTTAATGAAATTTTAAGCTATGAAAGTCGAATTCGTTATTCTTAAAGAAAAATCAAAAATATTTCGAATAAACCATAAAATATGTGGTAAAACGTAAAATACGTCGAAATATGCAAAAAATGTGTGGTAACATATAGGGCTCATTCGCTTTTATTTGTTCTAAAAAGAATAACTATCCAACAAATTTTTGGTTCATCAATCCTAAGCCTATAGTAATCAAATCACTAATATGCGTCGCACGAATACTACCTGCGGTGATATGATTTTTTGGCTTAAACATAATATTAAATTGAGCAGCTTGGGTATCAAGATCCTTTACTTTTTTCGCGATATATTCATTTTACTCACTGTCCGACATTGAACGTAAATGATTCTATTTGATTCAAAATGATGTTTAATATTATAAGCCCGGGAAACCACCTATTCACCACATAAAGTACAGAGCGCCTTAAAATTTTAATTAATTGAAATCCAATCGTCACTAAATGGTCGCCCACCTGTATTACTCGGATTATTTAATTTCATTCTTTTATTCATTCTAAATGCACTTTATTTTTTATGATTTACAAAATAATATTATTATTGCTCATCAATGGAACGATACTTACTTTTTGACATAATGACAATTTGATTCAGTGCAGCCAACATTGTGGAGATTGAAATTAGTACTACATAGCCCGAGTAACCAAAAATTGTGATCATCACATTTTACACCCGAGTATTAACAATGCAATATGCAACCAATCAACATTTAATAATCCTCGTTCAAGGCATTAATCAAAAATGTAAAGTAGTTGGAGCTAACAAAAATTTTAACAAAATTAAATTAAAAACAAAATATGGTCAACTAAATCCCCTTTGCAATTAAAATTATTGTTGACAGAATCTAAAATTCTACTTTATCATTGGGCGCATCCAGTTCATTGGGTTCCCACACAAAAATTTAATGTTTAGCACATAAAATGTATGAGACTTGTTTACTTTTTAGTATTAAAAGCAAAAATGTACAATCTTTTATGGTCTGTTTGTTTAAATTTTGTTTTTGTGTCAAGAGCGCAAAGTGGCGCTTTGTTTGTATACTTTCAAGCGCGACAAATTATTTTGCGGACCTGTTCTGCACCGAAAGAAAAACTTTTGGTGTTAGTGAAAAGTTTAAACATATCTTAAATGAAACTTTTAAAATTCGTCCTTTCTCTTCTTTAAATAATTTGCAAGTACTGCCAGTGTGATTATCATTAGACCCTTTGCGCAAGGATGATATAAAATTATATAGCATCATTTTGCACTAGTTTGTGCTCTCTTTTTGATACGGTCACCTCCTACTCTGCTCTTCTCTAAAAATTTGTCTGCAAAACAATATTTTCAAATGCGTATTTGGTTGACGCGAGTGAAAGGCGATCTTCCAACTAAAATTAACATCTTGCTCTAGAAATTTTGAAAGAGTTTTTGCAAAGAATATTGATATATTGGTAAAATGGCGCATGGTTCTTACTATTTTGATTACCCGCTTTTGAAGTTTGGGAAAATAAGAGAAATATATTTAAAATAAATTAAGGTGAATTCCACGTATTCACATATGATGTGAATTCCACCTGTCTGTTTTATAATACTGCAAATCCTCCTAGAATCGTAATCCAACCAAAATCCAAATGCCAATAAAATTTCAAGTAATTCAAAAACGAAAATCATAGAAAACGAACGCAACACCCTCCAAATAATCATATTCATATACCTATTGGTTTGTTAAACGAGATAACGAATAATTTTAAATTGATATTTACTGAGGTATCACAAAAACGAGGGATTTAAAATAATACATTATACATATACCTAATATAAAAGTGCACACCGTATATAAATACAAAAAGGAGTAAAAAACAGTACGAAACGAAAATCTTTTATTTATGCGTGAACATTTGGAGGCAAAAAAACTTTGTCATGAGTTTCTACATTTTTTTGTTGTTGTTTCGAATTTAATTCCAAAGAATGAAAGCAAGCAAAAGCAACAAGATTCAACCTGGTGTAAACGTAATATTTTCCAATTTAAGAGATAACCCAACTTAAGACGATGAGAAAAACAGACTAAAAGTAAAAAAGAATAAAGTAAAGTGTTCTGTATTTTAAATGATAAAGACAATAAAATCCTTATGAAATAAATTCAACCGTAAATTGGTTATTATCTTCTAAATTATTACACTTTTTAAAATATTATTCGTTTAGTATAGTTTATGCATTTTGAAGACAAAATTAATTTTTTGGATACTGTCTAAATATAAAAAAGGAATTACCCGCTTATCACATTTCTTCTTTTCTTCATACACGTGATAATATTCAAAACCTCAAGAAAATCTTTTTTCTTTTGGTAATAATGTAAAAATTTCTAATCTTTTAAATTACAAATAAATTATTTAACCTTTTGATGATCCTTAAAATCAACATTCAAACAATCTTTCAATAAAATATTATGTAAAACACAAAAAATAAAAAGAACACAACAACAGCAAACAATAAAAATAAAATTTAAAACCAAAAAAAGGAATTTATTTTATTTTCTAACAAAAATAGAATCCTTTAAAAAAAAAATATTTCTACATATTTTTAGGATTTAGGAATGTAATATCAAAAAAAAAAAAAGGAAAATCGAATTTGATAAGAGTAACACTCACAAAAATATCACAATACGAATACACACAGGTGAAAATCCTTATATTTTGTATGGTGTTGTATTTTGGAAAAAGGAATTTACTTTTATTTTTGTATGTTATATGATCCGAGATGAATTTCCTACTATAGGATTTGTTGTTGCCATAAGATTATATTTTCAATTCGGTTACCTTGTTTATACATATATACATATTTGTTATCCTTATTTTGATTTAGATTTAGTTTGATTTGATGTATAAATAACAGCAATACAAGCCCAAACACACATACACAGATAAAAAGAGAAAGTTTATTGATTGTATCAGTTGCTGTTTATTGATATGTAAACGCTTCTTAAATCCATACGACGTATTTGAGGTAAATATTTATTAACATTATATGTGTTCATGTGTATGATATACAACACGAACGGTATAAAGTCAAAAATTATGTTTATTTATTTCGTAACTCGAGTGTAGGGTGTGCAAATTCTAATTCTTATACTCGTAAGTACATATATCAGATATGGGTTAACGGGTTCAATTTATTTCAAATTTAATCTTAAACCAAATTTCGTTTTTAATAAATTATTCATGAGATTGAAGGCATTTTTAAAATATAACCCACCATTTTCTAACTTATCGCTTAAATCATAAATTTTGCTTGTTAGACAAAAAGACATTTCCAAATAATTTTTATAAAATGCTATAAATGCGTTTACTACACTGGAAGATAATTAAGATTAATCTTTAGGTTTCGTCCTCTTTTCGCATAAATGATCAAGTTCATGTAATAATTGGTTTTTTAAAATAATTCTTCACCAAATCCGACAATCAGTTTGTATGATGTATGACAATATAATCTAATTCTCATTCCTATTATTCTTGGTGCGGACTCGACTTGTTTTTTGTTACATTGATGATACATTTTGGCGGAAACTTTTTTACGTAAATTAATTCCTTGCCGATGACGGGAGGTTGAGTCGTATTTATAGGAGATTATGTGAGTCAATGATTATTTATTGATTTTAACCCTAATCAAACCAATATATTTTTGTTACGTCAGTAAAATCAAATTTTAATCATATAATATTACAAAGTTTTTTGCAAAGAATACCATGCGTTTAATGTATGGAAATGTTTTAAAATAAAATACATACAAGTTCATAACTAAATTAACATTCGTAAAATCGTAGTCTGTTTGAAATCAAATTTGCTAAAAAGGCGCACATTTTCCTTTTCCAACCAGGATAAAGGTTAAAAGAAGTTTTTCAGAGATTCTTCATCTTCCTTCGTAATAGTATACGAATTCAATTGGAATTAAACGATTTATTATTGATGTGTTATGTACTGGTCCATAGTACACAGTCCTTCCTTCATTCATTGCCAACTTGATTCCTTCCATAGTTCTAATCAATTCTGCATTCATTATACAGATGCTACCATTTAACCTTAACATTTTCTCTTTTTTCATTGCGGGAATGTAAATTCCTACACCCACTCGATACTCATTAACACTAGAATCTGTATATACTTCCGCATGTGCAAAATAATTCATTTGCAATCTCCGAATTCCTCTCTTAACCGATAACTCATTCATCATCGCTTTTATTATGCCTTCAAAATTCAAGCACACAGCAAGCTTTTCCGGAGGAACTTTTGGACCTACTTCTCTAATTTTGGAAAATATATTCATATTTTCCGCCATTTTTTCAACCGTTTATGGTAATACGTTCCTCCTTCCAATCTTACTTTTATCTCATTCACTAATCCATTTTCTTTGGTCAACATTCGCACAGACTCTCGTACGGTGATCCCATTTTCTCTTATAATTAAGACGTGAATCACCTAATTCAGACCATAGAGTATGTGTATTCGGGTAGAATTAATCGCTCGCAATACTACTCTAGCACATGCATTCTCTAGACACTACATAGCTCCTTTCTTAGCATATCAATCACACTAGGGTGAGCCCCTCATTTCGGTTTACTCACCCTTTTGATCACATTTAACCTGCTCTTACAATTATCGATTAATTTTTCCATGTGCACTTTAAAACTCAATCGATTGGCGATCCAGATTCCCAAATACATAGTCAATCTTGAATTCTCAATTGTCTCATCATAGATTGATTCTTTCTAAATGCCATCCTATTTCATTTTCTCGAATTTACACGCAGATTTAAATCATTCAAACATTGTGTTACCTGAAGCACATATTCCTGAGCTCGATTTAGGGCCTCGCCGATAGTTTTGCTCTTGCCGATTAGGACAAAATCATATGCAAATTGCAAAATAACTTTTTCGGGAGAATTATACCTGTGTATCGAGCTCGTATACAGCTTGAAGAGAGTCTGAGAAATGTTGCTCCCTTGTGGGAGTCCAATGTTCACCGCTCCCTCTAATCGGTAACCCCTTCCACACAAAATAAACTTTCACTCACTAATAAACTCATACACCTATTTAAAAAATTTCTGAGAATTCGAAGCAAAGTTTTCTTTGCTTCAATGTTTAACAGCCCAATTCTTTTATAACTCACTCTATTTATTGCTGAGGTCGTAGATTTTGCCGTTTCTAAAACCCTCAGGAACTCATTCCATTCAAATTGTACAAACATTTCTTTCGAATTTTTAAGTTTTAGGTAACGCTCAATCGTTACTATTACCTAAATTATTCTGAACATCCGTCTGATTGTAAGAATTGATTTCCCTTTTCGGGGTCATCCATTACAGCATTTCTTTCATTCTTCCTTTTACCTCTCACTAGTTGTGGTTCTATGTGTCATTTCTGTCACATAGTTCCGCCAACTTCTTCTTTTTGCTATACGGATAGTCTTTTCAAATTTTCCACTTACCCATTCATAATTTCGTCTACAATCACGACAAATACACCTGTTAAATTCACGCAAATCTATCCGTTTCCTTACATACCAATAATGAATGTCATTATTCCACCAACCATTTACTTTAATTTCATTTGCTCTTATTTCAACACTACACATTTCATTCACTATCTTTATTTCACACTCAAGTTGGTTTGCCTCATTTACTTTATTCATTTTGAGAATCTCATTCATACGTTCAACCCATTTCTTACTATTCAGCAAGACCTTTTTCTCAATATCTACATTTACACCACCTAAACACGAATTGATCATAAAATGATCACTACCCAAATTCTCATCTGTTACATTCCAAGTGAGTTGGGCCGCCAGTCCGCTAGACACTAAAATGATATCTATCGCATTGGATGTGGCCTCAACATATGCCATCTTTATTGGCCTTCCATCGTTCAGAATTACGAGATCGTAATTCAGAACAAGGCCATCTAACAAATTTCCCCAAGCATCATTTCTTTCACACCCCCAAGCATGCGAATGCGTATTCATATCACTCCCCAAAATCAAGTCTTGTTTTATTCGCACTCAGGCAAATAATTTTTTAAAATCCCTATCACTCACAGTTTTAATTGGAGCTGCATATACACTTACAATTAACAAATTTATATCCAGATTCCTAGTTTTGGCAGCGATAACCTCGATGTATTCGAAATCGGGGACCCCACAATCGTCAACATGATATTGGCTCGTGTCAATATCGTTACTCAGCCGAAGCCATCGGCCCTAGGCCTGGATAGAAAAGTGTACCCATTCACCAGAAACGTCTTGTTCTTACGCTCCCATGTCTCACTTGAAAGCATAACATTCATACAATCGTTGGCGAGATAAATCTGCAGCATATCACTCTTGGCATATATGCTTTGGATATTTATCTGGCTAATTCTCATACATTCAGCATATCTCACGCCTGCTTCGAAAAATGAAATTCCGAATTTGGGATTTGAAATTTTGAATTTAGAATTTGAGGTTTGAAATTTGGATTTTGAAATTTGGGATTTGGGAATTGGAATTTTAAATTTGAATTTTTAATTTTGGAATTTGGGATTTGCAGTTTGAAATTTAGAATTTGAAATTTAGAATTTAGTATTTTAAATTTTGAATTTGGATTTGGAATTTGAAATTTGGAATTTGGAGTTTGGAATTTGAAATTTGAAACTTAAAATTGGATTTTAAAATTTGGAATATAAAATTTGGAATTTAAGATTTAAAAGTTTGAATTTGGAATTTTAATTTGAAGTTTGGAATTTGGAATTTGAAGTTTGGAATTTGAAGTTTGGAATTTGACATTTGGAGTTTGAAGTTTGGCATTTGAGATTTAAAATTTAGAATTTATTTAGTTTTTTCGGACGATTAGTCCAAGGTGAAGAGTTTTTGGATTCAATTAGTTTGTTCGTAACATTGTTGGTTGGGGCAAGATTAATAAAGTTTCAGATTTCTAAATCAAAATGATTGAATTTAATTTTATATACATATCTTCTTCTAGCAAGAATTTTGTTTAGCAGTTTGTGTGTTTAAAATTAAAATAAAGATTATTAGCCAAATCATATTATATTTGTGCTAATTGTTTGTCATACACCCTGCGCCATTGAAATGTTCGATTTCGATTATTTACTATTTCATACAATTCTCTCATAGATTTTATCTCATTCGCTATTTTTTTTTTTTGTTTTTTCTATTTTTAAGCATATTTCACGCCTTGTTGGGTATTTAAAACCAACTAAGGATGAAATATTCGTTCGGTTTCAATAAAATAGTCAAAGAGTTAATTTTACAAAGTGTCGCTCTAAATTAAATGCTAACGAAAAAGCCAAAATTTTGCAAGCAAAGGCAAAAAGTACACACATTCACAAATTGCAAGAGTAATTTAGTGTAGCCAAACAGCAATTAGAAAGTTTTTAAGGGGCTATTCCGAAAATCAAACGATAATTTGGCTCTGATGGAAAGAGGAGAACTTCTGTTTCAACAAATCGAATTTCAGATATTTAGATCTTAAGCAAAGGTTTGCTACGGCCTTGGAGCTGAGAAGTTAGCTTCTAATAGCAACAACCGACACTATTTCAGTTCATACTATTAAAAGGAACTTGGTTTATATGCTTGTCGACCTGCGAGAAAATCATTACTGACAGCAAAAATGGCAGCTGCAAGCCTCAAATTCGCAATAGAATGAAAAAACTGAATGCCCAGGGACTGGAGTTGGTTCATATTCTCGGATAAATCCAAATTCAATATCTTTGGACCCGATGTAAGGACAAGGGTTCGGCGACGAAAAGGCAAACGGTATTTATCAGAATGTATTTCGCCGACAGTGAAAAATTTACCATATGTTATAGCCTGGAGAGCCATAACAGGCTTTGGAGTTTGATCACTATGCCTTCTGGATAGTTCAGAAAACGGAGGAAAATATAAAAAAATTATCGAAACCTGAATCGTGACTATTGAGGACCCGACTCAATACATCGGTATTCCACTCTTCCAGGACGATTACTCTCCGTGAGTTATTGATGTTATTTGTGAAGTAAGAAAGGTTAATTTTAATGTCTATTTGGTTTAGGTAGCCGAATTTAAAAATAGCTTGGTGATTGAATCGTTATCCTGGACAGGAAATAGTCCTGACCTCAATATTGTTGAAAATATTTGGTCCTTCATGAGAAAGAAGATTACAAATTACAAGCTGAAAAGTGCCAAAGAGCGGAAAAAACTTATAGCAAAAGTCTGGTTTGAAGAAATAACAATATATTATTTAATCAAACTTTAGAATTCAATGCTGATCGGGTTTAAGGCCATCATAAAAGCCAAGGGCTGGGTTATTAATCATTGATTTTAAAAAGTTCAATTTCTCTCAAAATATTTTGGTTGAGATGAATTATTTTATTTCTGTTAATTCTTATTTTGAATAAAAATTACCATTGTCAACAAAAAACTATTTTTCAATTGAAAAAACTTTGTTAAAAACACTGTAAACACCTACCAAATTGTTACGAGGTAGTGCGGTAATATTCCTTATCCGACGTTATGTAAGTCTAAAATGTAGGATTACCGTTCTTTTTATTTGAATATATTCGGAATAGTGTAAACATTGTTTTGATAATCAGAATCTATCATTTTTGCTATCTACTTTTGAAGCAAACGGTGGTATTCCAAAATTTACTTTAAAAATTCAAACCGAACATTTCAATGGCGCAGGGTGTATATGAGTCGCTCAGAAGCCAATGCGGTTAAGTCCATTTTTTGAAATTTTCTGATTTTTGTAAATTTTAAATGAATAAATTTTATTCAATTAAAATTTACAAAAATCAGAAAATTTCAAAAAATGGACTTAACCGCATTGGCTTCTGAGCGACTCATATGGTACTAATAAGCATACTTAATTTACTATGGACAACTTAAAGCTGTTACTATTTAATGAGTTCCAGATCCAATTTAGTGGGATTTTAGTCAGAATAGCCTTAAGCAATTATTTATTTAATTTTGATTTCGGATAGATGGATTTGGAATTTTAGTTTAAAATATTAAAAAAAACAAGATATTTAGTATTTTTAATATTCATAATTTAGAATCAAAATTTTTTATGCATCTCGACTTTCAGGTTATTTAGTTAGTGATTAATTTGCTGTCCTTTTAATTTAGATGCCGAATTGAATTAAATTTATTTAAGAGTATTAAATGCTGATTTTAAATAAAGAATTAATGGTGAAGTAAATTGTGCTTTCAGTTTCATTGAATTTAATGAAATTAAAATAATTTTTGTTAAAATTAAGTTGAATTAAATTTAGTGAAATGAATATTTCGATGTAATCGAAGCATTAATGGCATAATGTTGGTGTTGATGTTGATATTGGTATTAATGTTAATGTTAGTTTTAGTATTAGTATTGGCATTGGTATTTATGTTGATATTGGTATTTATATTAAGATTAATAAATTATTAATTAATCGTTTAAATGATTTTAGTTTAGAATCACCTGAGAAACTCGACCAAGCTAGCTTTCGCTGAGGCGATAGCGCGACGGGCGGAGTGGTAGTTGGTTTAATTCTGTGACAATAACCCAAAACGACATAACTCGAGTTATGTATTTTTTCAAATTTGTTAAAATTTAGAATAACTATTATCAAAAGAACCCTAGGGTTCCACGAGATGTACATTATATGGAATACAATTATTTGTTTTTTTGACTCTCTTATATAAAGTTGTCAACATAGGAAGGTTCCATCGTAAATTTGTTTTTGTTTGAATAGAAAAAGGGTTCCGCGGAATATAATAAATTTGAAGAAAGCTGCACTAATCCAAGTGACTTCGTATTCTCTGGGAATGAGTAATAGTAAAAGTTGAGTGAAACTGATTATGATGGAAATACAGCCGAACTTTGTTCTAACGAACCTAAAGGGAATAATAATTGTGTTCGTTATACGGAAGAAACGTTATATCAAGAATTCGTTATATCGAGATTGTCCAAAAATTTAAAGTAGGTCATTTTTTATTCGTTTTTTTAAAACATTTATTCAAATATAAAATCACAGATTTATTTCAAATTATAATTCAACTTTGCTTTCAGTGTGCATACTATAAAATAAAAATTAAATTTTTTTTAAAGTTTCAAATTAATCAGTTATTGTACTTTGTTTTAATGATTTGGTTTTTAAATTATCTAGGTTATTTTCTAGATTGAATTTTTTGTCCTAATTGATTTGAGAACTGAAAAACTATTTGCAGCTACTTAGGCTATTTCCTATTTGCGCCATTGTTGAAATTGGTGGAATTTCATAATCACTTTTATCATAGGATGTGACTTCTAATTGGGTTTATGCTCTTTGTAACGAATTTATAATTGCTTGTTCTGTAACAGGCTTCTTTGTAACCATCTAATTGAACATCGGCAGTTAGATTGATAATGGCTGGGCTATTCAAATATTGATCATGGATATTTTCTCTTATGTTGGTCGAGTTGTTATTTGGGGAGTCAACATCTTCCACAATCTGCCGTAATTCCCCAAGCTTTACTAAAATAATTCTGTATTGTAGAAGTAAGTACTAAATCTCACGCCTGCTTCGACAAATGAAATGTCCAAAATGTTGATTTTTGGGATTTCATTATCCTGATCAATTTCATTTAAAATGTTCGTGGCTTTTAAAGTCGTCGATATTGAATTTTAAAATTCTGAATAATTCCCTGGTCCATTGGTTGAATTAAAACAGTTGTATTTGGTGGTAAAACTCGATTTAAATTGTCTTTAATCGGCAAACTTTCAAATGTGACGGGCTATCTACGGTGATTAATACTTTTTGATTTTTTCGATAGAAAATTTGATCAAGATGTTTTAAATAGCTCTCCCACTCGGAAAGGTCATCCACGGCTTTGAATTTGCTTTATACAATACCGGCAAAGTGTTGACATTTTTGAAGCATCACGGTTTTAAATAGATCCGTTCCTAGAAGATCAATTATTCGTTCTTCCCATATGCAGATATCAACATTTGGTTTGAGTACTGCGACGATAGGTGTTACCCATTGAATGGTCTTGATCGGTTTTAAAAATTTTCAGAACAATGACATGAAAAATGGAATAAGAAAGAAAAAAATATTAAAGTGACGAAGTCCAGTGAAGCCAACAAGAATTTATAGAAATATTTTGACTGGTCAAACAAAAACAGTGGTCACCACAATTTCACCGTTTTTCCGGTTAATGCGACAAAAGACAAAACATAATTGGTGATCATATTTATTGCAAATAGACAGCATTTTGAGGCATGCGTGGTGTCGGATGATAATAGAAAGCAAGCATTTTTCTATTTTCTAAAATTCTGTTGTTAAATCTGAAATCATTACACAAATAATAAAATTCCTTCTTGTGTACTTTGTCTAAGATGTTGCTCGTATTTAAATTTTAATTTAAGAGCCTTCCTTATACTGATTCATCCTATCCTATCCTACTAATATAATATTTGTGAAAGTGTGTTTGTTTGTTGCTCAATCAATTAGATAAGTTTTATGGCCGAGAGTACATAGGCTATGTGCCATGTACCTATCTTATAAGGTGGTTGAGCAGTGTTGAAAAATGTTGTTTTCAAAGCATTCTACACGCAGCAAGTCAAAGACAAATTTTCAATTTCGTTATTTTGTGAAAAATGAAACAAGGCCAACCGGTATTCGTCATTCGACTATATTCGTCAAGGACTATATTCGTCATGCTATATAATGCCGGCTACTCATATAGCGGTTGCTAGCTATAATATGCCTTACAGCCCTCATTTCACTAATCATCTAATGTTGCGACACGACAATTTTAAGTTGCGGGTAGCTTACAAGACAATTACATACATCAACAAGATGCAGTCAGAAACCTCGCGAACATAAATCCAAATGACCTGTGACTAATAGTAATTCTTTCGCCCTCATTTCGATACTGAATTGTTGCCCGGCCAAAGAGCAACTGACATGTATGACTACATCGCTTGCATTTTAAAAAATAAAGTTCCAAACTTGGTGGCTATAATCAAGACAGGCAAAATGTGTTGTATCTCAGGCTACTTCAGATGCAGGTCGACGATGTTTTAGGAGCTGAGATACTGTACGTTTGTATCGACAAAGAGATGCTGGACACTATCGTTAGAAACATGATCTACGGCCCTGCAGTCCCCCCAATACATCATCACCATGTATATGAAGGATGGAAAGTGCACAAAAAAGTTTCCACGGGTAATGCTTAATGAAATATAATACAACGAAAAAAGCAAAACTTTAATCAAAGAATAACGAAACCTAATAGAACAATTCTTACAGCATTTTTTGAGCTCTGCCATAATGAGGACATATTCTGATGTTATATGTTACTACACATGGAATGTGAACAGAAAAGATTGGAAACTACGTGTGTACTACTTAACGACGGTCCGCACTCGGTCATAAAACTACCACTCAATTTAGCAAGGGAAGAAACGCCAGTTTTTAACATAAGCAAAAGAAGCAGTTGAAGAGTAATGCTACGACAGTGCACATTATTAGTGCAGGATGAATACACATTGTCGCACAAAGGTGCATTTGAGGCCCTCCATCGAAGTTTGCAGGATATACGCAGCAACTCAAGCCTGATGGTTGGTATGGCGGGTAAATTCGATAAAATTACCAGTCATTCCTAAGGGAACTCCGACGGACGAAATAAACGTTTGGCCGAAAGCATCTCCACTCTAGTTTTTTAAAATTTTGAAGAAGACATGCACTCTGCAAATTGGTTATGTGGAAGAGTAATATTGGTAGCTAAAATAAAACCGTTGCTGAAATACGGTAATGATTTCCAGTTGAGTTTCTCAATTCATTAAGAATATCTGGCATTTCATATTTAATTTAAAAGTTGGTGTACTAAATTTTCACGAGTATCGTAAGAGCCACTACCCAACAGCCTACTATTTTAGTTGAAAGGTTTATAGTTCCTTGAAAATTGCGCATTTGATGACAGTAAAAAAATCACACGGAAAACCCATGATCGTGGCTAGTTTGAACCTGTAGGATTGCGTTGCTTTTCTGATGGGCAGCCCTATGTGGTCTGCTCATGGGCCTCTCCGCAGCGTAATCTTTACGTATTGGCCGAAAACGCAAAATCAAATGATATAGATTATAACAGCGTTTTACAGTAAATCAAACTAAAAATTCCATAAAATTTATTCACAAAGTGTGTTTAGATAATCAAGAATTTTGGAGACTACTGAAGCTTGTCTGCTGTTCACTTTAATCAATAAAAATTATAATATTTTCCATTCTAAACTGAAACATATTCTAAATTGAATTTCTGGAACCACCTTATACAACAAGTCCATTGACATTATCACAGAAACAACAAAAAACAGTTTTTTATCTAACAGAATCCCTCGATTCATTGAAGCCACCACTTACATGGATCAACGGTTAATCTCAATCTTTATATTTTTACTCCCAATAAAAAACCGAAAATATTCTTTACCAAGAAGCAATAATCTAAAAGATTAAAATAAATTTACTGGGAAATTACAGGAAATTTACAAAATTTGTTCGTCCAAGACTCTGATTCCACAAATATGAAGTAATATTTACACGGGAAATACCGAGTACTCCGCTAGTATTCAATAAAGTAAAAATCTACTTTAAAATAGTTTTCGCCTTGTTCCCACTGGAAATAACGATTGTTGTACAAAGTCCTTGTAAATTTTCTTTTAATATATTCACGACCCGAATAAACGATCAACACACAAATATAAAATCGGAAATAGTACTATCATTAAGGTATATGTAGGGTATCGTGGACAATTTAAAATTTGTAAGAAGCAGCTAGCGGAACGGCGAACAACGCCGAGAACTCAATATGAAAAAATATCAAATTTTCCAAAAGATTATTTCATCGAAAAAGTTCAATAAAATCCAAGAGCATTATTTAATGTTTTTTTTGTTCTCTATACTAAAATTTACTGTTTACAACTTAAAATTAAATTCGAAACAATTTACATAATAAATACGGAAATCCTGAAAATTTCTATTTCTAATGATTCTATCATCATCGATAAAAAAGAATAAAATCAAGATTCCATAAATTATCGATTAACTTAAATTGATTTTGCTTCTGCTACCGTCATATTTTCGATAAAAAACATTGTACCTATATACTTTTCCAGATGTATTTATGAAAATGAAAGGTAATAATAATACTCGAAATTGAAAAAGTTTTTCGTTGAGAAGATTGAAAATAATAAAAAGTTTTATATTTTTAAATGAAATTGTTTTATTATAATTGTTATTGTCTTATCGCATAAAATTACATAATAACACTGTTAAAATATATATAAGAAAAAAGATTTGTCTAATTTATTCAAAAATGCAACAAAAATTAGTGTTAAGTCTAGAAAGTTTCATCAAAATTTAATAATCTTCTAATTTACTTATAAATCCGGAACAAAATATTTTCAAAGTATGAGCACGCGTCACTATTATGTAGTTATATTGGCGAACCGCACACGCCAAAACTATAAATTCTCATCTGTTGTGTATACAGAGATCGATAAACATCTCATAATCATCACCAGCTGTATATTATGTAAACATAATAAAAAATGAAACACTAACATCCTTAAAGCAAAATCAAAAACCCGAAACACAATTATTATGTTTTATCTTTCGAATAATCAAGATTTAAATCGAAGACATACCAACAAACAAAAAAACAACAATCGTTCAATTTAGATCTCCCTATCCAATTGTAGATCCCATATATACATACTATAATACATAAATAAAAGAAGATTGTCATAAAAATAGTCTTAAAGCAGTTGAAAGTAATAAGAAATCTCCAGGGAATCAAAACGAAAGAATTTTTGTTCGTTTTATTACTATAGATTTTCATATTCTTTTATTTGTGTCAATTCAATGACAATAAATTTATCATTCTTGAACCTCCTATTGTTCTCTTATACATACTCGTACATATTATATAGTACATCTTTAGTTATTATAGTTTTAATAGTTTCATCCCTTCTATAAAGACAGTTTTATTATTATTCCACACTCAAACCAATAAAAAAATAAAAAAAAAAATTGTACGAAAAATACGAAACTACCATAGCGAGTATCACACCAGACACCACATGCTATCATACCATTTCCAGTTTCTTGTAGAGTACGGGAAAACGGAAAATAATAAAATTTATAATAGAGGACGCAAAAGTACAATAAAAGCGATACGAATGAATGAATTTTGATGAAAATTTTGCTGCTTCTCGCGCGTACGCTACACTTCCATTATAATAATGATAACAGTTACACTTTTCTTCGTTATTGTTGGTTGCCTGAATGTATGTACTTAATAATTTTTTTTTTTATTTTATTTAAGTATAAATAATGTTTGAGGGTTATGTGGTGTGGAACACGAAAAATATTAAACAATATTAATCTTGTATTTAGAAAGATAAATATTTAATTTTTAATATTATTATTATTACGATAAATAAAACTTGGTGTAGTACAGGGTTTGAATTAAACACGGATTCATGTTGTCTCTCGTTTCTTTTTTTTTTTATCTTCAAGAATATAGCTTTTTAAGTACAGACGATTAACCACCTTGAAAATTTTAATTTTGCTTTCTGTTGAGCTTTTATATTTTTGTTTTTGTATGCTTTGGAATTTTGTCGCTGAGACGATGATTATATAGTCGCGTTTACAGAATTTGTGTTTTAAGTTCAAGAACCGCAGGTTAAAAATGGTTTTACTATGTTATTAATTCTAATAGTTTTTGTGGATTAAATTAAAATAGCTATGAAATGATGATTTTACATCGTTCCTTTAATTTACGCGCTACACTAAATAGAAATTTTACTTGGGTTAAGTTTTATATTATGTATAATTTTGGTAAATTTAGAGGAATGGTTAAATAATATCAACGCTGCATCCTTCTTAGTTGAACATTTTGGATTAGCAGAAATCCCATTTCGAATACAGCGCACTAGCAATGATTCAAAAGCCAGAATTATCTTAAATGGAAACGCTATTTGACATTCTTCATCTTGCAACTATCTTTCTACCCGGTATTTGATTTTTTTATCACCAACTTATACACTGGTTACTTTTATCAAAATTTAATAAAATTATATACAAACAATAATTCAAATACAAATATAAAATATAAAATTTACCAATGATCTAAAAGATGCTTCGATATCAATTAGATAGATTGCAGTGAAAAGCCGATCGTATTTTATTAAAAGAGGCTGATGAATGATAAATTGGCTACCGTAGTTTTGCCTGCAAAGTGGAAGCTTGATTTGGAAATCTTTATCGCATAGCATACGTAAAGGAGTCTGAACAATCGAATTTTGATACTAGTAAGTCTCGAACAAATTTTGCGCTAATTTCAATCCTATGAATAAAAAGAGGATCAATATTTATTAATTTACATCTACCTCGATACGCTGGAAGTATGAAATCAGGCACGGTTGTATCTCTAGGTAGCCTTCGTAGAGCATACATTGAAAGCGCTTTTGTCTTCTCTCTATGCGATCTGACTATTTAATATAAAACGGAATCCACACGGCAACACCATATTCCAACAATGAACGAACAAACGAAACCTATAAAGTTTTGATCACGTAAGGATCCTGAAAATCTTTGGAAAATCTTTTAACAAACCCAAGCATAGAATTCCCTTTAGAAATGCAACCCTCAATATGCTTATGAAACGATAGATTCGGAGTAAAAGTTATACCTAAATCCTTAAACATATTAACACTTTCAATAATACAATCGTCAAAAAAGTAATCACAACTAGCGGGTAAGCGTAATCGGGTAAAACCCATTGTTTTGCATTTAGAGATGCTTAGCATTAAATTATGCGATGTACACCAAGCTTTGAAGTTTGTCAGGTCAGATTGAAAGTTAATTGCGTCATTGGCGCAAGAAATAGTTTTGAAAATTTTGATGTCGACCGCATAAATTAGAATGTCGGAATGACTCAGACAATTTACCACATCATTTACAAAAAGAATAAAGAGCATGTGCCCAAATGACTACCCTGAAGTACTTCTGAAGAAACATCAATCACTCTTGCAGTGAAACTACCAATTTTAACAATTTGAGTTTGTAATTTCCAGATAAGACCTAATCCAATTAATTGGAAAAAAGTTACAATCCAAGGAGCCAAGTTTCCACAGCAGCAATTCATGATCGATCTTGTCAAAGACCTTGCAGAAATCAGTGTAAACGACCTGTAGCATATTACCATTTAATAGTGCAATTGAAATACAGTTTGTAAATAGAATTAAGTTAGTATGGGTTGACCTACCAGGGGAAAATCCATGCTCTGGGCGAAATGAAAGTCTTAACATGAAACCATAAATGTTCTTTAACTAGTTTCTCAAATAGTTTTGGTAAAACTAAAATAATGCAAATACCTCTATAGTTCTCCACATCGCTAGGATTTGAAAATCGGCTTAATAAGAGAGCGTTTCCATAGGATAGGGAAGCAACCTTCAGCGAGACTTCGATTAAATAGGAAGGAAATTTGGCGAAAAATTGCATTACTCGTTAATTTCAGAAAAATGGGTGGTATATAATCGAATCCGGCACTTTGATTAATATCAATATTTGCCAATTCGGATAAAATAATATCTTCTTCCAGATCAAACATTGAAAATGTTGACTTACTTGCGACATTATTCAAATTACAAGCATTAGATTTTGAATTATATACGCTCTCAAAGAAATCGGCAAACAAATCACAAGTATCTCTCACGTTATCGCAGGAACGATCATAAAACATTGTAGAAGGGTAACCATTCGATTTTCTTTTGTAACTAACTAACAAAGTATCAAACTTGATTTGGCCGTGATTTCATCGTTGATTCAAGTTCCAGAATCTCGCTGCTATACAGAAATCGGTTTAGATATATACATATACTTCTTACGCCATACAACGAAGGAGTTGTAATTAACAACATTAGGACGTAATTTATATTTTTTGTGAGCCTTGTTTTTTATATTTTTTAAATTTATCAACTTATTATTATACCACGGTTCCTTCTTTGCACTTGAAGCTTTCACCATAGGGATAAATCTCTCAATTGCTAGGTTAATAATTCGATAGAATTCGCTCAACATAATGTGATATTATCACAGGCAAAAAAAAAAAAACCACCAATCATACACATCCAGAAATGTATTGAAGGAACTGTAATCACCCATTTTAAAATTAAAATTCCATGAGTTCACATTTTTTTCGACCAACTCGCAGCATTCAAATAAAACTGACATATTCAGCGGAGAGTGGAAAATACTAGACGATCCGGTTAAATCCTCACACGCAAAAACTGTCACCTCATGATGAAACGGTATAAAAGCCAGATCCAACACATTACCACTATTATTCTTAACATTGTTACATTGTTTAAAACCCAATAAAAATATTTCAGAGATGAAGTTTTCTATCTCGTCGTTCTTGTTAATAGGAGTCAAATTGTGATCAACAATCTCACATAAAATATCTGGTATGTTAAAATCTCCAAAAATAAAAAGACGATCCTCTGGCTGAAGCAACGGAATAATATTAGATTTCACAGTGTCCGCAAATCTGTGATAGACTGCCATGCTTGATTGACGTGGTATATATGTGACGAACCGGATATGAATGGAATCAGACATGAACAGCAACAATTTCGTCATCGCAATTAGCTAACATTACCCGACTGTTTGGATATTTATTAGAAACTGCAACTACAATACCACCACTCTTGTTATAAGTGTCCATTTGCAGATATCTATTCCTCCGAAAAAAAATAGCATAAAGCGATGGAAAATAATAATATTCCTCCGTGTTGAAATGGACTGTTAACCATGACTCAACGATGCAAATGACATCATATCCTTCCTCTAAAATTGACATATACAGAGATTTTGATTTGGTTCGGATACTATTTGAATTGTGCTAGTAAATATTTAAAAATGATAGTGGCTGGAGAACCGTTTCACTGCTACAACAAATAAATGATGATAGAGTGTTGGGTGCCGGAAAAGTTACTTTAGATATTGAAAAGTGGTCCCGGTCCGGTTTTTTGCTATACGTGGATAATTTGTAAATGGCCGCTAGGATGCCAAACGTCGGAGTTATTGAGTAAGCCGAAATGGAACTCCCTCAATCCAATTTTGAAGGAAATGAACGTCAGTGAATTGTCCGTGACCCAATCTTTGGAGAGTAACAGTTCACAATTTACTTCTTCCAGTGAGCAATTTTGCAGTTTTTCACAGTTGTATTTAACAATCAGGTCAAGTAACACGGATGGATCAATACGACTGATATATAAATATTTCTTACCAGGCAACGAAACAGTTTTAATCGAATTGCGTGCCCGTCCTCACGACAGCTTGCACAGATCTCAGCGAATTGCTCTAATTGGACTTGGAGCTAGACTGAACAACTTTTGTCAATAAAGCAAACTCCGATTCAATATTTTCTAAGTCCATCTTTTCTGAGAAATTCTCAGTTGAAAACCAGTATTTTCAAGATTAACAAAAATTGCTGGTTCACAAATATTTGGACTAGCATGCACAATTTTAACGGGAAAATTATTAAAGCTTCCATTGAAAGAATAATCATAAACAATTGGCGGAAAGCATCTTTAACTTTAGTTGTCGACTATCATTGTTTGGGAGAAGGGCGTCGATTATACAGATTTTACACTTCAAATTAAACCATTTATACTTCAAATTGATCCTTTTACATTTGAAGTTGATCTTTTTAATTAAAAATTGAACCTTTTACACTTCAAATTGAACTTTTTACAACTCTAATTGAACCTTTAGCAATTTTTATGAATGATCAATTAGGATGGAACTTGGCTATTCCTTAACCAATTATGGTGGAATTCGACATGTGCAAAGGAAATGATATTTTAAAATGATTTTTTGATTTAATTCCGAAAAATGGCCAAACAGCTCTGAAGGCAAACCATACAAATATTGCTGTATTTATGGTTCGTTAAGTTTAATGCCAGAACTTCATCGAGAAATCATTATAGAATCCTATTTCTATCCCACATATCGGATTTCATCGTTATAGGTTAAAAAATGACCAAGTGCCATTCTGTTTGGAACTACTCCAGAACTCCATCTAAACATTATTTTAGAATCCCATTTAATCCCTGATATCAAATTATACTAAAATCCGTTAAGACACAGATAAGTTCCATCCTAATTAGCCATACATATAATTTGGTAAAGGTTCAATTTGAAGTGTTCTACATGTTCGAGGTTCTACATGTTCGAAGAACTTGCAATATTTCAATGTTATCGTCATATTAATCACACATTTCTGTAATTTATGACGTATTTGTGATTAAGATTTCGCTAATATTGAAATATTTGAAGTTCTTCGAACAATCTCAATGATAGAATATTTATTTATCTAATAACTTGACGATTTTTGTGAGTGGACGCTTGAATGTTGAGTTTGCCGTTTTCACGGTGACTACTCGGATATGACCGTCTGCACCAGGATCCACCTCGATGATTCTTCCTAAGAGCCAATTGCATGGTGCACTATTTTCATGCTTTAAAATTACCATATATCGGCATATCACCAGTTTGAATGTTTTTAGCCATGTTCATCCATTTTTGACGTTGTTGTAGCGTATGTAAATATTTTACCGCTGATATTTTCGTCAGAATAATCTTCAAAGAATGGTTCTGGAATAGTAGTCTTCGCGAAACCGATGAGAAGATGTCCTGGTGTAATCGCCTCGTAAGATGAATCATTGTCGAATTGTGGAACTAGCGGCCATTTGAGTTATAGAGCGAACATTTCTTCGTACTTTTGATTTATAGAACCAGTTGCATTAAGTAAGTGCGTTCACGGACGTGAAGGCTGCCTCCCACAAACCTCCGAAATGTGGTACTAAGGTGGAAAGAAATGCCAATTTATAAAATTAGATGCTGCATATTCTCCGACTTCCTGATTAAACTCATTTGATGATATAAAAATTTGAAGAATTTCACGTATCCCACCATCATATATTGATTCAAACCTTTTCAGCTTGTCTTGCGTTACAATAAAATTCTAAGCGTTGTTGCTGTGAATTTTGACTGGAATACCAAGTCTGCTGACAAATCTCTTCAAACTGGCTATGAATGCGCAGATCGTCAAAAATGTGACTAAGTCTAAATGAATTGCCTTCGTGGCAGTGCAAAAAAATACGGCAATGTTAGCAATATACCCTTTAGTCACCTTTGCACCACGCCCTCGTTTACTTGCAATGGACATGGGGCCAGCATAGTCAACCCCGTATTTACAAATGATCTGGTGTCGATGACTCTTGATTTTGGTAGTTGCCTCATTATTGGGCGTGGAGGCTCAACCTTATATCTGCGACATATTACACATTGTTCCCCACTTGATTTGCAATACTTCTACCTTGAGCAAACCAGTACTTTTCGCGTGACAAATGGAACGCTAATGCGGTACCTGAATGTAAATGCTTCATGGGGTGGTTAATCATCAGTAATTTGCTCAATCTGCATGACTTGCAGCAATATTTGATGTTTGGCGCCATATTCGCAGAATACATTTTTGAGGCGTATACTATCGGTAAACTTTGGTTGTCTAGAAATTGAGCCAGATTCTTTATAGATAACTTAGTTGATATTTCATGATTTGCTTGTATCGCCTTAATTTTATCGATGAAATGTGTTATTTGTGCGTATCTAGTTACCCCATCATCTTAGCTTCAATTGTGGTTAAAAATGTCTCCCTAATTGTCTTCTTGCTACTGCTTTACTCCCTGCATCTTGAAATAAATCGCAACATCATGGCAGCTCTCGTGGGAGCTTTCCGCATCAAATGATTGAATGAAGACTTTTCTGATATACGAGCTTCTTTAATGATTAAATGTGTAACATCAGCCAAGCAAATATCAGTGTGCTCTGTAAACAGATTGTTCTCATCTTTCGAAGTTGAATTTGTAGCTCTAAGCCATGAGGAACCATGCCACATGGTTGGACAAACAGAGAAATTCGGAAACTCTATTAGCGACAAAGGGCTTCCATTTTGATAGACGTGTACTGAGGTATACCGATACTACCAATAAATGTGTCCACGCCTTCATTTTTAGTAATGGAAGATTAGCTGCAGATGATACTGATTTGAGTAGTGCAACATTGATTTTGCTGTTATGATATTCGTTTCAATCTTCCTACTTCGGAATTTCTATTTTTCTAAATTCTTGAAACGCTTTGTAAAGTTTTACCCATCTGGTTTGAATTTCTGTCGGCAATACGTCATCCCATCTAAGGTTCAACATCGTTAGTTCTTGAAATATTGTTTTGACGTGATCACACTTGAAGCAGGCCTTCCAAGTGTATCGACAATTCTTGATTCATCGGATAACAACTTTCATTTAGTGGCCGGTTCGTAAAGGCATCGGGTTTGGTCATCTAACTCCCAATAATTTTATAGAGCAATCATTGTTATCGGTGTCTTTAAATTCATACTCATTTTGTATGCCTACTAACTTGAACTATGCTCATTTTAATAGATGAATTTAAAATTTGAATGATTTGCGACTTAGACTGTTCAGGCTGTTCTGTATCTGCTCCTGACAACAAATCATCATCGTAGAAGTCATTCATTATTGGTTTGGCTGCTTCTGGAAACTCGTTTAGGTACTGTAGGCTTAACTCCTTCAAGCATTTAGTTGCAAGAAATGGGGCTGAGGTTCTCCCATATGTTACCGTATTTAGCGTAAATATCGTCTAAGTTCACGATTTGGCACCTTCCGCTATAAAATCTGTTAGTATATGGTCTATCTGTGGTCTACCTAGATATTGGTATACCATTTATAGTGGGGTTCCGGCGTACATAATGAAACGCACAATTATATTTAATTAGTTTTCGAATTCACAATGTTTATTTATTTAATTTAGTTTCACGTTTTGTATTTAATTTTATTTAGATTTCGTTTAATTTTGTTTTTATGATTACTCTCACTATTTTGTGCTTAGTAGAGTACCGATTGCTTTAGTATTAATTTTGAATTTAGACTGACCCGATTATAGATTGCGGACGGCTTTTATAATAAAATATTTTGGTTGCCTTCAACAGTCGCAATATATTTGTGTGTGCGAAATATTTTTATTTAGTAACGAGTAATATCTCGCTTAAGCGGCGCGATATAAATACTTTTGTTTTGTTTTGCATAGTTATGTAGTGTTTAGCCGCTACATCACGCCTCTCCTGTATCGAAAACCATAGTGTTTAGAAGTGAAATCTCACGGTTTTGTAGACACTATGATTTTCGACTGGGCTAACCACAAGAATTTCGTAAGCTGGCTTAAGCCTGTAGATGCCAATTGTCGTGAGTTTTCCGTTGATGTCCACAACAAAGAATTTGCGCAATTTGCGTGTCACTGGATATGGTCCAGAATACGGTTTACTCAAAGGACTCCTAACTCTGTCAACACGAACGAATACGTGTGAGCAGTTTTCCAGATTTTTGGGAATGTACGTATCCTGTTGGGCCGGATGTCGTGTGTCCGTAGGAACTAAACCTCTCATTGTAGTATGAAGCTTCTCTACGAAATCTGAAGTATCTGTGCTTGGTTTCGAATTTTGATCGTTGATGAAGAACTCACCGGGAACCTTGATGTTTTGACCATACACGAGCTCTGCTGGCGTGCAGTTGAGGTCTTCCTTGAATGAGGTTCGAATACCCAACAAAACAGTTCGAAGAACAGAACGCCAATGGGATGTATTATATCGAGCTACTGTTGTGGCTTTTAGTTGCCTATGAAAGCGTTCGACAAGACCATTCGCTTTCGGATTATAAGCTATAATCCTAAGAGCTTCATGAGCTCGGTGAACAATGTTGATTCAAATTGTGTTCCTTGGTCTGTCGTTATATAGAGTGGGACACCAAATCTACAGATATGCTCATTGTAGAAGATTTTACTTACGGTTTTGGCAGTCATTTCTCGGATTGGATAAGCTTCTGGCGAGCGATTCAATTGGGGCAGTGGATCAACTAGGTCCATGTGGATATGTGTGGCGGTGAACTTTGGACTTTTGACATGGGATACAAGATTTCGCCCAGTTGCTTGTATCAGTATTCATTCGTGGCCAGAAGTACTTCGAAGTAATTAATTTACGCGTGGCACGGATGCCGGGATGTGATAAGCCATGCAGACTATCGAAGATTGTCGGTCGCATATTTTTAGGAACGAAGGGTCGATTTTGACCTGTCGATGTCTCGCACCAAATTTGCTGCTTATTGTCCGGTAAGTTGATCAAAAGCGAAATTGTGTGGCTTAAGAAGTCAAGTGACATTACGCCGAAAATGCATTTCGAAGCTTTAGTCTTTATTCCAAATGCGGAGAGACGTTTAAATACTGACTCGAGATATTCTCTATGTTTCTCTATGTAAAAGACGAATTCCAGTCCTTTTAGAACTGGATTTCGTCTTTTCTTATATCGATGAGAATGGGAATCTGATGATAGGCCCGTACCAAATCTATTTTTTAGAAAATAGTGGCGCCGGCGAGTTTCAACGAGAAACTGTGTATGTGTTTATCTATCAGGGATCGTGCCAGTGTTGAGCTGTCGATAGTCTCCACAAGGGCGACAGTTCTTGTCATTCTTTTGAACCATATGTAATTGTGAGGAGACTGGTGATGATGAGAGATGGCAGATTCCGATATCTGTCATAAACTGAAATTCAGTTTTCGCAGCTTTCAGTATGGTTGCGTCGAGTTTTCGCGGTTTGGCACAAGGTAATCTACCTTGTGTGACGATGTAGTGAACTATATTATGCTTCGGTGGTTTGGCGTCTATTGGAAGGGGCTCCGTAAACTTCCAATAGGCGCAGGTGTACGTACTGCCTCCTCGTGGCAACCACCGGTAACTGTACCCATTAGGCTGAATGTGGCCTTTGGTGACAGGCTAAAGTACGACGCTAAAGGAGAAAACCTTGACAAAAATCCCTAATCTAAGGTTGAACAGCATATGCCGATGGATGAATGGCTGATAGGTTAATCAGTCTATATATGCGGACTCTGGATACCAGGCACCCTCCAGTTTTATTTAGCCTTCCTGTAGTAAACCTGGGTGACCTACAGGCGACCTTTTTATTCCCAGCAACTCGCAAGAGTTACATCAAAACGGTAGACGAGGCACGGGAAGGAATACACGGGAGTGGGTCTGCCATCTCAAAGTCCTTGAGTCCCAATGCTACCGCTTTTCTAGCAGAAGTAAATGTTATTACATCTAGGAGGGAGAGCAATGAGCCCAGATAGTATGTATCACACACCGGTCGGCAGTATTATCAGGTTCTTTAAGAGCCTGAATATTGGCTGGACGGATAATTAAAACATCTAGGAGGGAGAGCAATGAGCCCAGATAGTATGTATCACGTACCGTTAGGCAGTATTATCAGGTTCATTAAGAGCTTGAATATTGACTGGACGGATAATTAAGTAGGGCTTAATGCACAAAAGATCTTTTAGGTCGCAGTGCGGGGTGGCTTGAGCCCCCACATGGCCCTCAAGTAATAATAATAATAATAATAATAATATTATGCTTCACTGGAAGATTATAATTTGGAGCCTCAGTGAGCGAGGGATATTTTTTTACAAGAGCATCGTATGAATTGCTTACGCTGAAATGTTTTAAAGTTGGCGTATTAACCTGAGCGATGGTTCCGTTCACGACAAAGGTTGTAAGCGGATCAGAAAGTCTGCTGTTTTTCAAATCAACCACGAGGCCGTATTTTTACAGAAAGTCAGCGCCTATAATAGGCCTATCTACTGCCGCGACTATAAAGGGATGTGTGAACGAACGCCTGAGACCGAGATTGAATATCAACAATTGTGTACCGTAAGTGGAAATTGGGGTACCGTTTATATGACTAATGTTGCCGATCGATCGTATCGCTAAGTATTAGTGGAGACTGGAGACAGATGATAAAGCTCTTGATGAACTTTATGTATTCTTTAATGAACTTTATGTAATCCGATTTTAAATTCGAGTTGCATATGAATCTTCGTTCCAGAAATCTTTTCCTTACAGTTTACAATGAATGACCCAATTGTCCCATATTAGAATTGAAAGGAAGTTTCACAATAAATCTGCCTGTGTTACTTCTAGCAGTTGTTTCCTTATAAAATGTCTAAAATTGCATGTTGTCATCATTCGGTTATGCACAGTACGACACTTCTTTCATTTCCCAAAATCGCTTAAGGGTTTCATTAACGTCAACAAATCTTGACATTTCCTGATATAATAAACCCCAACACGGTTTTTAAGGCAAATTGACTTAATAAAGACATCAGCACCAATCAATAACTGGATTCTCGAATAACGACTGAACATATGGTCAGCTAATTCCAGTTGTTCAATTGCGCCTAACTGTTGTGTTATTATAACAAATAAACAATCTTCGGTAGGGTAATTGCTAATTTTGACACTATGACGACAGCTGTTTCTATTGTTTCTTCTCGAAATGGGATTCTAAAATGAGTTCTGGATAAAGTTTTGCAATACGGCCAACTAGGATGGAACTTGTCTATTCCTTATCCGATTTTAGTGAAATTTTGCATGTGCGGTGAAAATGGAATTCTCGAATATGGCCCATTATTAAGGAACTTGGCGATTTCTTAGCCCATTTTAGTGAAATTTGATACGAGCGTTGGAAATTTGATTCTAAAATAATTTGTGGACAAAGTTCTGGAATATGGCCAACTAGGATGGAACTTGGCTATTCCTTAACCGATTTTAGTGAAATAGGACATGCGAGATGGAAATAGGATTCTAAAATGATTTTTAGATGAAGTTCTGGAATATTTCCAACCGGTATAGAACTTGGTTTTTTCTTAAACGATTTTAGTTAAACTAAGCGTCCAATGACTAAATGGGCTGGTGTTATTACATCGATTTCTTCTCGTTGGTCCTTGCATAGCGGTCGTGAATTAATGCCGGCTTCAATACGTACATACCATCAGCGTAGTAAATTCTTCTAAAGTTAGAATATTACTACCAGTCACTTTAAATAAATTAGTTTTGAGAAGCTTAACTGAGGCTTCCCAAAGGCCTCCTATATGCAGTGCGCCTGCTGAAATTAGATGCCAATTTATTTGCTTCTTTAAAAGAAATTTATGGATATGATTATTATTAGTTTGTAAAAATTGATAGATTTCATGTAAATAATTTTTGGCGCCAACGAAATTTGTTCCGTTATCACTATAAATTGATTTATAAAGACCACGGCGACCAATAAATGTATGTAGATCACCCAGGAAACTTTCTATGGTTAGATCGATAACGACTTCGATATGGACGGCCTAGTAAGTGCATTTTGAACGGACCGCAGTAATCTATTCCCACATTTGTAAACGCGTACGCATATTGGATTCTGACTGTTGGTAGGGTACCCATAAATTGTCGCTCACATTTTGGATACAATCTTATACTGAATGTGACTGAATGAACGATGATAATCTGACACTATGGATTTGGATGTTCACCATAAAATTCGTTAAACTCGTGCATCTTATGGATACACCTACACCATATGATACATTTTTTTGATGTCTCCCGTTAAAACATATTTATGTTACCGAAACCTTAACAAAATGTCTATCAATGACGATTTAAATTGTTGTCCAACTATTAACAAATCATTTAGCACTGGCATCAAACGCCACACGTAATTTAGTAGTTGTACTCTTCTTCTTGATTCCGTTATGTTGCATGTAGTAATTTTTGAGGGTTTGACTCACCGATTAAACTCATATGACCAAGGGATTACTCTATGAAATTGTGATATAATTGTTTGAAATTTTGGTCTTTGATGAATCGGCATTCCATTGATTTCAGACGCCGAAGCACAGTGTGATTGAATGAACCCAAGTTTTCTAGACCTTCTTTGAATGGAAGATGAAACGCAAATTTACCAACCTTACTTCGAACAGTAGTATTTTATTATTTATCCTTCACATTCATCTTCTTCGGGCGTAAATTCACTAGCATTAGGACGTTCTCCAGCTCCCAAAATTACCTCAATATGGTGTCTACATCTACTATTGGTTTTCCAATTATTATCCATCCAAACTTGGTGTTATAAGCGGATAAGATTTCAAAGTTATTCTTATTTATGCAATCTAAATCTAAACAATCAAAAAATATATTATTTACTTCAAACAGAATGTCAATATCTCCGGGTTCAAACAGTTTTGGATCAGCTAATGATATTTCAATAATCTTATCAATATCATGTTGATTTGGGGAATTCTTTGTTAAAATGGATGAAATTCTAGGTTCCACATACGATCATGCTTTTGTTTTATATGTTCCTGCCAAGTTTGATACTTCTACTTTCACATATCCTTTCGTTCTACCAATATATGAGTGTCCAAGACCTTTAATACTTATTGAGTTGTTGTTTCTGGATAATTGCAGTTTGTTGATACATTTTTCAATAATGAAATTGGACTCTGATCCAGAATCTAATAAAGCTCGGCATGCATGTAAGTTGCCATGCCGATAGCGGTGGCAGTGGACAACATTGAATTTGGAGTTTGACGTGCAACACTTAGACAATTTGATTTATTTTAAATTATATCGGAATTCGTTGTCGCATGCATATTGACAGAATTAGAAACGGCTACATTAGACTTATTGGCTGCATTTTTGAGTATCTCGGTTAATTCTTGTTTCGCCTCGGATGTGGCAGGTGAACTTACTAGCAGCAATGTGTTATGCTTGCGGTGACACGTCTGACAATTGAAACATCTATGCAATTCCTTTACATGTTGTAGCCGGTCATTTTGTTTCATTGCTTTGAATATTTTGCATTCATGCAAATTATGAGTTTCTTCTCCTTTGTACAATGAACAATGAGCAACCGAAGTGACAAGTGACTTTATTGCTTGTGGTTTATGTGAAACTAGCGACCTTTTGCTCATTCCAAATGAGCGTACCAATTCTTTCTGCAAGAAATTAAAATAATCTGCTTACAGTTGGAGACTCAATGTTCTTGGTTTCTTGTGCCCAAAGAGTTCTGGATTCGACGTCTAGTTTATTTAGTAAAACATAAATCAGCCAGGGATCCCGGCTTTCCGCTTCGGTTTCCAATGCCTCTATTCCTCTGATTACTTCATCTGATACGTCATACAATTGTTTTATTGAATTTACGTTAGATTATTGAATGGCTGGTTGATCCATGAATGTTTAAATAAATGCGTTTATTGTATAACGTCTTTTGTCGTAGCGACGCTTTAATTTTGACAACGCCTCATGGTAATTTGCATCCGTGATTGACATATGCGAATAATACAGCTCTTCCATTTCATGATATTTTGACGGTTGGGACGAGTCGTCCTGAAATAATTTATTTTCCATTTCCAAATATTTGCTTAGCATTCTTTCCAAGCGTTCAATTCTGTGGTAAACATCTTCAGGATTGATATCAAGTTTTGAAACATTTGACTCAGCAAATTCCTTAATATTTACGATTGATTTGGTGCACACTTTCCAGTATCTTTAGTAGTGATTTAGCTTCAGCCATATTGGTGATGAGTGATGATACCACGAGAAAATTATGTCCAGCAATCCTACATATATATATATATATATATATATATATATATATATATATATATATATATATATATATATATATATATATATATATATATATATATGATATATATATATACATATATATATATATATATATATATATATATATATATATCTTATATTTCAAAAAGTTGCTTAATTCATTTAATTATTGTTACTATACTTTGCTGTAACACTCGAGGAGCTTTTCAACATAAATAATCCTTAGAATTAATTTTACTAATGTTAAAACTATGTACTAGTATAAATGATTTTATACATATCACATGTGCCTTACGACAAATTATTAAAAGTGTCATAAACTTTATCCGCATTCAATGTTTCCCGTGCACACTGTTTTAGGGAATGCAATCCCGGGATCCGAAATTTTTGGCAATCCTGGCATCCCGGTCTTTTTGTTAATTCCGAACCTGGTGCAATCCCGGCATCCCGGTCTTTTTGTCAATCCCGAAATCCCGGGGTCTCGTCTTTTGTTGTCAATCACACATTTGTAAAGTATTAAATATAAATTATTCATCGTGAAGGCGTAATTTTCTTTATCTCTCTTTTTAAATAATTTAAAAAAAAAACTATTAAAAATGACTCCTGTTTGCTTTCTATACACATAGTCACAACCACAATAATTCAATTTAACTACCTACCTACATTATACAAAAAAATCTATCTCTCTGCAAATTGCAATTACATTACAATATAAAGTTCAAACGAGCTGTTAACGTTGACACCAACAAGAAAAATGTTCACAAACATCTCACACAACAAAACAAAAAAAAAAATCGTTAATTAAATATTAAAATTAAAAAACGATATGAGTGTTCCGTCTGGTGTGCAACTAATCGTCTAATTAAAAATGAAATGTTCGATTGAAATGCACACACAGTAGGAATAACACAGTAAAAAAAATAAAAACCATAAAAATAAAATGAAATGAATTATGTGTCAAAAAATACAACATACGAGAGTACAAGTATGTAATAATAAAAAAAGTCTTAAAAATTATAAGAAGACTAAACATAAAAAAATGTATGTTACATATTTCTGATAATAACTAACTAGTATTGTGTGTGTGTGTGTATAGAGTTACACGTCTTATTTGAGTTATTTCAAAATTAATTTTTTTTTTTTTTTTTTTTAAGACGTTTCAACATAAATCATAACAAATTATAATTTATTTTTTAACGCAGTTCGAGTTTATAATATACATAAATAAATTTATATTCTATTATATGTTTTTAAAGTGTTATAATTTGTTTGGCTGTTGTTGTTGTTGTATTACAATTCAACACAAAAGAGGTTACTTGTAACTATGTATGTATGTATATTGTGTTTAGAGGAGGAACACTATTAAAATCTTATAAATTAACAAAATTCCGATTTTAATCTGACAAATGAAACAAATTTAACATTTTTTTAAACAATTTTTGTTCATTTTGTTTCGGTAATTTTTTTTTTTTTTGTGTATTCATAAGATGAATTTAAAAAGTGTGTCTGTCAGATAATTAAATGATTTCTCATTTTTTTGTAAACAATGAATTTATGATAAGCATGGCCTAAAGTACTGAATTATAAATAAGTGACTGGTGTGCGTTTTATAAATTTGAATGATTTGTTTTGAGATTTTTTTTTTGTTTTTTGGTGAATGTCAAGCAAAATGCTTAATATGCGATTAATTCGTGTCTGCTGGCAATTCAATTATTGTTTAAAATTGCGAACGATTCTTAAAAAAAAAAACAAATTAAAAATTCTTTTGACGATAAAATTTTAAATTTATTTAATTTAACATTTGATTTTAATGTTTCGTTGCTGTGTAGTTAATATTTGTAACCCTTGGCTATAAATTCAAATAATCTCATTACCAATCAGTGATTTTAATAACGGGTGTAAATTATGGATAAGTCGGTGATTGTGAAATACTTAATTCTAAATAAGTTTTTTCGGAAATTGCGAGTATTGTTGCGACTTTACTGAAAGTTAGGTTATAAAGCAGTTAGACATTTAAAATTTGCCGGCAACAAAGATTCAGCTCTGATCTTCAAATGAGTTTTAGACTTTTGTTTTGATTGGAGCCTTAGTTAACGAACAAAGTATCCCAAAAAATTTGAGTTGGATTGGAAAACAATTTTTTTTTTTTAAATTCAAAGTCTATTGCGAGCATATTACCGGACTATTACTCTTCAACTTTATTTAAGACTTGCAACAAACCAGCATAGAGTTGGTAAGTCCTGTGAAACTACTCTATCTAAACTTTTCGCTAGGACTGAAGTTTGTTACACTTGTAGGCCATGCAATTTTGTACACTGTCATGAAACTCAGCGAACATTATCTTCCATATATTCCATAGCCATTGATTTTTCAATTTCTGTTAATTTAAAATTTGAAATTGCATTGACGGTGTAAGTTCAAGATCTACATGGCTTCTAATTCTTCCCACATTTCGATAGAATTCGCTATTTTACAAGTATGTTTTGCATTTTGGTCAGAGCAAATTGGATTGAAAAATTTAACTAAATCCTCACAACTTCTTTTTATACCCATATTCAGCACTTTTCACGAAATTTCACTATTGATATATTGGGCGTTTTCAGTTCCGCCAACATGTTGTAGCTACTAATCGGTATCACAATATTATGATATATGCTACCATCATGATACGGACATGAATCCAAACTTGTCAAAATTTTAATAATTGTAGATTAGTGGGCACGCAAAAGAACAAAATGAGCTTAAATCGCGATTTATTAAGTATTTACCTTTTTAAAATAGTAGTGAATCGGACAGTATTAGTATGAATTCGTTTTTGTGTGTGGCTGAAAATGCAATAAATACCGTAAAACCGATCAAATTAGAGGTGATATATCCTTGAGTTCAAAACTATTTAAATTTATTAACGCTCAATTTGAAATTTGCGAACGACCACGATACAAAACACAACTAAATTACTGATGGCTAAATATATCATAGAAATAAAATGAGGGCAAAAATGACATTTACCCTATCAGTATTGCCATATATATTTTGGTCTATCGAGCGCAATCAGACCTCAACATGTTGGCTTTATTCAACATGTTGCCAACAGCTGGTGGATATGAAAGCTCCCATTGACTTTGCTCTTCAGAGACTTTTACCAATATTGGCCAATTATTTAAATATTGATTCTAAAGTGTCGCAATATGAGTTCCAGCGAACTTCTTGTGGAACGATAACTTCCATTGGCAGCTGTAAACCAAGCTTTCGATTGATGAGGGTTCCAGAAATATTTAACAATCTGCACTACGTGCTGTGTTATTTCTTCATTTTTTTCCCCAAATCACGTGCAAGTAAATTTAATACATGGGCCATATTATATTTTATAATTCCGTGATTACGGAAAGATGGTCCCTTATCCAACCACTGTTTATGGTTTATTATCTTACAATTCAATTTATTTTATTTATTGATAATTAATATTATTATTATTTACATTGTTTGAAATGGTACATGCAAAAATGCAAACCAAATATCAGTGTTTCTGCATATACATACGTACATGATATACCTTAATGTCCTAATGTCTTAATTTCTCTAGTTCAATGTTTTAATTCTTTATTTTGTTTTTGATGTTTCTCGTTTTCATACTATTTCCTTATACCCTTCCCTACAAAAAAATTAATAACATAAAACCATAATTGACCAACTTCAACAATACTATGTATAACACCATTACTCTTTAAAATTAAATCTTTTAATTTTCGTACCCAATTTGAGTTGCGTTTTAAAATTTTTCCATTTCCCAGTTCTATCCCATATGACCTCGGGGTCTCATCTTTGTACTTAATTTTTGCTTGCATCGATTAATTTCCATTGCAATCCATACCAATTCATTATTTTCATAGTTTGCTTGGTGTCGGGTTCGGCGATTATAATATTTGTTGGGGCCCGGTGTTGCTTGAAATTTAGATTTCCTTGGATTTGCGAGATTAGTCTTTTACTAAATTATTTGTTTAGCTGGAATTAGAGTTCTTGTTTTTTTGTTCATTAATAGTTCAAATGGCGATAGATCCAGATCCTTGATTGGAGTGTTTCTACAATGTCGTTATCTGCAAAAAATCTTTACTGCTATCAGTTTGAAGTGCAATTTCTTTGTTTAGATCAAATGTTTCAAGAACTGGTGCATACATTATAAGATGTTTAATTTTATTAAAAAAATCGGTATGGTGCGAAAGCCACTCATATATAATATTTTTCTTAAGCAGTTCTCGTAATGGTTTTGAAATAATAACTAGTTCTGGTATGTAATTTCTTACTTAGTTAATCATACCAAGAATTTTTTGCAAATCTTTCTTATTTGAAGGATTTTCTATATCGAAATAGCCCTCGTGCGATCAGGATCACATGCTATGCCTTCTTGAGAAATAATATGTTCTAAGAACTTAACTTCTGTCACCCTAAATTGAAACATTTCCTTATTGAATTTTATATTAAGCTCTCTAGCCCGGTTTAAGACTCTGCATAATATTTCATCGTGTTCTTCTATCGTATCGGCGCATATCAAAATATCATCTGTATATTATTATCACCCCGGAAATATCGGCAAAATTTTTCTCAATGTACTTCCGAAAGACTTCACCAGCGATTTTTATTCCAAATCGAAGCCTCAAAAACCTATAACACCCGAAAGGTGTGTTTTGTTTACTAATTTGAGAAATTTCATCAAAGGACGGAATTAGAGAATTTTCGCTTTTTATCGCACAGTTTAATTATCTAGGATCTAGGCAAAGGCGGAGCGATTTATTTTGTTTCTCAACAACTACTAAATTTGAAATCCAATCTGAACCTTCATTCACTTTTTGGATAATTTCTTCCTTCTCTAAATCTTTAAGCAATATCTTTAATGGCTTAATTAAACTTAAAGTTATTCGTCGTGTAGGATGTGCTACCGGTTGCACATTTTCCTTTATTTTAATTTCAACATTATTTGTAAAACAACCTAATCCCTCAAATACGTCTTGATTAACATTTAAAAATTGTTGTTTATCTTATACGTATTTAACCCGAGAATTGGTACCGTATTATTGCAATCAACTACGTAGAATTTTTGTATGCATATTTCATTTTTAACGCAACACACTAAATTTGCAAAACTAAGAACGTTTAAATTATTACCGCCATATGCTTCTAATGACGTATGACTAGCATTCAACGATATATTCTTAAAGCTTAAGAGCTTAAAATGTATCTTTCTATCATTTATACGTATCTATACCACTATTTGTTATACAATCTAAATATGTATAATGTTTCTTGCTTGACTTAATTTCACGGATGGTTTTTGAGTAGCAAATTAGCACTGGAAAGTCAAAGTTACAATACTTGATACCTTACATAAATATTTTACTTCAGTATTTTTGATAATTTAATCCGTTAAATTGCGTAAACATTGAATATCATGTTTTTGCCCAGAATTGTTTAATATTTCAACTAAAATTACTTCTCCGTCATCTTTTATTATACACGCACACAATATGGGTTGGTTTTTAACATTCGACCATCCAGAGTAAGACAAACTATTTGATATTTTAAACATTCGACAGTATTGATTTGCTCTTCTTAATACACTATATCTAATAATTTTCCAGATAAATCTCTCTCAGAAGCAGGGCTATATCCAGGCCGACCAAATTCCTTACTATTAACTTTTCTGAATGCAACATTTTTCGAATAAAAAAATCTAGTTAGCTGCTTATCAAACTGATTACTGTCGTTTTTAGTGGTTTTTACCACATATTTATCAATTGAAGCTGTATGCTGTTTCTGTTGTGATTTAGGGTCCAATTCATACGTTGCCGTAGAAGTAGTTGCACGTGAAAAATAAGCTAAGTCATCATCCGTTTCTTGGTTTGCGGCAATTTCATCATACGAGCATGTAAACCTTGTAATTCATGTTGGAATTTCTTGCACTTAACACGGACTCTCATTTGATTTGAAACTTTTGGTAATTCTACATAATTTGACCAGACCAGGTTCTTTTTCCGACCAGAATTTGACATTTTTTCAGAGGGGCTGTTGCAATAAAATTATGTTGTTTGATTGGTTATTTATACACATTAATAAACCATACTTGCATTTAAAAGAAACTTTAACACTTTATCCTTCAACTTTGTTTACGTTTTTAAAACGTGGAAAATAAAAAGAAAAACATTGACAATTTGACAGATTGTATTTCACTAACTATGTGATTCATCAAATATTATGGAATTAAGTTTTTGCTTTTATCGAAGTTTTGAGGTTTTTTTAGGGTTACCATTTACGAAATTAAGTTATTTGTTAAGTCTTAGAGTGCGTTAATTTTTGAATGAATTCTTATACTTTTTACCAATAATTTAAATCAATTGATTTTAATCAATGATTTAAATCAAATATGCCCTACGAAGCATGTACCAATTTTTGTATTGATCTGCTGGCATTACCAACCGTTTGCAACTACTTCCAGTTAATTGCTTTGTTTATGTGAATTATGATATTAATGAACCACGCGATTTATATGCAACCAACGAAAGGGAAATAATCACAATTATTAGTATAGTAATGTAGCCACGGGAGATGATAACATTTCCATTAGGTTTTTAAAATTTTCGGTTAATTACTTAGTAGCCAAAACTGTTGAGCTATAACAAACCAATCTTTAAACCAAGGATTTTTTCCTGATACCCTCAAAATCGGTAAAGTAATTCCGATACATAATACACTCGACTGCATTTTGCCTCGTTTTTTCGTTTTACATCACATCCGGCCTACTCATCAATCCCACCCCCACCATTCCCATAATTTCTCAATAATTCGATTTCTATTTTTTGAGAATTGTTACCATAGCTTAATATTAAAATACAGAGATTTATTAGAAATTATTAGAGATGACCTCTAATAATTTCTAATAAACCGAGAAGAATTCAAGGGGTCCAGTTTATTCTAAATTTAAAACTATTTTTGCATGAAACGCAATAATTTCGTTACATGTTAATATTTCTGATTCTTTAATATACTTACGAATTTAGCGTCATAGTTAAGATAATTTAATTTACATAGTATAAAGTGGCGGATAATTGGTAAGTCAAAATGAATAATTCAGGCTTGCGAGTGATGACATTTGAAGAATTTTCGCTCCTAAAATAATATTATTAACTTTTTGCGCTCCAAGCTTTTTTGCTAAACCGCCAACTCCAACACATCTTATAAATATTTATTTAAAATTTTATTTCACGTGTAAAAGCATTTATGAAATTTTATAACTTGAATTTTATTAAACTTGTGTCGGAAATATTGGTAGATTTTTTAAAATGTTTTTTAAAGTCTATTAAATTTTCTAAATTTGAACCGGTGTAAAATTTTATTTTTGGAATTGAATGTAGTTGTATAAGTAAGTCATCCGAAAATGTTGTAGCTTTAAAAATTACGTATGCAAATAAGGAATCTTAATGAATAATGAAATTTAAAATCTTACTTCAGAATAATAATTCTGTAAGAAATACATAATTTCAAACATTGGTCATAAAATTTGGGGTTTTACAATTTTTTAAAGTTAAGAAAAGTCCTAAAATTTAATATTTTTAATTTCAATGATACAAATTCTAAATTTACTAATTTAATTTATTTTTTTATTTTTCAGGTATGTCGATGTAAACCATATTAAAGTTTGTATTGCAATTTGTTAATTAGAATTTTACTAAATGGAGAGGAGAAAGGTAAACCGACAGATTTTGTATAATTTATCCGAATTCTCTGAAGTTTGATCACTTAAAATTCAAACTCTTTGGAGTAACTGTCAAAGCTTTGAAATCAAAAATTTACTTTTTTAGTTCAAATGTCACTTTTCTTATAAAACAAATGTATTTGAACTAAAAGTAATTTATTTACATTAAACATTTCACGTTTCCAAAAACAAAAATTTTAATTTCAAATGTCATTTTTTTAAAATGAGAATTTTAGATTTTTAATATAAAAAATTGAGATTCCTAATTCAAAAACCTTTTGATTTTTGAAATAAAAAATTTTGTTTGATTCGAAAATTTAAATTTTTCGATTTTTGGATTAAACAACAAATTTTTAATTCTTAAATGATTTTTAAAACAAAAGGAAAATATTGTTTAAATTAATAAAAATACTTTTGGCGTAAAATCATGTCGCATGTCATTAGATTTTACGGAGTTTATATTTAAATTTAATGCGCTTTTTTTTCTGTGCATCGATCGTTCTCTTCAATCTAAATTCGTGTGCCAGAAAACTTTAAAAGCCTTAGTCTGTAAAAATAATTGATTATGTTACAGTTCTATTCACTGTAACGTTATTAATAATTAAATCATATGTAAATTAAATCATATGGCAACACATATTTGATTTTTTGTAAATTGAACATTCAACTGCACTCTGCTGGGTTTTTAGAAAGAATACGAAAAAAGGTAACCAAAAATTCACCTTTACTTGTAATTGTAGTTTGATTACAATGCCTTCTATTCTAGTATATACAATTAATGCATGTTTAACGTTTCGTTAAGTCTGAAATCTAGTTCATGTATTCAATAGAAGCAAACGAATGAATAATAAAACCAATTTAAATAAAATTAAGAACACTTTGTTTTTATTGTGAATCGAATAAAGTAAATTTACCTATGTTGAAATTCTATTTTAAAGTTAAAAATTAATTTTGAGGTCAATCCCTCCACCCACATTCCAAAAATGAAATTTCGCCTTTAGGCGGCCTTATGCAGTAAGGCAAAATAAAACAAATTATTGAAATATAATGTCATTTATTCACGAGACAAAGTACTTAAAACAATAAAATTCATTAACAAATAAATTTAGGATAGTTAGCAATTTAAATTGGGATCTGTCATACTTTTTTATTTATTGTGGAATTCATAGAAACATGTTTTATTCGGTGAGTTACACAAACTGACAAATGCTTGTGTTCATACATGCATTTTGGAAATTTACATTTGAGTTTACCTGATCGGTCATGAAAAATGCACCAATGACCTACTTGACCGTAACGGATATCTATACTGGGAAGATATGGTCGTTTGGTTGGTTTTTTGGGAAGCAGTTTGAGATGCATTAGACGTTCGCCTAACATTTTTCTTCTCTGCCATCATTCCTTTCAAACAGAGTGATTCAGCCACTTCAGTCCGAAATGTTAGAAGCTTAATTTTGTCTTGGTTTAGGTTTAGCCTATAGTACAGAATTTAAGCGTTTATAATTGTTACGTCGATGAGGTGAAAACAAAATACGGTTCGACCATTTACGGGTTTTCATCCATATATGCTAGAGGCCTAACAATAAATCCATCAAATCGACAATCCCATATGCCCGTTGTACTCTTTAATTATGTATGGACAGTCAAATTAATACTATTGTTTTTCATTTTTATCCCATCGGGTTGCTTTCTGTGGTTGTAAGGGTGTGGTTTTGCTAGGAATAAATGGTTTCGTGCCAACATATGTTGACAGAAGCCTTACGTTTTTTGTGTCTTGCCAAAAAACTGACGAAATGTCGACTTCATAAGCATTTTCCACATATTCATCAAAGTATCCTCGTTCAACTTTTTTCCCACCTAAGGCGGCATCTCTCGATAACTTACAATCCGGTACACAATTTGAACGGACAGTTCCCAGGCTATATATTCCTCTGTGTAGCTATATTAACATGCCCATGGACGTGTAAAAATTATCGAAATAAAGAACATGGTTAACAAAATTAGGTATATTCTTTGAAAGACGAACAACGACATTCGACGATGCCCCATGATCAAGTGCGCCTATGGGAGTTTTATTATTCCCAGCACCACAATAAATTTCGACTGCGTAAAAACCGCTGGTATCGCAAGGCAAGAAGAGCTTAAAACCCCATTTGTGCAGCTTGTTCAGCATATACTGACGCAAAATCGTTCCTGTCATTTTAGTTGCGCACATTTGCTCATTTACGCAAGGCCTAGGTAGCATTGGCACTGAACCGAAAATTTCATTAAAATGCGTTATAACCGGTCGAGCTTTGAACAACCGATCATAATCTGGTTGGTCTTTATCGATTGCAAGAGAATTATTGTTGAAGTGAAGGTATCGACCAATTTACTCGAACCTAAGCACTGGCATCACTAGTCGGATCGCTTCAAGCACGTGTCACACGCCTATAAATTCCCGCATGCTATTAGAATCGACTGTAAATTTCGTTGGATTGTTCTGTTATGTGTCTAATAAGATCTTCGTTTACCAATTATCTGAAACACTCTTAAGGGGTTTTAAGTTCGTTCAACTTTGGTGGTAATACTTTGTCGCCTCGAAATATTATATCCTTGATATGTAACCTTAAGTTTTGTTTTTTCCAAATTATAGATTTGAATTCACGGCTGTCGTTATTAATATTCGTGAATCGTAACAGCTTCAGAGAATATAGATGCTGTGGAAATACTAGGTCCGTTTGTTTCTTCTATCAATTCTGGTGACGGGATTCGCTTTTATCGACCATATCTTTTATTGAGGGCATCCGCAAGCATAGGTTCACTATGAATCGGCGTTGATGGCTCAGTATCAGAAGGTTCGTATGTCACTTTTAATGCATCTCTACTGATATCAGTCAGTTATGTTGTTGTTACATCATTTATTGGATTTTCATCAATTAGCATGTCGCCTTCAGTACAAACCAAAGTATTATCTTCATCGTCAGTGGTTTCTATATCGGATGGTAAAAAAGTCATAAGTTCTTCGATTTCCTTATCAGCCATTTCTGAAATTTTGTAAGCTTGTCAGGATGCCAAAACCATCTAAATAAAATACAGATGTATCAAATAAATTCCAGCGGAGAGTTGTTTTTATATACACGTACAAACAGACAATACAATATTTACCCGAAATTTCACTAAAAATTTAGGAATATAAATGTAAATTTGCATCGTAATGCACAGGTCCGCTTACAGGCGGGTATTACAAAATGCATCGCCACAGTTCCCCAAAATAATTTTCTACTAAACCAACACCAGAAACTGAGATAATAAAGCCAAAACTACTTACCAATCATTTTTACAACCTTTTAAAACGTCATAAAACATTTTTTGTGAAAAATTGAGGTGTGGCCAATACACGACTTTCTTTTCCGAACATCGAATTTTGAGAAAATTATTATGTAAATTTCTTGCAAACTAAGGAGGACAGAATCACGGCGCGACGTTTTTAATGTTTTGGAGTTCTGATAATCCAATACAAATTAGTGGGAACAATAAATATTTAGATTCATTGCATGTATCAATGTTTAAGTAAGTAGCCGCCACTGATAATAACGCAATTCCAAAATGGATGAAAATATTTCATCTGCACGATTTTAATTCATATTAACCAAGATGGTATTTTGTCCTGGGTTCCAAAATTTTTTTTTTCAATGAAAGCCGAGGTACTAGAAGTACCCTGTGTATCCAGTAAAGGTTTCATCTTATCTAAGCGATTTTCGGCGCTAACTCGAGAAGGGGTGATAGTTATGATTCGGGTTTACTTGGGAGAGCCCGAGAAACAAGAAGTATTTCGCATCTATTTCAAAGGCATGCCATTACAGGTTATGCCATTCAGATTACAATCCAGCAATACTCTCGCTCGCACCTAATAAATCATGAAAAATGTTGATAAGTGCCTGAAAAAAATACCGATTAGACGACGGTAGTTACAAAAGTCGTCAATATGTTTTATAGACCAGAAAAAAATAAAATTCTCAAAAATCATAGCGGCAAATTGAAACGAAATTTTTGTAACTAAGCGAAAATACAACAAATAAAATCAAAGTCTAATAAAAATAGGAAAAGCTGTCAAATAAATGTTAACATGAACATTGACGACAACATTATTGTGTTGTCTTCTGCCGCACTTTATATTATGTGTATAATCTTAAGTTTTTTTTTTTGTAGAAAACGAACTTTTATGATATCAAAACTGGCTGTCAATAACATAAATATTTATTATTTGCGTGGTAATGCTTTTTAACTTATAGAGAGAGCGCATAACATTATTATAAGTGGGAATATAAAGTTTTTGTTTTAACTTTTTCTTTAAAGCTTTTTTACGATTGTTGTTTTATGTGACAACAGTCGTTCAACATTGAAACGGAAAACATCATCTTAATATTGTATTGTATATATACAATCGGTTAATGTTCATCTTAAAAGTAAAACTTTTAAAAAACAAAAATATTTTTATTTGAAACGACTTTTGCACAAAAACTATTATAAATCATATTTTTTTTTTTGGGCGTTACATGAATTAGATTTCAATTGTTATTGAGAAGAGAAAGTTTTACGCCATTTTTTTATAAATTATCCCACACAAATTTTTTATCATTTATTATCATTATTACATTTGACAAAAGTAATAAAATAAAGTATTTGACGCCCTGATTTTATTGCTTCTTTCTTCGGGGCTTAACAACTCACCAAAAAAATACCACAAAGATGTAAAGACAACAACAATCGCAGCGGCAGCATAAAAAATAGTCATAAGAGATAAACCAATGTTATTATACACAAATTGTCAAATAATAAAAAACAAACAAAAAAATTTCATGCTATCTGGTTTTTAATTTCCCGAATTATATTTAGATTCCGTTGGATGTGTAATCTCTTCGTGTGTATAGCTATATACATAATGTAGATTGCTTTTTGCCAAAACAAAAACAAAGAAACAGCCAAAAAGTAGGCAGCATAATTGATTTTGGGTTCTTCTTGAAAATTAGTTTCCGGAACTGAGCATGAAGAGTACAAAAACAAACAAAAATGGTAATAATTTCGTTTTTTATTTTATAAATCCACGATTAAAGCTCCTTATATCGATTCGATCACGGAATTACAAAATTTTTACCATTTTCATGAACAAATTATCGATTTTTATTTTTTGTGATAAACCAATAATCAAACGTGACAAATCTTTAATTGGAAATATGATTTTGGTTGTCGCATTATACAACATAATATGAAAAAAAAAATTTTTTTTATAATTTCCCGAAACGATCATAATTAATTGAATTAAATTTTGTAAATGCAAATTTTGTTGTTTCGTATAATACGGGAGGATACAACACACAATACACACAAACAACATTGATTAGCTTGGTGCGTATACAAATAATTGGCGAGAGGGAACATCGCGCAAGCACATGCAGTGAATATATTTATATAAAGATGAAGACGCCAACCCATAATACACCATCAACAACAATAAGAACATCAACACAACAAAAAAAAAAAAAAGGAAAAATTTATCAGATTATATGGAAGTTCAAAAGTTTTTGCCGAAGCAATATAAGTTAATAATCAAACGTGACAAAATTTAAATTGAAAATCAAGATTTAAACTTTTCCTTTAGAAAAAAAAAATTGTTTTTGTTTTTGTTTTATGTAATATAACAGACGAGGAAACGAAAGAATTTTCCGTTTTTTTTTTTCGTTGGTGTTGCTGATTTTTTGTCGTGGTAAATTTTTTTTTTTTTTAAGTTTTTATTATATTTTTGCCACTTTATTTATTTTGTTAGCCTTCGTGTGCTACAAAAAGCAATGAAAGTTACATTAGTACACAGCGTTTTTGTATGAAAAAAGAACGAAAATTTAATAAATATTTGTTCAGAATTGATTTTTTTTGTTATGTAGCAGTGACCAGAGATTCAAAAAATTAGGTAATGTTGGACATATTTAGCAACTAATGGACAAATGGTATACAGAATGGTTAGGGGTGTCTCTTAATACAATTTATTTTCCCGTCCTAAAACATTAAGCGGATCGCCGTTTACTTGTTGTATGTATATATCATACCTTCCTGTAGTCCAATTTTGACAATAGATTTATTTGCGTATATTTTACGACCTTTATACCCAAATATGTATAGCGACAAATGAATTTCCTTTTCACTTCTTGTTATCAGCTCGAACTTCTGTAACTTCCGTAACATCGCTGTTTCGCAAAAACCGTTTATAAATAGAATTCTTGTATCAACAATAATTTACAAAAAAAAAATATTTGATAATTTTACAGTAGAACTTCTAATCATTAAATAAATTAAAAATTATATTTTGTACTCTCTTTTTCTTTCTTTGATTATTTTGAAGATCGGGCTTTTAAAATATCCTTTTTTGTTTCTGTTTCTTAGATAGATTTAAAAAGTATAAAAATGGGAAATAGAATAAATTAATGTGCAGTACCTGGCAATTGGATTAGAGCCACCTTCTGATTTCGGTAATTTTTCAAATTTATCTGAAACAATCCTAATAATATAATTTTTCATATTGGAATAGTATGTATTTACATTCCAATTAAAAATTTTTTTAAATTTCAACTCTAGGAAAAAATTACAGTTAATTTAGTTCTAAACCAAATTATTTCTGCACGCAAATTTTTTTGTGCAATATGGAAACAAAACGGTAAATCAATTAAATTTAAAAATATTTTTGGTTAATTAAATTGTGATTTAGTCACTTATTCAATAATTAATAATAATTGGAACTTCTATATTTCGAATTTTCTCTAAATCGAGCAAAAATGTTTGGCAGATGGTGATTCGATTTATGAAAGTTTGACTGTATCTTCAATAAAATTTGTGGTCCCGGCCAGGGCAGGGATTCGATTTAATCGTGCAGCGGTTTAAATTAAAGTGAAAATTATTCTCGATCTAGCAAGACTTATAGCAGAGTGCCAAAAAAATCGAGTGGGATAAGTTTCTAAGTGATTTTATCAACAAACTTTTAAACCATTTGCGAGATGTTATCCCAAAGTATAGTAAATTTGACCCACTGGCTTGAAATTATAGGCCCGTGACCATCGCTGAAATGACGTCTATTTATACGAACAGTTAACTGGGAAGGAAGAAGAAATAATATTTTAATAAGTAGATTTGTTTGCTGTGGAGTGGTTACTCGTTCGTTCAGCTCGTGATTAATCTTTTTCATATGCAAATATTCATGACATTTGCGCTCATGATCCTTGGTAGCAGATAATATTCCCCTTGTAGAATTTTTGAAAACCTTTCAGAATACGTGGCAGTATGAAATTGATTACACAACTACCGAAAATACTCCTATTTACGATAGGAAGCTGAAGTAAGGCCATGCATATTTCGCTTAATGGGTTGTGATGGTAAGCTGTCTATTATTTCCCTAGCGCGTGAGTTTTCCTGGAATTTTTATGTATTGCTACCCCTGCAGCTCGCTGATCGGCAGCATTTTGTTATTTTTCTTCTGTAAGTCACCCATTTTTTGTATAAGTGGATAACAGGAGAGCGCATAAAATTTCACTGTGAAAAATGATTATACGTCCAATATTTAGTTAACAGTAACGTTGTGTGGAAAAAATGTTGATAGCAAAATCGTTTGCCGTAAACAATAATTGCAGGGTAAATACCTAAACTAGTTCATAAACGTTAAAAGCTTCACCGAATTAAGGGGTAAAACACCTTGTGGGAGCGAAATTAATGGTTATTTTCTAAAATTTATTTAAGAAAAACGAAGCGATCGGTTAAATACAGTTATGAACATGAGAACGAAGATGAGTTGGTTGTTGCATAAAAAAAATAGAAGCAAACTAAAAGACGAACAAAGCACAAAATGTGATTGTATTTAAAACGATGAAATGATGTAGCCGCGCAAAGATTTTGGCCAACGACTGTAAGTCGTTAAAAATAAATGATTTTCCTAAAAATCTGGTGCAACCGCTGTCATTGAAACTGAGCAACAATCTTATAGTTCCATAGCCAGAAAACTTGGCATATTTTTTCTAAATTTAAACTGGGTAATCGACTTTGAATAACAATATAATATTTATGTGGTTTCAATAGGTGCACAAGTTTTTTGGCCAAGGACTGTACTTCACTAGAAACTGTTATTATGAAGTTACATTTAAAATTTAGAGTCGATCGGTTGAAAATTAAAAACGCTCGTTTTCCGCCCGGATAGAAAAACATGGGATTGAGAAAAACGCTTCGGTACTAAAATATCATAGAAATTTATAGTTTACCTTTAAAAAGCGATGCCTGGGCCGTACAATTCTAGTTAAAGGGAACTTTTAAGCCAATAAAAAATGGATAAAAAATTTCACAAGATGCATCACAAGAATAACAACTCAGTAATTTCTATAAAAAACAATAGACATTTAAACAATGTTTACAAAATTAATGATAACCACTTTCGGTCGATAGAAGCAAAATTCATATTTTCAATCATCACTGTGGAAATTAGAGAAGTTTTTGGACTCATAAATCGGCTCAATAAAGAAATTTTGGAACTATCAAATAAAATTAAAAGTGTGTTTCCGGCTAATATTTGGAGGGATTTTTTTCAAAATTCTAAAATTCGATATGATGCAATTTTTCAAGAAACGAAAAAGAAACATTTGAGGAAATTTAACCAATTAATCGGCCTTGAAATACCTACAACATCGGAAAGAGAAGCAACTATATTGAACATGGAGCAGAATGAAACTGGCAACCGGGTGGTTAACAATTTTGAAAATTGTGGCAATAACTGGATTATTAATTTGACAAGGTTGGAAATTCCGAGTGATGTGGCAGAAATTCTAAAGTTAGGTAATAAATTTTGTTTACCATTCAGAAAAGATATTGTTCCATATCCCAGAATTGTAGCTGATTTAGAAAGTGGCATTTCTAAATTAGACGAGACTGATCAGACTACTATTCGGAATAGAATGGTAAACATTTTAACAAATTTCAAGACTAACAATAACATGTCACGGACTTTTTTAGGAAGTAATGAACTACAACAAATTCAACAAGCCAAAAGGGCTAAAGTATTTCTAACCAATAATCCAGACATATATGTGGTAAAGGCTGATAAGGGCAATGTTATGGTTCTTATGTCAAAATTAGCATACGTTGAAAAAATGGAATTGCTCTTGTCAGACGATAACACGTATATAGAAATTAGGAAAGTTGGTATCGGGACGATACAGGCGAATTCAAATTTAATTATTTCTTCTTGGGAACGTTTAGGCAAAATAACTAAATCGATTGGTAAGGATCTACGTAGCTACAATGGTACAACTCCGAGAATGTACGGTCTTCCAAAAATACATAAAGACGGTAATCCGTTGAGACCAATTGTGAGCTACGTGGGTTCACCTTTGTATAATTTATCTAAATTTTTGTCTGATATTTTGAATTGTTATGTTGGTCGTAATTTTTCGGCAATAAGAAATGCGGAGGATTTCAAACTAAAAATTCAAAATTTTGTTCTCCCACCAAATTATATTTTAGTTTCGCTTGACGTGGTTTCGTTGTTCACTAACGTGGATTCAAAATTGGTTCTAAATTTAGTTAAAAAATTATGGAATGATTGTGGGACAAATTTGGATTTGAACAATTTCGAGGAGGCATTAAAATTCGTCCTGGATCATACTGAGTTTAGTTTTAATGGAAGATTTTTTAAACAAATATTTGGTTCACCAATGGGTTCACCAGTCAGTCCCGCAATAGCAAATTTACTGATGGAACATATTGAAACCGAAGTGTTGAAATTATCTTCTGTTAAACCAATATTCTTTTTCAGATATGTAGATGATATTATTGCGGCTATTCCAAATTCTGAAGTTACCACATTCCTTAGTGATTTCAATAATTTTACGCCGCGTATTAAATTTACGGTAGAAATGGAAAATGAAAATCGGTTGGCTTTTCTGGATGTGTTGGTTATACGGAATGATAATGGAAGTTTGAGAAAAAATTGGTATCAAAAAATGTTTTGGTCAGGCCGCTACCTAAATTATAATTCATGGCTTCCATTATCATATAAGAATAATACAGTATTTTTGTTAGCAGAAAAGATTTTAAAATTATCAGATGAATGTTTTCATTCGGACAATTTTTCAAAATTAACAAATGTGTTATTAAAAAATGGTTATCCAAAGAATACGATACGCAGGAACATAAGGAAAGCTATTGACAAAAATAATCGCTTAGAAACTCCATCCAATTCACAGGATTTAGAGGTGGAAAATACTAGGAAAATCTTTATATCGATTCCATACATAAAAGTTCTTTTTGAAAAAATTAAATCAACTTGTCAAAATTTTGAGATGAAAGTTGTGGGTAGACCAGTAAAAAGTTTAGATAAGTTTTTGTTTACTAAGTTAAAAGACGAAATTCCTTTAGAACTACAATCAAATTTGGTGTATAAACTAAATTGCTCATGTGGAAAGGAATACGTTGGACAGACAAAACAGTACCTAAAGAAGCGTGTTTACCAACATGTTCATGACGCAATTTTCAACTTTCAAAATTCACATAGTGCAATAACGAACCATTTACGGGACAGTGGCCACGTATTATCTTTAGAGGATGCTACAATTTTGGAGAAAGAAAGTAATTTGGAAAAGCGTTTATTTTTGGAAAATATTTATATTAAGAAAATGCGGGGTCCAAATTTGTTAAATGTCCAGGAAATTTTCAAATTCTTGTTAAATTACTACGCCAATGTTATTCTAAATTAATTTACACTTTTGACCAACGGGTTTTTTCAAATCAAGTGGTATGTACATTTGTAAGGACTTGTTATTTTGTTTGAAATTTGTATGTTTTTTATTTGTAAAAAAATTGTCCTGAGGATGACGGAATAAAGCCGTTGAAACGTCGACAATAAATTAATCAAAAAAAAAAAAATAAGCTAAATACCAAATAAATTTGTTTTAATAATTCTATAAAAAAATTGCCGGACCTAGGTTAATTATATTTGGGACTGGAGTAGAAATCCAATGTTAACATCGATGCGAAACTTGACTTGGGATAAAAGTTTCTCTGATCTATTTAATCTCCAACATAGTGTAGATGAACCTCAACAAATTCGGACAGCAATGACATGCCTATCCTATAAATAATCCACAAAGGTCTGGCAGAGACTGAAAAGAACTCGTTCATCTGGCGTTGATTGCTAAAATCTATTTCTTTTCGTTTGTCTTAATAGTTATTTAAATTGAATGCCCCAAAATTATTAATAGTTTAGTTCCAGGGTTAATTTTTAATAAATTTTCTAGTACAGTAGTACCAGATTAAACTTTTTGATAATTGCATGCTAACTTCCTACCGGTATTTTAATTCGTTCTATACCTAAGAAGATGCCCGATTTTTAAAAAATCTAACATTCATAAAAATTGGAGCATTTTGAAAAAATCATGTTTTTTAATAATTAGTCACATACTAAAATAAAAAACTCTCCAAACCCGCTTAGCATTGTTCCTTACCGCGCAAGGGTGACATGAAATTATGTAGATTCCTTTTGTTTTCATATTGTAGTTAACAAAAATTTAATGGGTTTTCCTTTTCGATGGGGCGTATTTTCGGTTTTTTTTCGGGATTTTTGCTTTCGGGAATATAATGGTATCCCATTTTTAGTATTTCCAAAAAAAATTTTTGTTATGTAATATATTGACAAAGAAATTTTTTGGAAATATTAAAAGTGGCAAGACCACCTAGAAATCCTATTCCCCAAAAAATTTTAATTGCCATACATGCTCTGGAATAGCAATGAATTTAATTAAATAAAAAATCGAGGGGCAGTACTCGAATTATTTCGGAGTTGAATTGCAAGTTCTGTTGAATAGTACACTGTTCAAATGTATGTATTAGCATGCGTCACAACTCCGATTCCCCAAAAAACTTTTGGTTGCCGTAAAGGCTCTGGATTACCAGTTAATTTAATTCAATGATAAATCAAAGGGCATTACTTGAATTATTTTGAATCGAAACAAATTCATAATAACCACGATTGGAGTAGGCTTTACAAGAAGCGTCTATTTAGTAAATTGGTAACAATCTCTCAGTTCCCTTGAATTTATTCAGGTCCTCCTCAACGACTTCAACTGGATAATTCTTTTGTTTTCTTGGCAACTTATTTTTAATGCATGCGCAGTTGTTTTTACTGACCGTGTGGTAAATTGATAATATTGATGGTCACAAGGAATAACCGCTTAAGTCAAATTAAATACATTTTCTAGAGAGGTACAAAAAGTTCAATATAAAATTCATTTTTAACTTATGCCAACTAAAACTACTACGGCTTGCGACCACAGGTTTTGGTTTTTATGGCATTATCACTTAAGTCAAATTTAGTGAAATTAGAGCAGAGACAGAAAACTTGAAATAGAGAGAGAGAGTAGGCTGTAGTGGAAACTAAAAAATAAAAAATTCATAGCTAACATAACTAGCTCTAGGTTCTTACCAAAACTCGATTGCAACTCTTGATTGAGTATGTGAAAGAAAATTATAGATTGCAAATATCTACTTTTGGTCAGAAACTCAGAACCGATAATTAGGGCAAAAAAAATATTTTTCTTGCGGGCCATCTCCGCTTCATGGCTTCTCAGCAGCTTTCCAATTATTCACCATCTGTTTTACATTTTTTCACACGGATAGTACACATTCAACAAAAAATACCAATAGCAATAGACAAGATTGAATTTGGTTGGTTGGTCGGCTGGTCGGATGGACATTTCCATCCAACATATCCGATCAATTTTTTTCAACCAATATGCATACACACGTTCCAATTCCAACAAATTCGGGCCAACCATCCGACTAAATTGTATCGTATTTAGAACCTTTTAGATTTAAATAAATCAAATGTTTTCTTTGATTTATATAATCTGTGCGGATTAAGTAAGCTTAGTACAGTTTTCCAGGTTACGTTGATTTGCAGCAATTGTTTTCTATTTTTTGGCTATGCAGCTATTGGCGATTCGCATTCGATTCATTTTCACAAATTATAAAACCAAGCTGTAAATTTTTGGGAACCTTTTTTAATACTACTTATAACTTAACTTTAATCTGATAAGCACAGGAAGAACTGACTCGTGCACATCACAAAAAATGTTGACAAATAAAAAATGCTTATGTTTTAGTAAATAAAAAACCTACTCCATTTTTTACTAAAAATAAAAGTTAATGATGCCAAACGAAAGGTGGCATCATTTTACAAGCGTTCAAACCGTATTTTAATCACAAAATTAGGTTATTCCCATAGGAAATATGATTTGAAAATCAAGGTTAGATGCAAAAACCTTTAATTCCCTCATAAAATCTGTTTCAAAACCCACAATTCCTAAGTCAGTGAAGTTAGCCCAAACTCGAATTGTTTAGGTTTGTGTCTTGACTAAAGTGTAGCTATCCAGAAAAGTGTATACATTTCTTAAAATGTAGCACTATCCCGAAGAGAAATAATTTTTTTAACACGTAAGCGATTAGAATAAAATCTAAATTAAAAGAAAACGTTTTTCAAAATTACTTAGAAAATAAAGTTTAGTAAAAAACAATTTATTTGAATATTTCTGAATAAATTTAAATTTTGTAAATTCTTAAATTAAATGCTCGTAACTAATACTAGAGATAAATCTTACAAGGATTTTATATGGCCAGTTAGGCAATGGCAATATCAAGAGACCAAGAGCCCCATCAGACCCATATCATGAGGATAAAATATTTTTTTTTTCAATTTTTCTAAATCAATTTCTTATACATAAGACAAATTCTTAAATTGTATGGAGCCAATACTAGAGATAAATCTTATAAGGATTTTTTATGGCCAGTTGCGCAATGGCAATATCAAGAGTCTAAGAACACCATCAGACCCATATCATGGGGATAAAATATTTTTTCCCCATGAAAAATGCCTGATGGTGCTCTTGGTCTCTTGATATTACTATTGCCTAACTGGCCATATAAAATCCTAAGAAGATTTATCTCTAGTATTAGCTACGAGCATTTAATTTAAGAATTTACAAAATTTAAATTTATTCAGAAATATTCAAATAAATTATCTTTTAATAACTTTATTTTCTAAGTAATTTTGAAAAACGTTTTCTTTTAATTTAGATTTTATTCTAATCGCTTACGTGTTAAAAAAATTATTTCTCTTCGGGATAGTGCTACATTTTAAGAAATATATACACTTTTTCTGGATAGCTACTCTTTAGTCAAGACACAAACCTAAACAATTCGGGTTTGGGCTAACTTCACTGACTTCAATTCCTCATAAAAAGTTATATTAAAAATCAACACTTCATTTGCATAATCATTCCTTCGCATTTCTTTAATAAATACAAGATTTCCGGTTTATCTTAAAATTACTTATTATGGAATTGGGGGTTTTTGCAACTAATCGACATTATTAAATATACTATCGTAGTCAAAATTGTTTGTGCAAGCTAATTTTTTATTTCAACGTAACATAAATCTCTTTAAAAATGAAACAAATCATAATTTTTTAGAAATTTTTAATTTTAAATAAATTAAATTATGTAATTATTAAGCTTTTTATTTTCACACAAATTTTTTCCAAATCTGTTTTCTGATGAAAAGTACAGCTGAAAAAGCTTTATTTCAAAATTAATTGCACACATCAAAAATTAAAATTAAACAAGAGTAAATTACTTAAAATTTAATTTTCTTTTTAACTAATTAAATAGTCATTTGGTAACTTATGCTTTATATGCCTTTATTTAGTTGTTATTACATATCAATGACATCTTGCAAGTAGTTCTCATAGTTTAATTGGCATCCTACTAATTAGAAATGTTTGAACCCGCAAGTTTAAATCGGAGCTCTGCATTGGTCGTGGCAACTAATTATATTTAACAATTTTGTATAATTTCGTGGTAATGATTCTTCTTGTTTGTGGGAATATTATTGCACTGAAAAGAAAATTAATAGCGGACTAATATGTCATCAACAATGAATGAATTTAATATAGAGAAATTTAACTTTAGCCTGGCGCTGTTGTAGTTTTACAGCCACATAACCTTTTATTTAATCCACAAGAAAACCTACCATAAGCAGTATTCATCCTATTTGGTAATCACCACTAATGTTACTTGTATAGCTTGGACTTGTATAGCTCTCCAGAGTTCAATTGGATCCTAAATATGATGATGTAACAATTTTTTCCTGACGGTAAATTACATTCCGTTTAACGTCTAATTTTGGTTTATTAAATGAGGTAATTTTCCTAATTTATGATAAATAAGTCAGCCCTTAATTTGCTCTTCAGTGCAATATTGAAGAAAAATCATTGTAACCAAATTATACAAAATGTTTCAACATAACAAGTAGCCCCAATAAGAGTGGAATTCCGATTTAAACTTGTTGGGATTTAAATGAAAGTGGAAGATCATAGTCGCACGCGATTCTGTAAATGTACGGCAAATTGTTATGCAAGATTTTGTAATGCAAGATTTTTTAATGCAAGATTGTGAGATGCAAGATTTTGTGATGCAAGATTTAAATGCCAGTATTTGTGACTGGGTGTGTCACTGTGTATAAAACACAGTGCATGCATACAAAACAATAGTGAATTTATTTATAATTCGCTAAGTCAACTACGTTCTTGCCTCATACTTAATGTATGGAATGGAGTTGGAATTGTATTTTTGTAGTTTGGTCGTGCAGCTACCTGATGAGTAGATCGAACTTTTTGTTTTGAGATTATCAGTACGAAACCAAACTACCCACAGAAAACGCAAGGAAAGGTTTTCATTTTTAGAGTCAAAATACATTTTGTATTAACTCTCGGGTTAAAGTACGGGGGGGACTGGCCTCTTCATTTTTCTGATTGACAAGTCGAAAATGTTGTGAATGCCATTATTATTAATATATTGTGTCTATAAAAAGCCGAAAGAATCTTATTGATTTAAAAAACTTCATTTTTCGGGATTTTTTTTCTGGCACTGCCAGATGCTCTATGAGATAGAGGGATTTGGCGATATATTTGGCAACGATATCTCGATCCAATAAATACTCGTGTAAGTAAAATCCGTCAACAACTGTATTCCAGCAAATTAATTCCACAAAGAAAACTTTAAAAAAAATCAATCAAACACACAGTTCTTCGGTTTACAATTTTTTATTATTTTGTCTTACACTAATTATTGGTTTATTTAGCGTTCACTGCTTATTCTTCTTTTTTTATGAATAGAGAGAGCTTTTTTTGTATGAATTTTGAAAACCAGACTGAATTCTTTTTTTTATCTGTGACTATTAGTTTTACAAATTGGTATAAAATATACATGTTTTAATCGGGTAATTATTGTTGCTGTATTTCACAAGTTGTTTGCCAAAAAAATAGATGTCCTCTTAGTTGTGCAAAAACGAAATTTTTATCGATGCTGCGTACGTCGCATTTAGTACCATTAATCACAAATGTCACCCAAAAGGTAAACAAACAAGTGATAAATTATGTTGATTGTAAAAAGCTAAATGTTTTAAGAGTTTGTGTCTCTTTTACTAATTGTTGGAATTCAATCAAGTTAAGTGAACATGTAACAACTTATTTCTCTTAACCAAATATTATTCCTTATTGTGGCTGTTTATAATTTTAGCACTTAGATGCGTGTAAGGATGAAGTCGTAGACATCCCGCCGGCCTTGAATCACCCGATTCAATTAATGGGAAGTAAACATAACTTATGGATTGGTCTTTTTATGCTTCCAGATTTAGTTTTAAGCGTGACCACTCGAACACGACCATCGGATCCTGGATGAATTTCTTCAACTTTACCAAGTGCCCAGTGTGTTGGTGGCAAATTTTCGTTCTTTATTATGTACTACATCTCGAAAAAATCCCGACTTTTAATAATAAAATCTCGCACGAGTATTTCTCGCGAGTAGTTCTGGAAAAGAGCCGAGGCATATTCTGGACAAAAATTGAGAGAAATTCTTTAAAAATATTTTGGAAAAGGACGAATTAACTGCTTTTTCTAGTAATATATTCTGGAAAAGAACCGGGTCATGTTCTGAAAAAAAAAAAAACGGAGGAAAATACTATAAAAATATTTTGGGAAAGGGAGAATTTACTGCTCTTTCTAGTAATACTCGGGATTTTGTTTAGTTGGGGTTTTGTTCAGTCAAAATTTTGTGGGATCGACATTTTAATAAGTTTTATTGTCGGGCTTTTCTGTTTTCGAAATTTTATGATTCGTTTTATGATGGGTTACTTATATACAGCAATCTTGTTCAATATTCCATAGTAGTGAATGGTCACGGAAAATTGACTCACAGTCAAAAAAACGAAAAGAGCGAAAAGAGAGAGACAAAGACAATTGTAGTCTTACTTTGGCAATTTTACAACAACAATGCCGTGTATTTTCATTCCGGAATGAAGAGATTCATTCCGCTGAGAAGAAGGAATAGAAAAATTATCTTCTTCACCTAGTTGCAGTGTTTACCACTAGAGTAAATAAATAATATATTTTAATTTTATGAGTTGGTATTAAATAATAATTATTGATTTTTCGATAAATCAGAATATTAAATTTTGTTAATTATGATTTGGAATTATTACACTTTATTCAATAATTTGTTGTTATAATTTTATATTTGTTAAAATTCTAAATAATAAATTATATTTTAGGGCTTGGTACCAACTGTTGAAAGTAAAAAAAAAAAAATTATTCTGAAGAAGAATTGTTCTTACTTTGGGCAAAATTTCATTCCTATCCGGATAGGAATAACTTTTACCAAAGTAAGACGGCAAATGTTTTCTTTTTGTATTTTATTTTAAAATAAAAAACAAAAAAAAAAACATTGTCTTTGTCTCTTATATGGGGCCTCAGATTATTTTTCTCGTTTTGTTTTTTTTGACTGTGAGTCAATTTTTCTCATGGAATTCAGGCTAAGAAAGCATACCGATTAAACAATTTTAAAATTATTATTTTATTATGTATCAATGTATATGTGCAATTTTCACAGCTCGCTATTTCCATTTAAGTATTTTGAGTCTCACACACTACATAATTTGTGGTCCTTTTGCTCGCATGAAATTTTCATTTCAAAAACACTGGCTGCTGCGGCCATATACCATGTAGTACATATTTTCGCAACAAAATAAATTAAAGTAGGCGGCTTTTTTTTTAATTTTTTTGTATTCGGCTGACGATGTTTTTGGAATGCCAGATCATAGCTGTATTTTGTTGAGAAAAATTTAAACAAATCTGGTTTTGATTTATTTGTTGTTCTATTCTTTCTTATAAACCTACTACGATTTAAATAAAGAAACATTTTTGTTGGCTTTATTTAAATCTGCGGCGCTTTATATCCAATGCAATTGTTGTTGTAATTTTGTCAACAAAATACACTAAATGTTGTATATTGCATGTGTATGCGTAGATTTTGCGTTGATTTTACGTTTTATTAATTTTTTGTTCTTGTCGATATTCACACATCCATGCAATATTTTTTGTTCGGCACTTTTGTTTCCGTAACATGATTTCTATACAATTTTTTACTCACTCCAGCCGCTAAAGATGTTTTCACATCAAAAATGTTCACGTAGCCAGAATTTTAATGACGAAAAATTTTAAAGTAAACAGAAACTGAAAATACGTCAGTTGATTTGTATTTCGTACGTACGAAATTTGGTTTGTAAACTCACAGTAAATGCACTACAATAATAAGGGTGGTTCAATTACTTCAATTTATTTAGCAATGTTTACTGAAATTCTATTTTCATGAAAAATACATGAACTACATTTTCATTAGAACTTGCAAATATAGGCGGAAACAAATTGAATTGCAAGTTCTGATGAATGCTACACTCTAGAACTCCGATTCCCCAAAAACTTTTGATTGTCATAATTGCTCTCGATTACCAGTTAAAATAATTGAATTAATCCAAAATTCCGATTCCAAACAATTTTTGATTGCCCTAATTGCTCTGGATTGCCAATTAATACAATTAAATGACAAATCGTGGGACAGTACTCGAATTATTTCGAAACTGAAACAAATTGAATTGCAAGTTCCTTCGAATTCTAACCATTTCATTATATTGGCATTCCTATTCGTAAGCATTTTAATAATGTGTTATCTCGATGTGCAAGAATGACAAGAAATTATTTAGCAGCCTTTTGTTTTCGTATTAGGGGACGTCCTTTAATAATGTCACGCTTTTAAAAATAAATGTTGTGCAATTGCACAGTGTCTCCTTAGTAAATATTTATGTTTGTATTTTTTCGAGTCATGACATGACTAAAGGGGGGGGGGGGGGGTTAGTAAAATGTGACGAATTGTGACATAGGGGGGAGGGGGGGAGGGGGTTAAAAATTGCATGACATCATTAAAGGACGTCCACTTATATTTAATAAAAATTTAATGGGGTCTTCCTTTTTAACGGAGGGGGCACTTTAGTTTGTATTTCTTTGGGATTTTTATTTTTTTGTCAATATGCCCGATTCCCTTCAGAGTAATTATAAACTCAGTGTAGAATTACGGAGTGGTAATGGTTTAAAACTTCCATTCTTTTTAACATCTCTACCCGTTCAAGATCTTATTAACCTTCACAATAGCATTCCACACACAAACTTATCAAACAAAAAAAAAAACTTTTTAATTACCTACCAATTTCATCACCACAATAAATTAAGTTTCACAATTTCTCAAGTGTATACATGGATATAAAGATATAAACAGCCAACACAATGATACACAAATTAAACTCCCTGCCAACCGATAAAAAAATAAGCCACACACAACAAAGTTTTTGAAGAAAACATGGTAAAATTGTATGGATAATACGACATAAAAGTTTTCGTTCGTTCTTTGTAAAAAACAAAAAAAAAAACAAAACTGTTCCTAATCAGTTCATCTTGTTCGTCTTAATAAAGATAAATTATTAAATTGCGATAAATACGAATAATAAAAAAAAAATCAACTTTAAACGAATATTATATTTCGAAACAAACGAAAACATGAAATTAAAAACTTTTTTCTTTATACATTCTCGTACATATCTTGTAGATTTTTTTTTTTTTTAACCAAAGTATTTTTGAGATTATGTCATAAAACTTAAAGTTGTGTTTAGCCTGATAAAAACGAAGAAACAACACAGCAATAATAAAATAAAACTTTTCTAAGTTTTTCTTGAGGGAAAAGTTTAAATAACATAAACATCACTCAAACGTCTTTTTATGAGGCTTAAATAAGTTTTTTTTTATGTTTCATGTATTTCTATTTATCTCGTATACATAAAATAAAAAAAATAACGAAACTTTATTTCTTTATATAAGAACCGATAACAAACACAACACAAACGTTTACATATAAAAATCATAATTTAATTGGATGACGACCGATTTTATGTCTAAAACGATCAAAAAACCAACAAAAAAAAATCATCCACCCCTCGCAAAGAAAACCAAAAAAAAAAATTGTGCTGTTTAAAGAAATATTTTTGATGTGTACATACATAAATAAGAAATTAATAAATATTGAAAAGTGGTGGAACAACATTTTTATTAGGTAATTATTGGGTAATTACTACTTAAATATTCTTTTCATCAAGAATTTCTTTTACCTCGCTAATTTATGAGTTTTCATGTCATAATCAATTAATGGAATTTTTTAATTTTTTTTTTATTATTTCCCTTCTTGTGTGTGTTTTATAAGGTATGTTTACTAGTACTCGTACTCTATAAGGTATAAAATAATATAATTATTTTATTTGGGCAAAAGAACCTTTTAAAATCATTTGGGGAAAATTAATTTGGTTGGTAAATAGCTAATAGGGGAGGGTGAACAAACTGCGGTTTACTTAGGATATCGATATGTTTGTATTATGCCGCGATATTGAAATGGTTTGTCTATTTAAAAGAATCAATCTAGATAATTTGTAAAAGTCTCTTAATTATTAACAATTGAATGTTTTTTATAATCTTTAGTTCGTATTGCTTCTTTGATGTTTTTCTTAATGAAACTTCGCGATTTTATGGGTCTGCCTTTTCAGCAATATTCGAACCAGCGAATGGAAAAAGACCACGGCATAATCTAACTACCTATATGATTCAGCAATGTGGCAAAAAGCATCATCAAGAAGCCTTTCAAGAAGGGTTTTCAAATAAGAGGGTAAACACTGACTCGGGGTCACAAATGTCCTTTATCATCACTCAGTCATACATTAAAAACCAGGGCCACACCTAGCGTGTGTGCAATTCACATTTAACATAACAATTCAAATCATCAAATACATTACAAAACAACATCAGACTTCCACAAACGCAACATGAACGATATTCTTGTAGATGCAGACGTGTTCTTTGATATTTTAAGTTTAAAAATTAGTTTACCTATGTTACAAAACTCCAAATTTGGCTAATTAGTCGCAGACATAAGGGTCGATTTCAGGTCTCGCAACACATTGGCATTAATAATTTACTGATGAATAAAGTGACATTCGAACCATCACGTGGACAAGAATTGTTCGATAAATCGGAGGTATTTAGAAAGGAACATTTTATTTTAGTCAACCAGTTGGCTGACCTAATTCAACACGTGGTACAAATTTTCTTGCAGTTAACGATACAACGAGCTATAACAAAAAATCAAGACGATATCAAACAGGGTTTGAAAAGTTTTGGGAGCTAGATAAAGTGCCAAATCAACAGCAAGCAACTGCTTCCGAAAATTACTGCGAATCCTATTATCTACATACAAAAATAAGATAGGGAAGTGGTTGTTATACCCTTTCCTTTCAATTGCCTAGATTATAGGTAGTCCATGTAAAACTGCACGTCAAATGCTACTCGCAAGGAAAAAAAGATTCAAAACTTCGCCTTAAATTTGTTACATTATTTAAAAAGTGTATACATGAATCATATGACTTGCATCCTATTGTCAGACCAACCAACATAAACGAACCCAAGCATTTCATCCCACATCATGCGGTAATAAAAAAAAAACGAGAAGCTAAGAGAAGCTTAGAAATTAACAGTTGTGTTTGATCCTTTACAGCGAAAGCAAATTGAGCGAGAAGGAAGGGTCTTCAGTTTAATTCCTTTGCTCATATATCCGGCGTTAAGAAGGCATAAATACTTAGGTAAGTTCAAGATGGGCAACCTGTCGGATCTCGAAAAGAGTAAAATGAGAGATGTTCTATGAGACCTAAGCAGCTCTAAATGGTTCCAGTATGGGTGAAGGGAATAAATTTTGTGCCTAACCTCCTGAATTTTTAGGCTTTACAGGATTCATAGAATTTATAGGATTTAATCAAATTTATAAAAATTAAAAAATTTTAGAAACATTAAAATTTGTAAAATTTATTGAATTTTTAGAAATTATGGAATTGTTAAAATAATTCAAATTTTAGTTTGTCGAATTTATAGGACTTACAGACTTGAACAATTTAATGAACTCTATGGGTATAAATTTTAAAGAATTTAGAAAATGTATACATAGAATTAGTGATATTTATAAAATTCCGTATATTTATAGAATTCATAGGTTTTAAAAACATATTAGAATTTATAATATTTACAGACTTAAAATTTATAGAAATTTAAATTTATAGACTTTTAAGATTTATAGAATGTACCGAATTTACAGAATTTATAATAACAGAACAATTTAAGAGATTTATAGAATGCAAAGAACTCACTGAATTTTTAAACTTTATTCATAGAATTTATAAAAATTATGAAATTTATAGAAATTATTAAATTTACAGAATTGTTAAAGTTTATAAGATTTTCGAAATTTTTTTATTTATAAAACAAGTAAAATTTGAGTTTGTAGAATTTAAAAAACAGACACACTTGAAACAATTAATAGAATTCAAGGAATATTTATAGAATTAATAAACTTATAAAATTTATTGGATTTATTAAATTTATCAAGTTTACAGAATTTATAGAATTTACAGAATTAATAAAATTTAATAAACTTATTGGGTTTTTATACTTTATAGAATTTACTAAATTTATAGCGTTATAAATTCTCTTCTTATTACTACAAATTCTATAAACTTAATAATTTTTTTTTCTATAAATTGCGTAAGTAATTTTAAAAATTGTGTTTATCCTAATCGAAACTGTGACTTAGTATTGTTCTATGAGTAGTGTTGTATGAGCATTAAATATAAAAATATCTAATATTATAAACGAAAAAAAGAAATTTGTCGTTTTTTATGATATTATTTAAAAAAAATAAATTCCGGAATTGACTCCGGAATTCTGGAATCACGAATATTCAAACTCGAAAATTCCGGAACTACTTACGAAATACTTAAAGATATGTAACTTATTATAATCTGAAAAAAATTCCCGAGTGAACCTACCAGACGTTTCTTAAGGCACCTAGTAATAAAGTTTATGCAAATACGTCTTGCTAAACAAAGCCGCTTCTTTAAGCCACGCACGCCATAACCAATCCCATAACCAATTTCTTTTTAACATTACGGTTTTTAGGAGACAAATGAAATTTCAATTTACAATTTGGGAATGAAACACTTTTAGAACCAATGAAAAATGAAATCAAAAGTTCTCTAACTTCTTTATTAATCTTTATTAAAATTTTTGTCTCGCGCTATTTCTTACGATTGCGCAATAACGGTATCTTACAAAATTTTCTGTGCAGCTGTTCAAAATACATTAAAAAATTGACAAACATTTTTGTTTCTTTAATTTTTCGGGGTAGTGTATATAAAAGAAACAAAAAAAAAATGTTGACACAATTCATATCACATAAACATATATAGGCCAGTACATGTGATATGAAAATGCCTGTGTAACGATACTTGATCGGTACTGTTGGAAATAAGTATTTTTGCTGGTTTCCTTTTGATAGCTCACAATTTTTGAACAAAACAATGCGATTTTTATTTTTAATTAATTTTTATTTTTTAGTTTTCAAATTAAAAGTTAAAACGCCAAAAAAAAATAATAAAATGAAATAGAACATAAAGAATATAAAAATGTCCTCTTTTTACATATACATACATACAACAAAGAAAGAGACTATTCAGCAAATTCAAGTGGCATTGCCACATCAAAATAATGAGTGTGTATGTATGAAATAATTTAAAATATAACGTAAGAAATATAAAATAAAAAGCTATACAGCAGCGTACAAAATTCTCTCTGCTTTACATTTCAATGTTAGTACGTTCATAACATATTAGTATTTTAAGTAATATTACCTAAAACGCGATTTATCAAAAATAAATGACAAATTCCAACATAACCGCCCCCCTTGAAAGGCTCGGCTTTTCAAAACAAAAAAAATATTACTGAATAAAGTTAAACTTCAATTGGAAGTTTGCATATTTTGTTAATTGATCTCTTGAAGTTCTTTTTAACGCCGTCAACTACCATCTGTAGTTCTACTACTCTTACTTTACCATCCGAACCCGGTGTCGTTGATACTACAATTGACAATGGCCATTTGGTTGGTGAAATATTTTCTTGTACAAGAAGAACAACATCTCCTTGTTTAACGTTTGATTTAGAATTCGTCCATTTTGATCGTGTCTGTAAATTATGTAAGTACTCAAGCGAATAACGTCTCCAAAAAGATTCAACTAACTTACTCATCTCTTGCCATTTTGATAACCGATTTATTTTTACTTCGTTGTATGATGGTTCGGGAATAGTTGAAACGGGTCCTCCTGTTAAAAAATGACCTGGGGTCAAAGGTTCTGGATCCGTTGGATCGTTTGACATGCAAAATAGTGGTCTAGAATTTAAGATCCCTTCTATCTGGACTACTACGGTACTGAATTGTTCAAACGTTAGAGTTTTTTCTCGCGTTACTCGTTTAAAATGTGTTTTGAAAGATTTTATAGAGGCTTCCCATAGGCCTCCGAAGTTGGGAGCGCGTGGAGGAATAAACTTCCAGTTTATTCGTTGAGTAGTACAAAACTCTTTGATTTTTAATTGTTCAGTTTGTGTACTGAAAAGATTGTACAGTTCCTTTAACTCATTTCTCGCTCCGCGAAAATTAGTCGCGTTGTCTGACCAAATGGTTTGAATTGTACCTCTACGATTAATGAATCTTTTCAAACACGCTATATAGGAGTCTGTGCTAAGACTTTGCACAACTTCTAGATGTACCGCTTTAGTACATAAGCAGACAAAAGAAGCTACATACATTTTTTGTGGTAGAGCCTTACGGTTTATGGACAATTTTATAGCGAAAGGCCCACAAAAGTCTACACCTGTGTTGAGAAATGCCTTAAATGAATTAAATCGTTCAATGGGCAGATTTCCCATAATTTGTTGAGAAACCTTTGGTTTTACTCTAAAACAAAGGACACAAGAATGTACCGTCTGTTTTGCCATATTTTTACCATATACAGGCCAATAACGTTGGCGGACAAAGGACAGCAGCAGCTGTGTACCTGCGTGGCAATTTTTCTTGTGTTCATGTCTGAATATTAATTTTGTCAGATTATGTTTCGGTGGAAGCAGAATTTGATGTTTAATATTATAATCAAGGGTTGTTGCATTAGTTAATCTGCCTCCTACCCGAATTATTCCATCGTTGTCTAAAAAAGGGTGTAACGTTTTAAGTGAACTTTTTCGATTAACTTCGTGATTTTTCGTAAGAGCCTTTATTTCATCGGAGAATGACTCATGTTGAACCGTTTTTATCAATTGCAAGGTACTGTTTTCCAGTTCACTGACTGTTAAATTCTCATATTTTTCAGCAGCCTTATGTTTTAAAACGTTTACAAATCGCAAAACATAAGCCATTACGCGAATTAACTTTTCGAGGGATTCGAATCGACCTATCATATCACTAACAACGTTTAGTGTGGTTGTTGTAACCAACACTATTTTTTCTTGCTTAACTTCAGAAACCGAATTATCGAAATCGTTTAATGTTGCTGTTATAATGGAATCATAACTGTTGGATTGGAGCATTTCAGGGCCGTGCCACCACATTTGTAAATTATGGAGATCACTTGGCATAATACCTCTCGTTATGAGATCCGCTGGATTGTTTGCAGAATCTACGTGTTTCCATGTTAGATTAGACGTTAACTCCTGAATTTCGTTAACTCTATTGGCGATAAAAGTTTTTAACTTATGTGGTGGAGTCTTCACCCAACACAACGTAATAGTAGAGTCTGACCACAACATTACATCGTCAAACTGTAAATTTAAACCTTCAATGACAGATGATGTCAATTTAGATAAAAGTAAAGCGGCTGAAAGTTCCAATCTTGGAAGCGACAACGTTTTTAAAGGTGCTACTCGTGATTTACTACAGAGCAGGTTGACAGAAATGTTGTTGTCGTTGTCAATCGTTTTTATGTACAGACATGCACCGTAAGCTTTTTCCGAAGCGTCGCTATATCCATGTAATTCTGTACGTATTATTTTATTCGTTTTTGTATGACCCATAACGTTTCTGTTAATGCGAATTTTGGATATTTGATTTAATGATGTTATGTAGTTGATCCAAAAGTCTTGAAGATCATTTGAAATCAACTCATCCCAACCTAATTTTGATTCCCATAACTTCTGTACAATTATTTTGCCCGTTATTATTACTGGAGATAGAAACCCTAAGGGATCGTATAATTTCGAGATTTCAGAAACAATCGTTCGTTTCGTTACTGGTTTATCGATCTCAAAAGTTGGGGGTTTAAAGACAAAATAATCCTCTTTTGGCTGCCACAGCAAGCCTAACGCTTTTACACAATCACCTAGACTGAATTCGTTAAATTTTAGTTCCTCGCGATCTTGAATAGAAACAGTTTCTAACAGTCGAGGATCGTTTGCACACCACTTATGTAAATGAAAACCACCGGTATTTAGCATTCCAATCATTTCGTTTTGTAACTGTTTTGCTTGCTCAATGTCATCGCAACCAGTTATAAGGTCATCTACATAAAAATCTTTCATTGCAACCTTTGATGCTGCTGGGTAATTTGCAGATTCATCGAGAGCAAGTTGATTAAGAGTTCGGGTCGCTAAATACGGAGCTGACGCTGTACCGTATGTTACGGTTGTAAGTTCATAGATCTCAATCGGTTTGGTCAAGTTTTCTCGCCATAGTATTCGTTGTAGTCGCGTTTGCGTATCGCTTATTCGAATTTGTCGGTACATTTTAGATATGTCGCTTGACATAGTAAATCTATAAGTTCGGAATCTTAAAATTATGTCGAAAAGATTATCCTGTACCGTAGGACCGACTAGCATAAGGTCATTAAGTGATTTATTCGACGATGTCTTGGCTGACGCGTCAAAGACAACGCGAAGTTTAGTTGAAGATGATGACGGCTTTAGTACGGCATGGTGGGGCATATAAAATATAGGTTCAACACTAACATCGATTGTTGAATCCTTTACCAGTTTCATATGACCCAAACTCAAGTATTCGTTTATGAATTCTACGTATGGCTGTTTTAATTCATCATTAGTGCAAAGGTTACGCTCCAACTGATGGAATCGCTTTAAAGCGTTTAGTTTTGATTCTCCTAGACCCTCAGGAGATTCACGAAAGGGTATCGAAACTGTATATCGACCGTTCGCCTCACGCTTTGTTGTTTTGATGAAGTAAGACTCGCACCTCTTTTCCTCATCGGAAAGAAATTTCCTTACAGGGATGTTTTCTACTTCCCAGAATTTTCTTATAGTTTGATCTAGCTGTTCGTTAGTAATTTGATTTTCGGTCAATAAAAAATTATATTCAATTTTCTGTTCGCACTTACCGAACACAACCCACCCGAACATTGATTCCTGTACATTCGGGAATTTCGGTGATAGACGGATACGGTTTGGTAACAGTATTTCTGGGAACATCTCAACACCAATTAGTATGTCAATCGGCGCAGCTACGTTAAAGAATGGATCAGCTAATTTAATGTTTTTGGGCAGTTGCCAACGCGAAATGTCAAATGTATTTGATGGTAATCTGTCAGAGATTTTATTAGTTATTGACAAGTCCAACTTAACATGAAACCGTTTGTAATTCGAATGAACAATCGTAGTGATACTCTGCGAAATTGTTGACTTCGATCCGTTTATACCCTTAACTGTTATGTTATTATTATTTCGAGAAATAAAATTTAATTTTTTAACAAAATCTTCGCTTATGAAATTTGACTGGCTTCCAGAATCCAGCAACGCTCTACATTCAATCAACTTTCCATTACCATTTTCAATTGAAACGATTGCTGTTGGAAGAACCGTCGTTTTTTCAAAACGCTCACTGTTTAAATAATAATTATCTGTCGACTCCATGACAGATTTATCAATTGGCGACTGATTTGGCGTATTTGTTTCCCGTTCAGGTTTAGGTTTGATCGTTTGATCAAAGTGTAATAAAGTATGATGACGACCTCGACAGAGTTTACATCCCGATGATTTGCACTCTGAAACACGGTGTTTTGGATGTAGACAATTGATGCAAGAATTTAACGATTTCATCTTGTCATATCGTTGTTGTGGTGTCAAGCTAAGAAATGTTGAACAATTAAAGTAGGGATGATGGGTTTTACCACAAATATCACAAGTAGCGTTTGCAGACGTTGTTGTCTTGTTAGTAAAAAATGTTGATTCTCGTTTGGGGTACGTTTTATTAAAAGGCACTTTTGAAAATGGTTTAGAATTTGAGTGTAAATTTGCGTTTGCTGGCACTTTAGCTGAAGCATTTTCAGTTTCGCGTAATACACGACATTTCCGTTCGAGGAATTTAACGAATGTTTCCCAATCTGGTAGTTCATTCGGCTCAATAGTTTCTTCCCATTCACCACGAGTGATGTTGTCCAGTTTTCGAGTTACTAACTTTAAAATTATTATTTGTGACAGCTTGTCAAGTTCGAAACCACTAGCGTTTAAAGAAGAAATGTGCGAAAGTGTACTATTGAGAAGTTTACGAATTTCTCCCTCTTTGCGTTTGTTCACTGTTTCCAAATCAATCAGTGCTTCAATATGTTTATCTATTATAACGCGATGATCATCATAAATTTTTGTTAAGGTATTCCATGCTTTTTCATACCCTGTTTTAGTCAACGTTATGTGTCCAATTGATGCTTTTGCATCACCACGAAGTCTATCCATTAGATATGTAAATTTAAGTACCTCATCAATTGAGTCCTTATTATGAATTACGGCTTTATACGTATCTCGAAAAGTTGTCCATTGTGTAATATCACTACCGTCAAAATAAGGAATTTTAATTTCTGGTAATTTCTGAGTTTGGGTTTGAATATTATTTTTTGTACAATGTCTTTCATCTAGTTGTACCTTATTCACGCTGTTCTGATCATTTACATTAGAATCAGAAATAAAATTAAGTTTCCCAAATAAAAAATGAAATCGATTTTCAAACTCGGCAAAAGCTTCATGATACTCAGAAATGTCATCCTCGGAAACTAATTCAATCAAATTATTCACAAGAAAATTAAAATCTACAAATGTTTTCTCGAGACTAACAATTCGACTATGACACTCGCGTTCAATTAATGTACTTTCTTCCTTTTTTAACAAATTCTCGACAATCGTCAATTTTGATTTCAACACACCAAATTTTTTGTTGAACTCCGTTAAAGCCGCCTCTGCGGTCGTCGCTTTCAATCCAAATGACATTGTACAACTTCAAGTTATCAATTACCAAAGTTATTTTATAAAACCGAAAATTAAATTTACAGGTTATGTTGAAATATAACACAACAAAGCAAGTTTGAGGTTATGTTGAAATAATCACAACGCGAAAACTCAAATAAAAACGCGCACAATTGAAATGTTTGAGGAAAGAAAATCTTGTACTTACAGATTTGCTGAAGCTGATTTGAAATTGTTAAAATTATTAAATCTTTGAATGTTATCCCACGCTGATTTGAGATATGAATTCTATTTAACACGTTCGTTTTTTCTTATCGTACTGGATGTTTTCCCCGTTGCGCTTATCCAAATGACTGGGTCGTTTTTCCCCGTTAATTGACACTGGAATTTACAGGATACAAACTCGTTCGATAATATGTATTTCGTTGTTTAAAGTTGGTTGTAATTTTACACGAAAATTGTTTTTAGGTTATGTTTACCCGGCACGTGGAATCAACTCCGGTTAATTGCAAAATAATCACAGTTTTGTCTAAATTTACGTTAAAATCTGGCTCGATGGTCCAAATTATGTTGGAAATAAGTATTTTTGCTGGTTTCCTTTTGATAGCTCACAATTTTTGAACAAAACAATGCGATTTTTTTATTTTTTAATTAATTTTTATTTTTAGTTTTCAAATATTCGTGTTCACACGTTAAAAGTTAAAACGCCAAAAAACAAAAAAATGAAATAGAACATAAAGAATATAAAAATGTCCTCTTTTTACATATACATACATACAACAAAGAAAGAGACTATTCAGCAAATTCAAGTGGCATTGCCACATCAAAATAATGAGTGTGTATGTATGAAATAATTTAAAATATAACGTAAAAAATATAAAATAAAAAAACTATACAGCAGCGTACAAAATTCTCTCTGCTTTACATTTCAATGTTAGTACGTTCATAACATATTAGTGTTTTAAGTAATATTACCTAAAACGCGATTTATCAAAAATAAATGACAAATTCCAACAGGTACCATTAATTATTTTTTTGACCACGTTTTCCTCACGTTTCCCAACATAAATTTTTTCGGTACACTAATGGTACGTGATACGTACTATACGTGATACATACTATCTGGGCTCATTGCTCTCCCTCCTAGATGTTTACTGTAGGAAGTATTTCTACTGGAAAGACGGTAGCATTGGTTCCCAAGGATTTCGAGACAGCAGTCCCACTCCCGTATATTCCTAGCCCTGCCCCGACTTCAGTTTTGATCTTACTCTTACGACTTACAGGAAGGCTAAATTAAACTGCAGCTGTTCCACCTTAGATTAGAGTTTTTGTCAAGGTTTTCTCCTTTAGTGCCGTACTTTAGCCTGTGCGAAAAGGCCACATTCTGGCTACATAGTGGTGTCAGTTACCAGTGGTTGGCACGAGGAGACAGCAGCAGCACGTACACTTGCGAATTGTGGTCAGGTTACCCGTTACATAATTATACTCATCACACAGCTGCCTAATGCATGACCAGAACAGGTCACATGATGCGTGTTCTACTCGAAGGTTACGGAGCTGGTAGATTAATCTACTCAACTTTGGTCGCCCCACCAATAGATGTCAAACCTAATGTTGATTATTCAACAACCCGGGTTCTCGAGTACTTCTACTGATTGTCTTGTGTGTTATAAAATCAACCACAAGTATTCTAGTATTGGAGCCTTAAGCAGGTTTTCTTTAATTACCAAAGTGTATTGCTCAGGAATATCTTTAATGATTTTCAACAAACATGTTTTCAACTATACCCTAGTATTGTTTTTCAAAAATGTAAAACCTAGCAATTCTTAAATTTTTCCAACAAAAAACCTTATCGAAAACATATCCTGAATAATCCAAATTAAAAATAACAAACCACTTAATAAAACCTACTCGTCTACCATGTTTTAATTGATTTTGGTATATTCTTAAGATATAAACAAAAAACAAAAAATTTTAAAAACTTAGTTCTAAGGCATTTTCTTACACTCGATAACATTTCATTTATCTAGTTTTTTGTTTGTTTGTTTTGACATTTTATTATGTCTTAAGTGGAATCTCTTAATATGTGATTTATCTCAAACTAAAATCAAATATAGATTCGGCTTCATTCAAACGGATTTTATGTTTATTTAAATTTAAGTTAATGCATTTAAGCTTAAATGTCTACATATATGGATAGATTTAGATATACAACAGTCGTAAGATAATTGTCTTCGGGACTTGGATAAATGGAGGGTTTATGGTTTCATATTTTAATGTTATAGACGCACAGACAGATACAAACCACACCACACAAAATATAAATAATGTAAGATTATTAGCTGTAAGGATTTTTATTTCCTCATAAATTTTTTTTTTTTTATTTGGTTTACATACATTTTTGGGTTTATTATTATATTTGCTATAAACTTAACGGAAATTAAAAAAAAAAAAAACATTTCTTATATATTTTAAGGCAATAATCGAATATTAGAAAATTCTGTATTTTTCGTTTTATTTCTTCTTCTTCATTTTTTTATTGGTTTTCTGTCTTCTTATTTTTTATTTGTTAGTTGGATTGGGTTTTTTTTTTTTACTTCGGGATAAGCATATAAATCTTCAATTATTTATTGACTTAATGGCAGATTTGTAATATATATATCCAAAATTCTGTGAGAATATTTTATTCGATATTTAATCTTGTAGTAGTAGTACCCACTCGTATTTTTTATTGGGATAAGTCAAGAAGCACTCGATTTTGAGTGGACTTTGCTTCTTAAAATTTATTGCATACAGTTTTGGATGCATTTGTTCGCGTAGCTTTTTATTATTTTTTTTTATTATCTTGTAAGTTTATAACTCTTGACTGTTGACCTCAATACGGTTCCCAAAATAGAAAGGTACGATGGAAACGAGATTCTTAAAACTTTTTCCTTTGAAAACTAAAACGATCTTGTTAGCTTCCATTTTACCGACCTGTTTTATAATTTTTATTCATTAAATTTCATGGCGTTACAGTCAGTGTTTATGGAGTTTAGGGAAGCTACAAACTAAGAAAATATCTAACTAAATGAATTGTTTCCATATTAATTTTAATAACGATTTATATTTATCGTTTTTCTATGATTCCTGATTTTAAATTATTTGTTTTCGTCTAAACCTTTCAAGTTTTCAACAAAACCTACTTAGCGTCTGATTTATTTTATTTAAAAGTATATACGTAGTAACTGAACCCAAACCATCCAGAAACATTTACTACGATAAATTAATTTCTTAACATTGTTTACCCCGGCATCAACGCCCATATTCCCTTTGATCCCAGTTTAACGAACTTGTCGATCCTTCCCAGGTCTTACTTCTTTGACCATTTGCAACGGCCAATCATTCTTGGAAGGTTCTCACATACAATTCATACAATTATAACGATAATTCCTTTAGAGTATCAAACCATTTTGTTGAGGCATATGCATTAACCCACCGTTTCCAAAATTTCTCCCCTCTCTGTTGGGAAATTTTCCAACTCTTCCTTAATGTTAACAGGAACGAAGCAATGACAATCAAGCGGTATATGCAGCAACAATTGAATCAGCTTCAGAGTTAATCACGTTCCAAATCAGCCAGTTCAGAGACCGTCTTGGCGTAAGGTTTTGATTTGGTCAGAAAATAACCTCAATAGTTTGAATACAGTCGAACCACGTAAATGTATCTTTTTATTGCGTTTTGCACCAACCATTAATGAAGACAGCATTATCCTCCACCTGAAAAATGAACTCAACTTAATGGATGTTACATACTTTCGAATTCTCATTCAAAAAATGGTACGGAACACAATAGGCCTTACTCTTCATTTAAAATCAATGTTCCTGTTTCGTCTTATGGTAGCTTGGCCTAATGGAGTGTTAATGAAAGAGTGTTTGGAACGAAACTACAGCCGTAATGTTGGCTTAATCCATCTGTAACCCAGCCACGTCATTCAATCATTTTAAAGCCGATTTGTAGATAGTTTGATTGTTCTCTTGCAATGTCCTCGTGTTTACGTAATGCTGCTAAACACAACTTTGAGGAGTCTGATAATTTCTGCAATTGGAGTTGTAATTTTTCCAATTTATAGTTATTAATATCAGTTATCCAATAGATTAGTTCTTCTATATTTTCAGCTTCTGCAGTGGGTTTGAGTCATTCGAGAAATGTATCATGTTGTGCATTGCATTGTTCACATTCACCTGTAAAACGACAACTACACCTGTACTTTTTACATTTTAAAATTTTTTCTTCACAGCAGCTCCAACTCAAATTTTCGTAAGATACGTGTTGCAACAGTTTCCTTTCACTTGACTTAATAAATTGTTATTTTGATGAATTATATAAACACTTACATTATGTGTTCCTGGCCTTCCTGGTAATACACATTCTTTTGGTCGAAGTTCTGCAAATTTATAGAATCCTATGGATTCACCTTAATGTGCTTCCAAAAAAGTATTATATGCTTCAGAAAAACTACATAAAACAAGTAGTTTCTGCTTATGAATTCGAGCACCATTTGCTTCACGAATGCTAAGGTAATCATTAACCCTCGACTAAATTAATTTTTTCGACGGAAATCCCCGGTCTCATTTATCTTGTACCTGAAAAGCAGCCACACCAATTCTATTTTGCTAAATTCTTTGCTTTTAGTTTCATATGCCTTGTTGCTTTGAATTGATTCATAATTTTGACTGTTGACCAATTCTCTAGTAACAAAGATAACAAGAATACGCGAACCTTATATTTTTCCTCGCGATTGTATGCTTCTACAATATTGCTTAGACCTTAGAGGAACGCCCTCATTATCGTCAAGATCTGGCTGATTTATATCTTCAATATGGGACATCTTAGGAACTGGAATTGGAATGCCCAGAACATTTTCATATGTAACCTTTATTACTTTTTCCACGTGCTTTTTACAATAAACAATCTGTCTTGTATTGCTCTTTTAATAATTTATGATGGTGGTGATATTCTGTCTGACTGTCCTGGAGAGATATCAGATGATGTTGCATTAATTGGTACATTTGGAAAAATTTGCATTTATTTTAAATCGTAAAGTTTTCGGCTGCACTTCTCACAAACTCTCTCGCCAGTTATTTCGTGGTTTAGGAAATATTTAGCATATTCAGTTAACTTAACAGTTTAACACTAACAGCTCTAGATTTAATTTTAAGGTTTTTGTGATTTTTTAAGTTAAAAAGATTACAACACTGCGGATTGACCATATTGTATTTTTTCTATAATATTACTCGGGACTCGCACCACTAAACAACAAGTTTCAGTTTCAATAACACTCTCAAATTATGACCAACGAGTGGAAAAATGTGGTGTACCGCTATTTATATGACATTGACAAGTACACAAAACTGGCAGTAATATATCCATACAGTCAAATTTATTTATTTTATTTGTTGTGGGTAAACAGGTTAATAAACTTTACAACTCAGATTATAAAACACGTACAGGTTCTCTTACTTTAATATACAAATAAACTTTATAGCGCAGGTCATACAGGTATACTCGATTAATCATCTAGGTAGGCATTAGATGAATTAAAACAAATTACCAGGTTATAAATTTCTCATTAGGTTTAGTATTAAAACCTGGCCAGGAATGTAAGAGGCGTAGGCTACACTGTTAGTTGTACACCTCATCATTTACAGTAATTTAAAAAATTTGTAATATTTTCATACTTTACTATGAACAACTACTAAAAATCAATTTATTTAAATTTTGAAACAACTGTTTATAAAGTGCTGTATCAACGGTTGTTAATTGCGATATATTCTCATGTTTGCATCATAAAATGATAAAAATATCAGTTCATTTAGACAATGACAATGAAATTATTGCATTTCTTTTTTGAATTCAAGCGCAAGTATAAAAATCAAATTATTGTAATTTTTAAGCCATCCAACGTAACAATAAGACCAATGTTTGCAGTATTCCCAATAGAGATATTTAGTATGTCAAATTCAGGAATGTAAATTCTACTGATAGCGTTATCTATTCATTTAACACAAATTGTAATGTAAAGAAAAATTATCAAAAATACATTTTTTTCAACTTCGGAGTTACCTAGCAGCTAAACTAGTTCCTGGTTTTAGTAGCTGAGCCCTCTAGTGGCAAATACATATATAAACACAGATTTATCTGCTCATATCTTTTCAGATAACGATACTTAAATAATATATTATGATATAATTTAGGGTGAATTAATACCTTTCCAAAATGGTATCGATTTTGTAAATACTCCTCTTAGAACTGAAGATACAACCATTTATGTAGGAGTCAAAAATTAAAAAAGTCAAATAACGGGACAACTAATCGCCAAAGAAAAGAGAAACGGTCTTCTTATTTTCATTAAGGAACACGATTACAACAGAAAAATTGAAATCGGAGAGGTCAAGGTTGGGACCCTTTTGAAATACCATGGAATGACCCATATGGAGCAAAATACGTGAAATCGCATATCATTTATATGGGACCGGAAGTTATGTTTGCATTTTATGATTTTTGTATTTTGAATGTGTAACACCGAGTAAAACAAACAATTTATGGAACATCATTTTTTTGTTGTTGTTTTTTAAGATACAGGGTGTAAAATATTTCAAAATTGCATGCACTTGGTATTGTATTTAGTGCTATATAAAAGAAAACTAATTATCCGAAAATTATAAAATTGGACTCATTTTAAAGATAAATGAATAGGGATTATAAAATAATTATAAAAATGGTACCATCTTTCCGCCGCCGAAACATTATTTTTCAATTTTCTCAAAATTGCATCTTTTTTTTTTACTTTTTTATCTGTTTACCCATTTAGTTCTATTATATTAAACATACTAAAAAATCAGCGGAACATCTCGTTTCGTTTTCTTGCAAAACACGTTTAAGTATGATAATCTACACATTTTTTGTATCTTAAAATGAATTTTAAACAAAAATTATAGATAACATATTTTATTACAAAATAAAGGCAAAAATTTGAAAATACATATTTACAGTTACAATTGCAATTTTACATAATCTTCATTATTTTTTATTTTTTTTTTTTTTATTTTTATTTATTTAATTCAAGTTAACATATTTAAGTTAATTATAACTTTTATAATTATATGTTATTAGAGCACATATACATAGATACAAATTTTGGGCTACAGTTACAAAAACAATCCCTTATTACCCTTCCCTCTAAATAATTAAATAGAAAATTAAAAATTAAATACAATATAAACTGAAACAGCTACAAATTTACAAATAGACAGCCATATCCTAAAACTCGAATAAAACTAATGCAGGTCCATCCAGTTTTATTTAGCCTTCCTGTAGTAAACCTGGGTGACCTACAGGCGACTTTTTATTCCCAGCAACTCGCAAGAGTTAAATCAAAACGGTAGACGAGGCACGGGAAGGAATACACGGGAGTGGGTCTGCCCTCTCAAAGTCCTTGAGTCCCAATGCTACCGCTTTTCTAGCAGAAGTAAATGTTATTACATCTAGGAGGGAGAGCAATGAGCCCAGATAGTATGTAACGCGTGTAGAAGTACTTCCTACAGTAAACATTTAGGAGGGAGAGCAATGAGCCCAGATAATATGTATCGCGTGTAGAAGTACTTCCAACAGTAAACATCTAGGAGGGAGAGCAATGAGCCCAGATAGTATGTCCCAGCAACTCGCAAGAGTAAAATCAAAACGGTAGACGAGGCATGGATAGGAATATACGGGAGTGGGTCTGCCCTCTCGATGTCCTTGAGTCCCAATGCTACCGCTCTTCTAGCAGAAGTAAATGTTATTACATCTAGGAGGGAGAGCAATGAGCCCAGATAGTATGTATCACACACCGGTCGGCAGTATTATCAGGTTCTTTAAGAGCCTGAATATTGGCTGGACGGATAATTAAAACATCTAGGAGGGAGAGCAATGAGCCCAGATAGTATGTATCACGTACCGTTAGGCAGTATTATCAGGTTCATTAAGAGCTTGAATATTGACTGGACGGATAATTAAGTAGGGCTTAATGCACAAAAGATCTTTTAGGTCGCAGTGCGGGGTGGCTTGAGCCCCCACATGGCCCTCAAGTAATAATAATAATAATAATAATAATGCAGGTCCATTCACAAAAGATCCTTTTCAGCATACAAAATTATACGTCCGATAATATTTCATTTTAAAACTATTCGACGACGCAGCATTTTTCAAATCAGATGGTAGCATATTCCACATATGGACTCCCCGGACAAACAACGAAGAATTGAAAATCCTTGTCTTATTTCTAGGTATGCTTAAATTATTCTGTCTGGATGATCGAAGTTGTACCATTTTCTCCGATAGATATGTTGGCTCTCTAAAATTTAGCACATTGAAAATAAATAAACAAACACGATAATCAAGGTAATCAGAAATACTGCATCCCACTATCGATTTAACAAACGTTGATATATGATCATATTTACGTAATCCGTGCACATATCTTACACAAGCGTTAAACCACAAATGATTACATACAGATGAATTAAGATTAACAAAAAAATGAAAAAAATTGGTAGCGCCATTTTTTGAAGCTGCATATTTTTTTGTACTATAAATGGGTGACATAGAATAGAAACAAACCAACCAAGAGAGTATAAAACAGAGCCATCTAGTATAAATAAATAACTAAAAATTAACAAAAAAATTGATGACAAAAATCAAATAAATTACTTTTTTATACTATATACGGACGGCGATTGTCATGTGAAGGGCCGTGTTTGTACAAAAATCAAGGCAGCCCTGATTTGTTTTAAATTTTTTCCTGTATACAGAAAAATGTTATTGTGTGATTGTAAAGTAGTGAAAAATAGTGGTTTTATTTTCTCATCCTACCTGAAAATGTAGAGAGATTTTCTTCCACGATTTTTCAATCATTAATTCTAAATATATTGAGGACGAAAATTATAGAATAATACTATTCAATTCGAGTGAATTTTAGTTCATAAACATTTATGTTAAAATGAACAAATTTACATTAGTTCTTATGGGAAATTAAAAGAAATAAAATTTTTATCCCGTATTGCGGGCTGTTTCTTCTAGTTTGTGTATATAGTAGGTACAGTCAAGCATCAAAGTCTGTAGGCATATCTTTGAAATACTTATTTTTACTCCAAAATGAACTTAGATCAAAAATGTAACTTACGGATAAATTCAATTAATTGTTTATACAATTATGGTCTATTGAAAAGTTTAAATTCTATCTAAGTACATACATATACAATATACATTTATATACAATTTTCAGTTTTTCAAAACTACTTACGATAGTAGGTATAAGTGTTATTTTGGTGCATGTTAGTTTTTGATTCAATATAGAACAAAACAAAATTCACTAATCCAGAGCATGTAATAATGTACATATGTTAAAATGATGAATTGATACGTATGTATGTACATAAATACAGAATAATTTTGTATTAGTTTTAAACATTCTTTTGTAGTATGTATGTATTTATTATGCAATATTTATATTGAACTTTGAGATCGGATCGTTAAAAGTAAATAAAATCTAATAAATTTTAATTGAAATTGAATTTCAATTCGCGTAAATCTGGAATAAAGTGTCGGTTGCAGGTTGTAAATTTTCAAATCGGCATAATATCCGATTATTTAGATTGACCATCAAAAACCCAAAATATAACGAATGAATTTCCAATTGTAATTTATAAAATAACGACTTGAAATTTGTCAAAATATGTGCAAACATTTCGAACCGCGGTGCTATTCTACGGGTAAATTAAAACGAAATTATGTTCCCACAATCTTATTTCATCTAATAATGCTCCTTCGGTTAATCATACTGTTACTTCTGGAATTACTCTCAGTACTATTATGAGAGTTATGACGAGAAGTCAAGTAGTTCTTCAGTGGCAACAATTTTATTGTATAACAAAACGAAAGCAGCATTTGTAACATTTCTATTTACATCCAATTGCACTTATAAAGACTTACAGCCGTTCAAAGGCTACATCAGAATCAGACATTAACTTCATAGAACGCCAATAAAATTATTGTAATTTTGATCTAACATCGAAAAATATTGAGTCAATTTTCAATAATCTGGGGAAATCGTCATAGTGTTCCAATTTTTCTATTACACCTAAAATGTAAAAATTACGACCAGAAAATTAAGCGCGATAAAATTTCTAAATATCAACGACCATTTTAAGCATAAATGAAAACGCCAAACAGTTTAACTAAGTTTTACTGAATATGCGGTCAAAATCAAAAACGTAGCCGATGAATCGAAAATAAAACTTATAACGAAAATTAGCCAAACTTTGGGTTCAGCGAGCTTATGTTTGATGATATTGATGAGATTTCGTAGAAGATGGGACCATTGAAACTGATATTTTTGATAAACCCGAAAAACAATTTTAATTTGGATGTCGATTTACAAGAAGTCTCTATAAGGTGTTTTATAAGCTAAACAGTAAAATAGTTTCATTAAATATTACGTGTTTTTGCAAATGGGCAAAATTGCCATACTTTTTCATGGAAAATTAGATTGAAATTGAAAAACCAATTTTCATTGATATACCATAAACTCACTATCAAAGTCACGTAGCAACTAAACTGAAAAAAACGTGTAATTTTACGTGAATTGTAGAGATTTACGAACAAATTCCAGCATTTTTTTACACTTATAGAGCGGTAATTTTACGTGCTTCTAGCAAATTTGCATGTAAAAGTTCATCCAATTTTACATGAATATTCTGGTACAAATTTAAAGGTATACAAAGTGAATCTCGCAGTTTCACTAAGGAACCAAAATTTTTATAATTGTACCAAAGAATTGTATGTAGAGAATATGAACAAACGAATAAGTTAACCCTCCGAGAACACACCTAGTTTTTTAATCACGGAGAACACTCTCGGTCAATCTGACCCTAGACACTTTTTGACCGTCTACCATTTTAAATTGATGAAAGCGATCAGCTTGAAAAAGTTCTCAGATGCTCTTAAAACATTGATAAATCAATTAAAATAATTCAAAAGTGCCGATGGAATTATTTACATAATCAAAAAAATAATCGAAAATATTTTTTTGTTTTTCAATATTTCTGGCTAAAAGTTGACCCGTATGTGTGTTCTGGAAATGTAGTATAATCGAGAAAATGTTTGTGCTTTAGTGTTTCTAGGTATTTATTTTCCTTGGTGACGAAGATGATTTTTAACGTCAGAAAAATTGAACATTTTTGTGAAAAAACTAAAGAAAAAATTGATTTTTTACTACATACACGTACATATTCTATGAATTACATGATGTGTGATAATTATTAACTTATTTATTCATTTCCGGCGCAATCATACATATAGTAGATAGGTAGGATGTTCATCGCACTTCGGACGCAAGCAAGGCGGACAATTAATTTTAGTTTTTTTATCCTTCGCGTAAAGGCAAATTGAACATCATGCTCTTTTTTGTAATTGCGGTCATTATCTTCTGGTGCAGCTGGTTTTTGATGAAGAAAAATCTGAATGCCTTTGAATATTCAGAACGCAGTTTGGAATTTTTTAGTTTTCTTACAAGTATGGAGTGAGTAGGTGAAAGACAAGTTGCCTTATAGCAGCCATAGCAGACAAATATCCTTCCGCTTCATACTTGCCAGTACACAAAGTTCTTCCATTTATTCTTTTCACTACTTGGCAACCAAAATTTCCAAACGAGACAGAAATTATTTACCTTTGCATATTTTAGTCATACAAAATCTCTCTCTATTTAAAATAATTTTTTTTTTCGGAGTAAACCGATGCTTGATTCACGAACGACCCTGCACGAACTTCGAATGATGCCATACGCCTACTATGTGTTACGCTTTACAAAGGGACCATTTTAACATGTATTTACTACCGAAAACTATAGCTAGAAGGAATCAGGCCCGCCAATTTTCAAAATATTTTCAAGCGATCGACACTGTGTGTTCTCGGAGGGTTAATGAAACTCCATGTTTCTAATTTCATTTATTTTCTTAAGATGAAATTTCGTACATTTATGTATATCAAACTTCATTATAATTCATTCATTATTTATGTAAACGTACGCAAAACTTTAATGATGTATATTTAAAAAAAATAAAATTTTATGATTTTATGTTATGCAAGATTTTTTAAAAAGTTTACCACTTTTGACTTATAATTCATTTTGATACTACTTTTATTAGGTCTGTATCGTTCTCGATTTACAAAGCATTATTTTTAGTTTCGATAAATTTCTTGTATTTTTGCATTCTGACTGAAAAACACACTTAATTACCAATTTTACTGAATATTGAAAGTATTATTGCTGTTTTCATGTAATATTATTATAGTAACAATGTAAATTTACGAGAAGAACTTCACAAAATTTCTATTAAAGATTAAATTTCTTTTACTGTGTATGTTGCATTCAACATGTCAAAAAAATTATCATGTAGTCAATGTATCGATTAGAACTGGCCAAATACTTGATGTCCCGTCGGATTATTTGATGCAATACAAAAATTATAGTGTTGAAAACGAGTTTGGTAAACTTAAAGTTCCAACTGAATCGTTTTACAAAATTTGCAGAGAACTAATTTATTCGTTTGTTTGCAAGAATATTCAAAAATTATCATGAAAAACGACGTCTTAAAGTTACTGTTGATAAGCAATGCATTCTTTTAAAAAGATACGGTAATTTTTAAAATGATTCCAACCCATGCGCCGAGTACAACAAATCGGCATTAAATTCATGCTTCTAGTTTTAATTAGAAAACATTGTAGTTGTCACGCAGAAAAATGTTCAAAAACCAAATAAAATACCCAATATCTGCACTGGAGAATTCTGTTACAACCTCAATATAATAATTTGTAGTTTTATTTGGTGATGAACGCATTTTTAATTTCTTTTAATTTAATGATTTTATTTTTATTTTTATTTGTAAGCGCGTACCCACTCTTTCAGGATCGCACTCTTGATGTGGTGATAGGGCTTCACTATTGCTTGATAGATATGTTTAGGATCTGGATATCTCTAGCAATGAGATAAGTATGATCCATTTAATATTTTGGTGAGTTTCTCAATGAATTGGTGCCAAAAATGGTTCGTTAACTTAAAAACTGGCATCTATTGTTTGTTCTATTGGCAAAAAAAAACTACATACTTTCTATTGTTACACGTCAAAAATTAAATTATGGTTTAAGTCATATAATCGAGGATGTTTGGGTTGAAATTAGAAACGTTGAAAATTCCTTGGATTAATGTATAAAATCCCGCAGTAATGGGTTGCCATTCAAATTTGAAATTACAAAAAAATGCGAGCGGTCTATTAGTAGTTCAAATAGTTATGTGTAAATAAAAGAACAAGCTCACACTATAGCCGCAACTTCTCAAATTAAAAAAATCTGTGTCGTCTACACGGCCAAGTGTTTGCGTGTAACGTTTATACGCAGTGAGAATAATGATAGTCTGTAAATAATTATTTGTAAAAATCTATATTATTATTAGCTTCAAGTAGATTTTTATTTTAATGTAAAATTAATTAATCGCCATTGTTTGTTTACGCAAATATTTACACAGAATTGTTCCGATCAGATGAGGCGTGCTTTCGCTACAGTGGTCTTAAGCATTGCAAATCGCTTTTTTGTTGTTTGCAATTTGAATTAAAATTTATGTGGCGATTATTTATTTTAATTGAAAATTAATTACCGGCCACTGTTTCTGTACGCACAAATTGACATCCGAATCGTTAGAGTTCGCCGCAAGAGAACGCCACACACGGTCCCTTCCAACGTCATCCATCCATCGGGTAGGTGGTCTCGTGGCATGAGAGGTTCGTGGCATTTCGATAATATAATATATACGTAAGGCATGAAGCCTAATGACCAAACTATCCAAATCTATATTTAAAGGTAATGCTTATTGTCGATGATGATGAGTAATTGCTCACGACTAAGGATAACATTTGGAGTCTCTCACTTTCCGAACATGATTATAATTTACTTTCGTAACAACAACAACAATATTTATCTTGAATATTCAAAATTCAAATAAATCAGAATACGTTGTGCGTACATACGTACCTAGCCCTACTCGTATTCTTTGTTTTGTTTTTATCCGGCATACCTACATTTATTTTATTTATGAAAATTTCTCAAAAACCAAATTGTAAAATACAAAATGCACTGAAAGCTAAATATGTATGTATTGTATCTATGCATACTATAGATGTAATAAATACGTACATAAGCAAATCATACGTGCACTTCCTTTGTTTCAGTTTTAATATGAATCGGGTTTTTTCATGAAAATGGTTAGAGCTATGCAATAAAAAAACATTGACAAAACGAATAATATTTACGCTAGATGCAGACACTGAATATTATAATAATAATTAGCAAAGATTTATACTTCTTAGCAAAGACAATGGGTAACATGGCAAACTTCGTTTTTTACTCACACAATTGTCGCTTGTATCAGTGATTTTGTAAAATTTCATAAATTTCTTAGACATAAAGCATCTGTATATATTAATTTGTGGTTAAACAATAGTTCAACTTTCCGGAATTGTGTCTTTTTCATTCCAAATAATGCAGCACCACAATAAGTAATATGGGGTAAAATATAGGAGCGAACCAGCCGTCGCTTTAGCTTAAAAGAACCAAATTTAGTTACCGACCACAGCAAACGCAAAATATTAAATACTTTAGTGCGCATCATATTAATATGTATTTCCCATGACAAAGTCCGATCAATATAAAGACCTAAGTCTCTTACTGTATCAGAATACTCAATGTTTATACCATTTACAACTATATTGGGAAAAGCAGCCACTTCAAGAAATTTATTAGAAATGATAATGGACTGAGTCTTCCTTTCATTCAACAATAGACCATGTTCCCTAGACCACTTCAGAACAGAGCAAATATCTTTATTTAAGGTTTCAACACAAGAGATTCTATTTTCATAATAGTCACTCCAGTACAGCTGTACATCATCATTATTTGAATATATTTTAAAATTTAAGTAACCTTCCTTTGATGAAGGAATGACAGCGTAAAAATCGCGAGTTCCCTTTATTGTTGTATGAACAAGTGAACTGTTACAGTATCAGTATACAGTAAAAAAATATGCAGATGGGAGAAAATTCAAAAAGAAAGTTTCGACGGCCACGTTTAAGTATACAAAATGTGGAGATTGTCATACTTAATCATATTTTGCAAGAAAATGAAACGAGATGTTCCGCTGATTTTTTAGTATGTTTAATAGAGGGTTCTAACTGCAAAAACCGATAAATTCAAATTTTTCAAAAATGAGTTATGCACATCACTGAAGTCATCTCTTCCCGTAGAATAAGATTTGAAAACAAAAAAATTGCAAAACTGCGATATTTCCCGTGTTATTTAAATTCAAAGTTTACGATTAAATTCAAAAGCCGATACCTTAAGGCTGAAACAGCGAGTTCGGCGGCCATTTAAAAAAAAAAGAAATGAAAGATGGTAACATTTTTATAATTACTTTATAATCCCTATCTATTTATCTGTAGAATGAGCCGACTTTATAATTTCCAGATAATTAATTTTTTTTCTATAGCAATACATACAATACCAAGTACATGAAATTTTTAAATATTTGACACCCTATATCTTAAAAAACAACAACAATAACACAAATGATGTTCCATAAATTATTTATACACTCTCAAAATCTAAAAATCTAAAAACTAAAACATGACTTCCACAAATAAGTGATTTGACGTATTTTTCACCATATTTATATTTTTTCAAAAAACGTCAATTTTGATGTTTGTTTGACTCATTTTAGACAAAAAGGTACATACTTAACATCTGACAATCTAGTGTTAAGGCCAAGGGTATTTGAAAATGGATACCAGAACCACTACAATTTTAATTAAAGGTAACACGTTGAGATTGGTAAATTATTTTGGAAATGTTTATTTTTTAATATACTTTGTAAACCAGAAATCATCCATAGTAGATTGTTGAAATGCTGTATTTTTTTGTTATATATGTAATTGGTTGAAATAACCATAAAATTTCAGCTTCTGTAATAATAATATATGCACATAACTTCTATAAAAAAGTCACATTTTTATACCTTTTTGCCATTTATCCAGTCAACCCTCATCGCAGCACCACATAAAAATGAGTGTATTTTTCATTTAACATTCGTACACCAAAAATTTGATTTATAAAACAGTTATTTCCATCACATAATAGAAAACAATTTATTATCCTTAGTTATGGCAAGCAACAACAACAACAAATGTAAGACGAAAATAATGTAGCCAAATAAATAAGAAAATATTTGCATTCATTTTTCATTCATGTGTATATAAAGAAGCATACTCGTTTACGTACATTACCCACATTGTACCCGGTACACATATATTGTGTATGTTTTGTGTACATAATTTTGTTTCCCTTCAGAATTTTTTTTTTTTTTGTATTTTTAATAAACAATTTCCCTGTTAAATCATCACTTTATGTATTTATATTTTCTTATTTCTATATTCCGTTCCATCTTGGGTTCAATAAAAAAAAATCCAAAAGATTGGAGAAATATTTTGGAAAATAAAGTTACAGTGTTTATGTTTTGGAAGCAAAAAAAAAATGTTTTATGGTAAAATATGTATTTGGTTGTGGTTCGATTTTCGATGATAAATCCTATATATTACTGTTCATGGCTCTATTTACTCGAATATATATTACGACGTGTACATTTTATTATATGAGGAGTATATTTACATTCTTACATAGGTATTTATGTATATGGAAAGCGTTGAGCAAAAAGATTATACATTTTTTTTTCTTGTACATACTATATACTCGTATTTTACTTGAAGAAGGTGAAATCGTATTTAATCGATTAGAAATAATTTATGGTTATTTTATTCATGAATATTTTTAGTTCATTGATTTTCATTCAGTTTGGATTATTTTATTTTTTATGTTTTTTTGTGTACAGTGTATTATTATTATTATCAAACTTAATTCTGTACGACTTTATTAAACTATTCCTTCTGGTTCGTGGAAGAAGGGGAAGCATAACATTTTTACTGTAAATGTAATGTTCAAACTTCAAAGCATAACCATAATCCGATAATATATCCAAAAAGGAGTTCGAGATTAATCATAGATATGTAATGGAGAAAGGTGTAATAGTTAGAGGTTTCAAGGTTAGAAGTTTTGCATGAGCAACTTGTACGCATAAAATTCTTAAAATCTGCTTGACACACTTTGTTGTCTGATACAAGTTATTCTTTGATATTATCTAAGTTCCGCAGCGAAATTTTGTTAATTGTATTTTTTCTAATAGTAACTGCGCTAAATTGACAAAAAAAACGACGAACTTGTATTCGAGACATGACTACGTAAAAATGAAACAACTTTATTTGTACAGTTTAAGTGAACTCAAAATTTAGAAATTAAAAATTAAAAACTATCTAGAACAACACAACATTCATGACTCAATCTAAAATTTAGGCTAAAGTTTTAACTCGCTATAAAAGTAGAGCAAGTCCGACACTATCCAAGTTCTAAAAAACAGTTTAACATTTTTGATACTCTGTAAGTTAACGTGTTTCGGACAGACAAAAATCAGATATTTATATTGAATATTTTTAATATAATGGATACTTTTAATCTCTACAGTATGTGGCTAAGTTATTTTCGGGGACTGAATTAAATAAAATTATTAGAAGAAAAAATTTGTGTCTACATTTTAATTAAACTTTACGATAACCTCTTTTACTTGTTTATCAGAACTGTGAAGGAAGTTGTGACTGTCCCTTTTTAGTTAGCCTAAAGGAATTAGCTTGTACAAAGAACGAAATATACTGCATTACATGACCGACCATCGGTTGAGTTAATCGATTATTGGTTTAGGAATATTATAAATTATAGTTGTCGTCGTGACCACTGATCGATTATAATATTAGACTACTTTAGTTGACACAACCGCATTTATTTGTTTTCTTCAACCAAACAGGATTGTTGCCAGTTCATTTAATGTCAATACAAATACTCAATGTTTAATGAAATGTTAATACAAATACTTTACCCCAGAGTCGACTCTCAAAACATGAGCACCCTTCTTGAGTTTAATTATGTTGGTAGTTCGTAAAAGTAAGGTCTACTCATCAGGTAGCTACGACCAAACTAAAAAAATAAAATTCTTGCTTAATACCTTAAGTATCCAGCAGAACGTATTGACTTAGCGAATTATATTCACTAAAATCAAAAAAACCAAAGGAGAAACCTCATTACGAATGATTAAGAAAAAAAATTGTCATTGGCAACAAAGCGCAATGTTAAATCGTTTTTTGCGGTAGAGTTTGCCATAAACGTAATTCGTTTGGACTAATCGAAAAGGTAGTTGTCCTAACACCAATTCGGTCATGGCAACTTCGTTAAAGATCGAGATAAATGTTTAATATAAAAACTATAAAGAGACATGAAAAGCTGAGAATAATTCTCTCTATCCTAAATTTCATGAAATATTACAGAATTGTTTGTAGTTGTTTAGGTAAAACTAACATTGTAAGTACATTTCATTTTGTAATTTTTTCAAATAGTAATCAAATAGAAGAGGGTAATTCTCATATAATGCCCTCTTCACTTTGTATTACGAGTATTCCATCAACATATTAAACATTTTAGGCAGTATATTTTCAATTACAATAAACGAGTAGGAATTTCTAAATCTCGGAATCTAAATTCTCTAATTCATTTAGTTGTGTAAAGAGTAATTTGTTATTTTTATCTCGAATTTCGGTAAGAAAAATTTTATTCGTACAGATCTTGACAAAATTCGACATCAAAATCCATTTCGATCTCGAAGACAATAAAATGGTTTACTTATTTGAAAAAGATGTTGTATTAAAAATAAATTATGTACTATTTATTAATTTTTTACTTTTTAAAATTGCTATATTATTCAAAATAGTTAGTGCAAGCTAAATTTTTATTGCATAATAAGTATAGTAAAGTAACCCAAATCTCTTTAAAACAAGATAATACGAAGAGGAGAAAAATTTTTAATTGTCTCGCAATTCAGTTTCGATCTGCGAGCATTGTGAAAATAAATCATCTTTCAGTCATCTCACCAGGCTATAGCGACTGAATTGCAAACTTATTACTCTGATTTATTCCTACATATAGAATCAACCATGTATCTGTAGTATTAGCGAATCTTACATTTCCCTAAAAAACTTTTAACAATTTCAATTTTAGCCTTTTTTAACGCATACATGCGGGTTCTATATTCAAACATTCAATTAAAATACACTAAAAAATTGAAATTGGGTTAGCCCCTCAATCTTGCATTATAAAATGTTGCATTACAAAATCTTGCATTACAAAATCTTGCATTACAAAATCTTGCATAATAATTTCCCGTACATTTATATAATCGCGCGCGCGATTCTATAAATGTACGGGAAATTGTTATGCAAGATGACAAATCGCATTGACAAAATTCTACTGTATAATGATAATTATACAGTAGAATTATGCTTGAGATATCAAAAATCAAATGTCCAGGATTAAATATTATTAACCAGAATATTATGTTGAGATATTCTGGAAAATGGAGATTTCCATTTTAATTTTAATATTAAATCTTCATTAATCAGAAACGAAAATTTAAATTCTGGAAAATGAAGATTAAATCTTCCTTATCCAGAATATTTTGTTGAAATATTTTGAAAAATGGAGGTTTCCATTCTAATTCTAATATTAGCTGTATTTCTTGACGCATAGTTATCCGGATCGCTACCTGCACAATTTTTTTTATTTTTTATTTTTTAAATTATATTGAACTTTTATGAATACACAATAAATATTATGTTAGATACTAAAGACAGGTACAGATACTAAAACTGCAAAATTTTTTAAATGCAAGATATTGTATTTGCAAGATTTTGTATTTGCAAGATTTTGTACTTGAAAGATTTTGTACTTGCAAGATTTTATAACTGCAAGATTTTGGGTTGGCAAGATTTTGTTTTGCATGATTTTTAAAAAATGCAAGATTTTGTACTTGCAAGATTTTGTAATTCAAGATTTCGGGGCGCTCCCATTAAAATTGTTAAAAGTTTTTAAGGGGAAATGTAAAATTCGCTAATACTATACGATATAGAAATAAATCAGAGTATTAAGTTAGCAATTCAGTCGTTATAGCCTGATGAGATGACTGAAAGATGATTTATTTCTCACAATGCTCGCAGATTGAAACTGAATTGCAAAACACTTAACAATTTCTCAACTTCGTAAAAAATGTATCAATCTGGAATATATGTAGCAGAATAACTTATTGTTTGAACTTAAAATAATAATATTTAAATAATAACATAAATAAATTTAATTAAGTAAGCTCTTTATTTCAATTCAATTTTTTTAAAATTATTATTCCAGGATAAAATTGATCTGCTAAAGCTTAATTTAAAACTATTTGGGCATTGAAATATTAAATTTTGATTCAACATTTTTTGTGCACATTAAAACTTAAGACAAAAAATATTAAATGAATTAAAGTTAAAATTATTTTTGGCTAATTAAATAGAGATTTACTCACTAATGCTTTGTATGCTCATGGTCATTTTTAATACGCTCCTATAACATCTCGCAAGTGACCCAAAAATTTGTTGATAAAATCACCTAGAATTGTAGCCCTCAAATGGTTAAGATATCCACGACTAGACGTTTTAAAAATGATTTACTTTATTTTTGTCTTAATTTTAAATGTGCATAAACAATTTTGAATCGACCGATATTCCACATATTTTAGTAATCATTCTTAACCTTATTCTTATAAAAATTTTATCATCGGAGACAAAAATGTTCATTGACAGAAACCAGTCTGATAAATTTGTTTCAAATTCGTAATAATTTATCATTCTGCGCTTACTTGAAATCGCAAAGTACCAATAAATAACTATTCTAGGCCTATTCCACTACCACAATTCCACTAGACACAATTCCACTGCACACAATTCCACTGGCACAATTCCACTTGGCACAATTCCACTGGGCACAATTCCACTTGGCACAATTCAACTTACACAATTTAACTTGCACAATGCAACTTGCACAATTTAACTTTTTGATAATCAAACGCATTTAGGGAAGTAAATCGCGCGCGCGCTTTACCACCCTAAATGCGTTTGATTATCAAAAAGTTAAATTGTGCAAGTTAAATTCGTTTAATTATACAACAAGTTAAACTTAAAAAGTTACTTAAAGAAAGAACTACAAATGTTAAAGTAGTGGAATTGTGCCAGTGAAATTGTATGCAGTGGAATCGTGTCTAGTGGAATTGTGCTAATGGAATATCCCTAGAATCATAATAACCGCAGCAACGGAAATATTTTTTACCATTGTTACCTTTTTTTGGACAGGTATACCCTCCTTTTATTATACATTAGCTTCTTTGCCCATTTCAATTTTTATTAATTTAAAATCCATAGTTATAATTATCTTCGTAATTATAATTAAGTTTCAATAATACCAATAAAATATTAAAGTACATACACTTTGCGTTTCCGTTTAACTGTACAAGTTACAACGCAAGTTAAATTGTGCAAGTTAAATTGTTCCCCAGTCGAATTGTGTCAAGTGGAATTGTCCCAGTGGAATTACGTCCAGTGGAATTGTGCCCAGTGGAATTGTGTTAGTGGAATCGCTCGGTTACCATAAATAACATGCTGTTCTTAAGTAATTTGACGTTAAAAAATCGTCTAAGTACAGTATTATTGAATCATGTTCTAGTCAGAGACTATAATATCAGAAGAGAAACTAAAACAAAGGACTCAAGAACCGGTCGTTTATTCGCCATCGGAGTTGGACAATCTTTTAAATGTTTCATTCTTGACTTAGATTTGTGTCTTGGTCCTCCTCTTTAATTTTGGTTTAATTTGGTTTTTGTTGTGGAATATAGGAGTGAATTGTGGCATAATTTTTTAAATTTCGTTTTCCTCATTGCAAATAGATTATATAGTTTAGTAATCAGCGGTAAGGGTTTTGGACCTTTTAGGTATCAGTATAAATTTATACTTTTGAGTTACATGATACTTCCAACCTTATATCAGGTGTTCCCACAGAGACATAACAATTTTGTGTTTAAATAAAACACAGAATAATTGAGATATTGGGCTGAAATTTATTCCAGGTGTCGTACACATGTACATTTTACTAAGTAATTCGTTCTCGTTCATATATGACCACCACGAGCACGTTTGCAGCGACTGATTCTTTGGAGCCAATTTTCCACCGCTCCTTCACACATATCGGTTGGAATGTAACCTATCGAAAATAAAACAAACCCTATTAGCCATGACAGTCTCCATATAAAACGTAAGAAGAATGAAACGGAATTAATACACACATTTTTTAAATTTAAAAAAAAAACACTTGCTAAGTATTTCGCAAAATTTCAAGAGGTTTAAAAAATCACTTACCACAAAAGTGTTTTTTTTTTTGTTAATTTAAAAAATGTTTGTATTAAGTGAAAAAAATCTCGGAATTAAATTAAACCCTAAGCTCTTGTTATGGTTGCCTATTGGTTGACACGTTACACTTGATTTATAATTCAAACACAAAGAAGAAATTAAAGTGTGTTCAACTATTTATTAAGAGTTTATAATTTTTGTACAATATTTTATTTAGTTTTATGTTTTGTTTATAATTATAATGATTACCACTTGAATGCTCGACTACTGGTTTTAATCTGTGTGTACAGTTTTAAAGGGCTTGCCAATTTTGATAATACAATGTTCCGCGGACGAAACATTGTCGACGATTTAGGGGCCTAACCACAAAGGTGATAACTTCCCTTTAGTATATTTTCATTTTTTAGTAAGACATAATTTCCCTTTGAATACGTAATGGGATTTAATGATTTGTCATAGTTTATTTTGGTTGTCCCTTGGATTTAAAAAAAATTTGTTTAGCTATTGTAAAAGAGTTTTTTAATCAGTATCTCAGGTCATTATAATAGTCATCTACTATATAAGCTGGTTCAGGCTCTTTTGTAATGGATGAGGTAATGTTAGGCTTTATTCCAAAGGCCAGTTCCTGAGGCATATAATTAGTAGAACTATGCAGGGTATTATTGTAGCATAATGGTAACCATGTATCCCAATTCAAGGGATTGACTGTCTGAAGTTCCGTAAGTATTCGCCTAAATTCGCTTGGTCTGTTAAAATTTCGTCTGGTATTTCAAAAATACAAATAAAATTTTCGACGAAGGTTTGTGCGACTGTGTTACTTTCCTGATTCGGAACAGATTTGGCTACTGAATATTTTGGTAGATCATTCTGCATAGTAAGTATGAATTTATTGCTATTATGTGAACTTACTAAAGGTCCCACAATATCTAAAAATACTTTTTGGAATGGCTTTGATGAAGTACTAGTTATCTTCATCCGTGATTTTGTAGGCTTAGCATGCTTATTTAATTGGCAAAGTTTACAATTAGAAATTTATTTGTTAAACATATTTGGGAACCGCTAAAACATGAGATTCATGGATCCGCGGTCAATTTCTTCTTCATCAACAAGATAGTTGATTTTTTAGGGTTTTCTCATTTTTATTATGTATGAAAGAACTCTCTGTTGTTGATAAATCAGGAGTTTCAAAATTATTTGAAGGTTGAAGATTTAAAAATGGAAATCCAGCATTTTCGATGTCATTTAAAGTATCTGATGTAGAAGATTCTGTAAGTGTACTTGGAATTATATTGTTTTACACTGAGTACATCTGGTTTATTTGATTTGGAACGAGTGAGAATATCACATTCAATCCATGTTAATATTTTCTTTGGTTTGAATTCGGCTAAGTAAATCTGCATTTTTATTTTCCGATCCAGGTTTATGGATTATGGTATAATTGTATTCTTTAAAGAAAAAAGCCATATAGATACGGGCGAAAATGAATCACTGACCGCACGATTGCCAATAGCTCCGTTTCAGTTGTGGCATAATTGATTTCAGCTTTATTCAGCACACGACTAGGATATACAATTGGTAAGTCAAATCCATCTATATCCAGTGAAAGAACTGATACGATTGCTTGGTCATTAGAATCACACGTTAATCTGAATGGTTTAGCGAAATGTGACATTTGTAGTATAGGAGGAGTATGCATTTTGACACAGTGCGTTCAAGTTAAAAGTTTCTTGTTTCTTTAGTAAATTCGTTTAGCTATGCCAGAAAAATAGGAAATAAACCGACGATAATATCCGGCGAAACCTAAGAACGATTTAAAAGTGTAATCAATTTGGGCATAAGGCTCCAGTTGGCCCTGGTCCACCAAAGAAAGAAGTAAACGTCTGTGATTTAAGAGCTAATCCAAACCCGAAAACCATTTCCATTCAAGGAGTTGAATTTGATGCTTTGATTGAACCGTGAGCAGCGTAAATTTAATCATAGCTGACGAATACTTCAAGTTGGATGAAATCATTCTGACAGAGGACCACTCCTAGCTGATCGGATTTGGTAATTCCAGAGTAAAACCTTTTGGATCGTTCATTGTAGACGTTAAAATTGATGATCCGTTCTATAACACAGAAAATGATTATTGGAAATGAGCTGCTCCAGCAAGCAGATTTGAGAATCAGTGACTCCGGAGTATAAATAGAAAAGAAGTTACCAGATTCAACTTCAGATGAAGTAGCAGATGTTTTAAAAATCTATATAGCCGATGATGTCAAAGGCGATTTGGTATTCAATGTCGATCTTAGCCACATTAAAAATTGTAAAGTCCACAAGGAGATTGAGGAAATGATAACGCAGTAGCAACCAGTTTGTTCCAAAACAACAAATACATCAACTACAATAGTTCTGAAAGATGAAGAGGGCTATCAGTACCTGTTTGTCGTGGTGGATACATTTACTAAATTTTTTTGGCTATACCTAACTAAATCGACTGGGTCAGACAAAGTAATTGATCGCATAGAGAAACATTCCTTTATTCCCGGCAATCCTGAAAGAAAAATATCCGATCGTGGCTCCGCTTTTATATCCAACAACTTCAAAGATTATTGTGAGCAACAAAGAATTCAGCACATCAAAATTGCGACCGGAGTACCATGAGGAAACAGCCAATTCGAACGACTTAACAGAAGTCTTATACCAATCCTCGCAAAGTTTTCTGTAGAAAGTCCAAGTGTGTGGTACAAGCACGTTAACTTCTGAGGGTGCAACAGTTTTTGAACGCGGCAGAAAATTGTGCCATAAAAATGGGCCCTTTTAGGTTGTTGATTGGGTTAAATATGAGATTTCAAGAAGACGTCGAACTTAAAAACATCTTAGAGGAAGAAGTCCTGGAATCGTTCATGGAGGAACGAAATGAATTATGTGAACGGCGAAAAAGAGTATTAAAACAATTCAGCAAGAAAATATTAAAACATACAACAAGAAGAGACAAGAACCGCAAGTCTATGAAGTTGGCGATCTCGTTGCTGTCCGTCGTAAGTTTTTTGGTTCGTATAAAGTTCTGCAGAATAAGTCGTGTCACTGATATGTTGTTGAAAAGATTGGACAGATTGAAGGCCCAAAGCAAACCATAACCTGTTTTGATAATATGAAACCATAATGGCCGAAATGTGGGATCGCAAGGGTTAACAAACACCAGCGCCACTGACGAATTTGAGGAGAACGAGAGTTATCAAGAAAATGGCGTATCGTGCAGCCACATAAAGAATTGAAGTTTCTTTTTTTTTTTCGTATGTATCAATTAACCTCGGCATTTTAAATGTGACCTTTAACAATTCAAAATTAGGCGACATTTTTAGTAATTAGAAATTAGAAAAAACATGTATTCTATTCTCATTTAGTGAGTAGCGAAGCAGAGTGCAATAAGTTGTATGTTTTGGATGTTTAAAATTTATAAATTTCACAGTGATGGAAAGAGAGACTTTCGAAATTTTATAAACTAAATTCATAAATTTAAGATCCCGACATTTTTTTAACCTCTAGGTTATTTTTAAAGGTTTCAAAATCCCAATTTTTTCTTAATTAACCTAAGATCTAAATTTCAACGCTTGACAATTCAATTTCTTTGTTATCCATATAATGCGGGGTGGTCCTTTTTAAATGGGTTGACAGATTTCCATCAACCCAAATATTAAAATCCATCGTTAACACCATTATTAATTGATTGTTCCATATATTGACAAGTAAATAATTGATTGGTCAGCAATTTCAAAGCGTTAAAGATAAATCAAAAATGTAACACTTACGAGTATAATAACGAAAAGAAAATATAAACAAATTTAAGAAAAAGTGTTAAAAGCATGATCAATTTGATAAATATATTATGTATTATGAGTTTTGGGTATCAACACTCTCATCTTATGTGTGTGTTACATAATATTAAGTGTACCGACAACATCGCTTATCCATTTCTTTTAAGTTCTCATGAAAAATAAACACCACAGATGAAAATAAAATAAAAACACATCCAGCTATTTAATTCATTAGCATATATTTATGAGTGATAAATAGAACCATCAGCACAACGGTATTATATGTGCTTATATATACATACATATATGATAGTAACACACAAAATAAAAAAATTGTAATGTTTATTTATTCAATTAGATATGTAATGATGGTGCGATAAAATGATAGCAGCTATTTAAAAAGATGCGCAACGAAATTTTTGCTCTGGATATCGGGGAGATATAAAAATTTTGTTTATTATTGTGCAAATAAACCAGGAATTTTATTTTGCTCGCGAATTTGATTCCTACCTCCGTATCTTTTCCATATCGTCGTTTACTACATACAAACCATTTTTAATTTAATTTTTATGTTAATTTCTGTGCAAATATTTAAACAAACCATTTAGCTTTGGTGCTTTGGTGCTTTTACTGGCGTACAATACACAACACAATAGTCATCGTAAATCGTGCAAATTTTTTAATTTTTGTTGTCGCTTTGTGTTATTTGTTTTATATTCGGGTTTCTATTTATTTATTTATTTATTTTACTTTTCCGTGGTTCTTGACTTTTGAGACAATAAATTGTTTTCCTTTTTTTTTTGTTTGCGCCACAAGAGATACCGTTCTCTCTTGTCGTACATAATTTATAGAGGAACTTTTTTTTTTTAATTAAAAACTTTTCAACTACTACTGGGGTACATCTATACAGTTCTACATTCACAAACCACTTGATTTGAATAAGTGCTGTCACATACACTTCATATTTTACGTGTATGTCGTTTTTTTTCAAAAGACTTGTATAGAAACGTTACTACAAACAAATGTGTCTGCTGTTTGTCATTTTTTTTATTTTATAAAGTAAAAATCAAGTAGAGGATTTTAATTCAAACATGTATAGATCTCATTAGAATAAGAGAAAATATTTATTTTGAATTTATACAAAATATTTTTAAAAACGAGCATTGAAGAAAAGAACATTGTATTTACAAAAGAAATGAGTTTTAATTTGAGTTTTGAGTGTGTCGCTTTTAAAAACGGTTTCAGATCAAGTACTTTTGTGTTATTTAAAAAATACTGTGTATACACTTTAATTGCCACTCAGACAACACACAGTGTCTTTACACGCTTTATATCAACAACATAAAATTATATAAAATGTTCGTAGGTTCGCAAATAAACAACAATATACAGTATTTATCCAAATTTACAACAATTATTATTTTATAACTGGACTAGATTTTGGTTATCGCATATATCCACATAAACACAATTTTGGGTGCTGTTAAGTGTGTACGTGATAGAATTTCGGTCCCAAAATAGCTACCCATGTACACATATTTATATACAAATAAATTATGGTAAAACATTTTTGGAATATTTTTCGGTGTGATTTTTCCAGTTCCTGGCTACACCAAAAATAAAATACCATTCGAGTTAAAAAAAAAAAATAAAAATAAAAAATTAAATTTATGAAATATTTGTTTGAATGTAAAAGGGTGGAAATAAATATGACCTATTGACATTTTGACTTTTTCGACTTTTTTTTATTTTTATTTTATTTTATATTTTTGTTTGAAAAATGGAAATATTTACTTTTGAATGGGATTAGTAACATTGGTGCGGTATTGAATGAACATCATGGATGGATTAGTTGGGAATGTAAAATTATGTTGTATATACCTACAACATATACATATGTATGTAGTTTGTTGTTTGATATCCTTTTTTTTATACCTCAAGCAGTTTGATGTGGCCTTTAATTTATTGATCCAATTTATTGTTGCTTTGAGTATAATTTAAGTTTGAAAAGCTCATTGGATTTAAATTTGTATGATATTTGTTATACAATAAATTTTGTTAATCAAAAAACAACCGAACTTATAAACTTTATTTTTCGGTTAAATGTTGCTCTATAATGTACTTCTACTTTGAAAATTAATGTTACAAAAAAAGAATTGTTGCGGATACTCATTTGCCTTTTTTCGAATACTCGGCTACCCAGGTAATTTGATCGATTAATCCGGATAATGTTATTTAAATGAAATATCGAAAAACAAAATTGGAGGATTTTCCCTATTATGTCACTATGTGTAGGGACTGCTTGTACCTCTGCTCGATAATTCTCGTAATAGTATTTGCTTCTGTCTTTTGGCATTCCGATCGTAAGTTCAAATGGGTTTCGTACCTGATGTGTTATTGCTTTTCGTGCCTCCAAAACGTTGATCCAGTAACACTATTTCCACTATACCCAATGAATTCATATAGTGCAGGAGAATTGCAGGATAATTTCTGTTGTATATCACAGGCAGGTAGACGCATTCGAAAAACATCTCCATATTATATTGATTATGTACGAAGCGAATACCCCTTTTGGTGCTTTGCAATCGGGTGTATTTCCTTGCGAATCAATTGGTCGTAATTTATCGAAAAAAACTCCTGCTGGTCAACGCTTGATAGGGTAACAGATGAAACATGAAGCGGAGTAATTGTTCCTGAAACACATCTCCTGTACGTGTGTGTAATAATAATTGTGATAAGAAATCTGTGAGGGACATTCCTCCTTCACCGCTAAATGTGAGCTTCCGCTTATAAAGGGAGCCGCAACTTTAGTCTACACATTGCTGTTGTAATGTGACGAAGCCGTTTCGGGATCCTCAGTCGTTCTTATAATGCGGTGTACCATGAGATTAATTTTACTTATTTTCCTATTATCATCAGTCGCACAATAAGCCTGTTCCAGTTACTGTTTTAATTTTAAAAGCGCAATTTTCCTTGGCTCGTCAAATTTCCTTTGCATCGCGAATTTTAATTGTTTTTGAATCTGCGTAATCTTAATGACACAACAATCGTAATCAAACTGATATATTTAGAACTCGTCATAGCATAGAGTTGCAAGATGTTTCTTTTCATTTAATGCCATATTTTTGAAAGATGGCCCGAATATGGCCCGAATATGTCTACAAAATTGAATCTGAGTAAATAAATTGGTTTTCTTACACATGGAACATTTGAAAATGGAAACACATTTTGGATGAAGGATATTATCATATAGCATATTCTGAATTTTTTCCAAAAAACCCTTTATAATATCAAATTTCAGAGTAAAATGATTTGAGTTGAAAAGCTTCGATAAGTGAAAGCTCTTAAAACCAAAAGTTCTTGATATTTCATGCAAATACATGATTTATGCAAGTAAAACTTTTAACTCAGTAACGACATTTCTTTATAATATCAAATTTGAAAGTCAAATAGTTTGGTTTGAAAAGCTCTTAAAATTAAAAGCTCTTAATTTAAAATGAGCACAAATATTCTAAATCTTACCCAAAATTCCGTTACTCCTTGTAATATCAAATTTAAAAGTAAAAAGCTTTGATAAGTGAAAGCTCTTAAAAGTAAAGCTTTTCAATTTTTTCAGATATATAATTTATGCTTATCAAATATTTTATTAAAAACCTGAAATTATTAAAAAGCTCCAAAATATTAAGTTCAAACCCAAAAAGTATGAATTCAAGCTTAAAGCTTATTGAAAATAAATATTATAAATTTATTCCAAAATCCCACCTTTCTTTAAACTATCAAATTTAAGAACAAAATGTAAATGATTGGGTAAAAAACTTCGATACGTGAAAGCTCCTAAAACTAAAAGTTCGTTTTTTTTGCAAATACATACATAATTACATACATAATTTATGTTCATGAAACATTTTAACAAAAACCTTAAATTAAGAATAGGCCAAAAAGTGTAAATTAATGATCAAGCTTAAAGCTCATTGAAGTCAAATATTCAAAATTTATCCAAAAATACCACCTTGCTTTATTATATCAAATTTTAGAGTTAAATGCTTTGGTTTGAAAACCTCTTAAAACTAAAAGCTTTCGATGATTGATGATTAACTGTGAGAACAAATACTCTAAATTTTAGCCAAAATCCGTCACCCTTTGTAAAATTTAGTAAAATGGTTTGGTTAAAAAAGGTTTGATAATTGAAAGCTTATAAAATTAAAAGTTCTGTTTTTTTGCAAATATTTTAGCCAAAAACCTAAACGTATGAAAAAGGCTCAACGTTAAAAGTTAAGTTAAAACCCAAACTTGTTTAAAGTAACTATCAAACTTAAAACTAACTGACAATTTTTGCAAATACATACGAGTATTTATGCTTCAATTTTTTAAAAAAACTTACGGATAACTCGATATTTGAGAACTTTCAAGATTATTCAAGAGACTTTGAAAATTCGAAATTTTTGAGATTATTTCGAAATTCTTGAAATTTGTCAAATTTTATTCGAAATTTGTGATGCTTTATCGATATATTTAGAAATCGTCAGAACACTGAGTTGGAAGATGTTTCGTGTCATCTATTCTTGAAATCACACGCTTTTAATTGATGCGAGACTAGATAATAGAAAGATTTTTGTTCAATGAAAGTTTTACTTATTGATTACACGAAGCATTTTTAGGGGCCCAAATGCATTTAAATACTTTTCCAACTCGTCGTGCGGATTTCTGACGCTGAAAGTAGATTGGTCCGGTCCTTTATTTATTTATTTATATATATATTTGATCGCCTGAATGGCAGTATTCCACGTTAATGTGGGCATTAAATGATCGACACAATATTGGGGAGTACGGGACAATCTACCTATTGTCTATCTCTATAGTAACCGGCCTTCCTATTATATTTAAGTCATTCCGACCTCTATTTTCAGCGTCACGGCGATGATATACTGGATATCCATCTCTGGCCTGGGTGTCGTTGACGAAACGCCTAGGATATTTTTTTTTAACAAATATCGTTTTTCATACATGGTGATGTTATATTTTGATCTCCGGAGGGTCCATGGACCATATTTTTTGTCACAATAACGGATAATACTATGTAGATCGTTATCTTTATCCGGTAATTCAGCAACTATTACACTGTCAATTTCATCTGGTTGTGTTTTTTGTTTCCAACCAAAACAACATATGACAGTGTGGTAATCCGCGTTTTTGCCACTCAACAGTGAGAATATGGCATTTGACTTTACCGAATATCTCGCCTTTTGTGAATAACAAAATTTTTTTCATCTTTAAATGGAATACCCTGGAAATTATGTCATGACGATCAAATGACCGCTGGCTAGGTAATAGCTCCTCCTGTATCTCTGGCCATTTCGGGTTGGAAGTAAATGTCACAAATAAATCGGGTCTCCCATAGTTTCGGACGAACGACGTAGCATACTGTACGACGTAGTTCCTTAGTTCATATAACGCGGGGATCCTGTGAAAGTTGAAGGCAAGATGACGTGTTGTCCAATATCTGCAGGGAAAACTGCTAATTTATATATTATGGCTGCTTAATGCAGACTGCAACTCGTTGATTAAATCTATTTTTAGGTTGGAAGCAACATTACATCGCAACGATAATTGATCGGCATCAGATATGAAATAAATTTGTAGAAACTGCGGACTTTGACCTGAAGGTGGGAGGAGACTACTAATTAAATAGTACACCTGCCTTCTACCTTGTAGGCATAAAGTTCCTTCATGAATTTCTTTAGCACAGAATTACGTCAACACATACTGCCTAACAAAAGATCTTTTTTTGGTTGTGGTGGTTCCTGTATATTAGGGAGAATCACTTTGCCCCAAACACAACACGTACCGTTTACTTCATCACTTCATTTTTTAGCAATGCACTTAGGGCAAGTTTTCTTCATTTGTCCAATTTTAACAGTGTTTTGCTGAGCATAATTTATATTAGGATCATAATTGAAAGCTGATTTATTCCCGTGAGCAACAATTCGATTACGCGCTCTAGTCGTAGATATCCGCTGTTTTTCTGCGGGTTTGTGCTGGGAGCGTTCGGCGCTAGATTGCCTAACACGTGCATCTAAGACATACTATCTAAGGCTAGCAAGCCGCTCGGAGCAAGTTCAGTACTGGACTCCCACGCACTCGCTTGTGATATGGACTGTCTATGACTTGCGAGACACTGCGTAGTTTCAGGGAAGGACTCTTCCGCTCAGCGTATTTTAGCTGATCTTGCCTGAGATGTTTGCCGTGAAAGTTGTGATTTTCTTTTAGGTATGGAGTTATAAATTATTGCTGTATTTTCTTTATACTAAAGGTCTTGCATCAAATTTCATTTTTTAACCAGTTTCAACGGTTTTCCTTGGATGAATGATGATTTTTGATTATTTCTATTGCGTCTTGGTTTATTTCATCTGTTATTGAAAACAATAAATTTACTTAATAAAATAATAATCAAGAAAAGGTCGACAATTTTAAAAATGCATATACACATACCACAGAATGAAATTTTTATTGTTCCTAATTTTCATCAAATTATCGCTATGTGAATTGACTTGATAAAAACCTAAGCCTCCCCATAATTTTAGCCAAAATTGGTTTTTAATTTTGTTGGGAAATGATTTTTGATTAGGGGGAATTTCCATGAACACAAAGCCGTAGATTTTCGACAAAGGTAATTTGATATTTTGATGGGATGAAATTTGAAATTTTTTTTCAAGATCGCTATTCTTTAGATCAGCTAACCGCCGTTTCAGATAACTTTGTATTTTATTATCTTTCAATTTTTATTCGTAATTTAAAATTACTTCTATATATAAATTTATTAAATATGCATTTTTTTTTTTAATTCCAGGTAAGCACAAAACCATGTTACGATTAAAATCAATGTACACGCAAAAAAGAAAGGCATTAAGGTGTATTTATTGTAAAATCATGTAAGTAGGTAAAACAAGAGGCTTTGTCAGAGGTGATTAAATGAAATTTATTTCAATTGATAACCAGCGACGAAAAAAAAATCGAGACGGTGAAGTGGGGATTATCAGCATACAACAAAAATAAATATTTTAATAAAATTCAAAATGAAATCGATAAATGTTGTAACATTTTTTGTGTGTGTACGAGTATGTGTATTAAACGAATCCAAAATGTTTTCTTCTTATTTTCATGGCTAAGTGGGCCTATATTACTTCTTCTTTATTTTTCATGTTTGTTTGCTTATTTGGTGTGTGTGTGTGTGTTTTCCATCCGAAATTATTTTACTTAAGAACAACAAGATGGAGATGATGGGGAAGGGAAAAAATCACAAGAATAACACAAAATATGTGAATTGAATGAAATTTATTTTGTTGCTGCTGCTGTTTTTTTTTTTTTCTTAATATTTACCTCTTACAAGACGTTGTAATATATATGTACTACACTTCCACAGAGAGAGCGGAAAATCCTAATTCAAGTAACAGATGCTGTGTATGTGTGTGTGTATGTTATTTATTTTGAATTGTTTTTCCTTTTCCGAGTTGGTTTTTAAAGTCTTATATGCGTAAATGGAATTAATGTTGTTGTTTTGTGTAGATATCAAAACGAAAAGTGTACCTAAACTTTTATTTTCAGTTTCAATTCGTTTCGGTTTTGTGTGCTAGGGTGAATATACAGTAAAGTGTTAATCTATTCATTCTATAATAACAAATTCCAATTCGTTTCGTGTAACGCGCGTATTTTCGAAATATTTTCCAGAAAATTTACGAAAAATCAATATCTCATATAAAATTCCAGATAAACTAAACACAAAAACAATATCTTAAATTTATTTCGGTTTTATTTTATTTTTTTTTCTTATCTACTCTACAATGATTACCTTTATAATTATTCAATAAAAACGTGAGTGGAATTAATAACACATTTTCGAGAATATAGTAAGTTTTTGTTCGTATATAAAGTTTGTTTAACAAACTCATCTTCAAGTCTTATACACAAATGAGGTTAAAACGCCTAATTTTGCGCTAGAGTAGGTATATGTTAATTATTCTTATAATGAACAGATTCTTATCTAGATGAGAGTTATTATGTCATAATTTTATTTGATAATTAATGTATTTCAAGACTATTATGGAATTTTTAGGTCTATTTAATATAAACCTTTCTCTTGCACTGTATGGAGCACGACTGGCACCGCTCGGATTTTGCTTCTAACTTCATTGGATAATTTTTTTGATTTAATCTAAATCACCGGTTTTGAATAGACGTTTAAATCGACTTTTGGCGCCAAATGAGGCGTATTGCAATAATCTGAATTGTGATTTAAATTTAAAAATATTTTAAACAATCGAAGAAGAACTTTTTCTGAAAAAAATTTTCAAAGAGCCACACTAATACAAATTATTGCGAAAAAAAATTTTAGGTGAAATTCTGGAATATACAACTCGAATCGAATTGGCTATTCCTTAACTGCTTTTAGTGAAATTTGGTATGCGCGATCGAAATGGGATTGTAAAATGAATTTTGCATACAATTCTGAAATTACTGGCATAGAACTAAGCTACTCTTTAACTGATTATGATGAAATTTGACACGCATTTCATATTTCAGAACTTTATCCAAAAAGCATTTTAGAATCCCATTCCTATCGTGCATGTTAAATTTCACTAAAATCGGTTAAGGAATACCTAAGCTCCATCCTAGTTGGACATATTCCAGATCTTTATCCAAAAATCATTTTAGAATTCCATTTCCATCGCGTATGCCAAATTTCACCAAAAATCGGTTAAGGAATAGCCAAGTTCCACCCTAGTTGGTAATGTTCCAGAACTTTGTCCAAAAATGTTCATTATTATTGGCCATATTCTATAATTCCATTTCCATCGCGCATATCAAATTTCACTAAAACGGGTTAAGAAACAATAAAATTTAACCTACACTTGAACTTGATTAAGAAATCACGCCCAAAATATTCCAGGAACAGACAATGTAACATTATTCTTAACCAACTGTAACCGATATATTTTCAAAATTTGGAATTTATAACTATATGTCATAGCTCTATATGAAACCATTTCCGAAGATGTACCTCGAATTTTGCTTTTAAAACTGGGGTAATATTTCCACCATCTACGTAATCGATATACATATTTACTTGAATAGGAACTTATCGTTTATCTACAATACGTCATTGTCATGCAATGACATGTTTACTGACAACCCTACTAATACTTTTAACACCTACAGGTTCTTCTTCAGAACATTTACTGAATTCTATGAAATTAATTGGCAAGCAATTCAAATGCGTTAAACACTCTTTTTTGGTTCGACCTTTCCATTAAAATACTTTGATTTACGAGCTTCGACATTCACTCTTATTCCACATTTTGCACATGAATATCGTCGATTCTTCCAATATGCACATACGAAAATACGAGATTGTGAAAACTATTGTTGTGATTTCAGCTGATTTAACCTAGTTAGAACAAAATCCTATGCGATATGACCTTGTTTTTCACATAACTGACAATTTGTAATTAAATGAATTTGGAGTTTGGATAATGCATTAGATCGGCTCGTTAGGGTTTCTTCTCAGAGTTATTTCTCTTTACGTCTTTTGTTGTATTTACACCCTCAAGTGCAGCACAAGCTTCGTTGAGTTCGAATAGGAATCTTTCGGTCTGAAATGGGTATGCTTAATATCTTCCTTCTCGCCCTGTTGAACTCTACTAAGATTAATTTGAAATATGTCCCAATAACTGTTTATTACTAAATTTAGTGACTAATTTAACCTTTAAATCAGCCCAACTTTCGGGTGGATCATAACAAATTACTTTGAACCCTTCTTCTCTCAATTTTATTTTAATAAACTTTAAAATTCGTTATATGCTCCCCTTTTAAGAATCCTTTAAAGCATTTTAAATAATATCGCAACATGCTAAAATGTTATGGAGATTATTCAGCATTCCATCAAATTTATTTTTGATAGAATTGGGCTCACTCAATTTAAAGTAGCAATTTAAAATCAGTCTAACAGAGAACATGCGAGTACTTTTGGCCATAGAACTGCTCAAGCTTTCGCTGGTAAACTTCTGGAAATTAGAGAGGGTCAGTTATCCGTCCAGAGCTGGTTGTGCGAGAGGGCCATTTTTGCAGCGAAAAAGATGAGGCAGTCAATTACTCACCAGAGTTTCTCAATTGTATCGATCCTGCTGGATTGCCACCACATCATCTCTGACTTAAATTTTTGGTATCCGGACATTTTACTATGGAACCTAGACTCGCCGAGGTTATGCAATGGAACACGTGTTTGAAGAAGTTGTTAAAGAATGTATTAGAATATATTGACTGGAAAGGGAAAAAGCAAAACAGAATTTATTTCGTGGATACCGCTGGTGCCTACGGAGTTGGTATTTATTTTAAAAGGCAATTCCATGATAATAAACAAGTCGCACGGGCAATCTTTATAGTGATGTGGTATTAATTTGAGATCTCCTTGTTTTTCAATGAGCAACTTTATGCTTCATGCTGAAGGGTGGTTTCTCAATTTAGGCATTTTTGAACCAGAAGGCCAACTATTAAATTGAGTAGCAAATAAGTTTTACAATTTAAGGTTATCTATGATTCGATAGTAATGATTTGAAATATTCTAAAATTATATTAGATCAATGCTTGAGAATTTTGTTCTAAACCTTTTCTAAAAAACAAAAACAAATGCTTAGTAAACGACCAGCATATAATTCATGAGCGCATAAAAGGCTAATCTTTAAAGTTTGAATTTACTAAACCAGTTACGACGAAAATCACCTTAAGTTTAAATTGAACGGCCTATATTTAATATTTGAATTTACGAAACCATCCTTGACCGGCACCTTGCCGGAAATGAAATTATGAACAAAATTTAGGCCGCGATCCATTCTTGACTTAAGATAATATTGGAGACATTCTCTTGGAGCTGAGAGGGTTAGATAAAAACAATAAAAACAAACAAATCAAAATAAAGAAAAAACCGAAAAAATGTGAAATATAATTTTAGCTTAAGATAATGCTAGGAACATTAAAAAGGAAGACCCTATTAAATTTTTGTTAATTACAATAGCTGCATTTCTTGACGCATGGTGATGATGATCAGATCAAGATTTATATGGGAAGCAATAACAACATTTGCTCCAACATTGGCTTTAGATCATAAATGATGATCTGAAAATTGGCGCAGCTATTAAAATGTAGGTGAAAAATAATTTTGTATGAAGTAGTTGGTAGCAGTGAAATCAACAATAAAATTAAATATCGAACTCATTGTATCTGTTCTTGTATTTATTTGTTTATTTATTAATACATAAATTTTGGCACACCCTATTTTGAGCAGGAGCTCATTCATCATAGGGTATACATAATTGACCAAAATAAAATAACGTACAAAATGAAGTATTAATTAGCGCTGCCGGTATACTTTGTCCTCAGACCTTAATCGGTTTCCCTTAAATGGTAAAAGATCCTAATTTCAGGTCTTAAACAAATTGTATGGATTGGTTTTAGTCCAAATTAACATAGCTGCTACAATTTGGCCTTGAGTTGCCCTTAAACTCAGTTAATACCGTTCAGTACAACCTTTAGGATCCTTGCGGTTTAAACATTTTGGCATTTCAGATTATTTGTATTAAGAAAATAACACAAAATCACAATTTGTATTAACACAACAAAAAAATTTAAAATAATAATTTTTACTGACTTTAGAGTCAAAGCCATCTAAATGTTCGCATGAGAATTGTATTCATTATATTTTTGTAGAGGAAAGAAGCGACAAAGAATATAAAGAGTACAATATTTGTATGAGTAGGCAGATTCAAAACCAAACGAAAATCTCTTTGCGCAGACAGAACCAATGCTAAGTGACTTTGGTAAGTTCTCTATTTTACTATGAGAATAATTATCAGCAATTTTCGAAAAATGTTTTGATTTGCAACATTTGAGCTACAGAATTGATATGTTTAAAAGATCTACAATATGTTGAACAAGCAATATATCGTTGTTCAATGTACATTTCGTAACAACAAAAAATTAAATCATGTTAGCTGATGCCCGGAACGCTTACCTGATTAACACGGATCATTTTCTCTGGTTTATTAGTAATAATGAGAGCAAGTTGCTTAAATCTAGTGGCAGTAAAATGGGTTGGATCAACATAAACAATTGACAAGCCGATAGCCTGAAATATCAACTTTGTTATTTGGGATAGCCAGTGGCGGATTAAGGTCGGTTGAGGCCCCGGGCGCAGAAGAAAAATTAGGCCCCTTAAAAAAATAGAGAGAGACAAGAAAATAAAAATACATGTTAACGATATTTTTAAATAAATAATAGCTATTTATTCAACCTGGGTGTTGATTCTCTAAAAAATTAAATAATGTGTAAACGTGAAACCTTGTAAAAATCAAAGCTTATTTTTATCGGTTTGCAATTTTCGATTTGATTACTACTAAAATATTATCGAAAAATTGCAAACTCATAAAAGTAGGCTTTGCTTTTCAGAAATTTTCTCATTTACACACTGGGTGGTTTCTTTGATTCATTCTGGATATTCCAGACATTTTGAAAGTGATGTAAATCGTTATTTTATTCATCTATTCCTTTTTCAATCCATTCCTTTATTTATTCGGAATATTCAGAATGTATTCTTTTCGTACTACATCGAAAGGTGGAATAAATGGAATATTTCATTTGACGATTTGTAATTATGTTTGACGCTTACAACTTAAATGATTAAATTGAATTAAATCGTACATATTATGGAAAATGAAATTATTTTATTATGATACATTTAGGGATATATCCTCCAACAGTGGCACTATTCTGGTTTTCCCGGGGAATTGGGAATTGCGAAATAATTTATTGTGACTTGTTTTAGTGTATTTTGGTATCATTTTTTCCAAAGCATACTGTGGCGATTGGTATTTTGTTCAAATTTTGGGAAAAAATAATTCCATTTTCACACTACTGCCTACTGTGTAATTCCCAACAAAATTTTTAGGGGAAAATAAACAACAAAATTGCTTTGAAATGGAAATATTTTTTCCCAAAATTTGAACAAAATAGCAATCGCCACAGTATGCTTTGGAAAAAATGATACCAAAATACACTAAAACAAGTCACAATAAATTATTTCGCAATTCCCAATTCCCCGGGAAAACCAGAATAGTGCCACAGGTCGCAAATAAACTATTTGCGCTTCAAAATCTGACTACTCGATTGATTTTAACATGAGTTTTTCAATTGAATTTTTTTTCGTGTTTTATTTGCTTTTGCGACTGAGTAGTAGAAACATTAAACATTAAAAGTTACCACCGACTTTTTGCCGATGCAAATAAAATCAAGTAAGTCAAGACAATTAATCAGGTCAATTATAGAATCCGCGGGAACGAGTCAATCGCGGATCGAAAATTACATATAAAAAAATTTGGAAACAATAATTTTATATCATAGTTTCATTGAAATTCCTTTGGATATTTTTACAATTCATCAAAAAAAAATTGTTTTAGAAACGCAATAAAACTATTGCGTTTGGTTTGTACGAGAATCAAAAAATATAAATTGTATGTAAATCAAAGAAATTTTCCAGGATACTTTAATTTACACCAATTGTTTCCTATTTTTTTATATGCAGTTTTCATTTTTTTATATGCAAATCATTTATTTTTTCATATTAAAATTGCTGACTTGCGACTGGATGGAGGATATATCCCTTAATTGTGTAAGGCGTAAAATAATAAATTTTTGCAAAAAATATTTTTAGTTTTATTACACGATAATAGTTTTAAATAGAGCTTGACGGATACAAAATATCCCAGGTTATATTTTTTAAGATAATTAAAATTAATATTATATTGTGTGTTTTCACGTACACATTATTTGCAACTTCAATTAATTATAGTGAAACTATTTATTTATTAAACTTAATTTGTTTCCTAATCTTAAAAATTAAAAAACATCGAAAATGGAACCATTGGGAAAATTTACTATGGAAAATGGTACCATTTATTCCAATCTGCACCCTGATTCTCTAAAAAAATAAGATTATGTGTAGACGTGTAAACTTGTAAAAAGCAATGTGCAATTTCTCGATTTGACCTACTAAAATAATATTGAATAAGTCCAAAATCTTAAAAGTAAGCTTTGCTTTTCACAAGTTTGCACGTCTACACAAAATCTTATTTTTTGAGAATCAGGTTGGTGTTCTTTTATTATATTACGTACGGAATATTCCGTGGTCACGTGATCAATATTCTATTCCTTATGTTCTTTCTGTGGAATGAATAAAAGAAAACACCCATTATGTTAATTTTTAGAGAATCAGCACGCTCAGGGCACAGTTATAGAATGCCTCATTTTATGTAACGAGTGGGATATTTACGAAACGAGTGAAGCGATTTGCGCAAAATCGCACAAGTTACAAAAAATGATATTTCCAACGTGTTACATACAAGATTTTTTTCTAATTTTGTTATAAACAGTAAATTATTGAATTTTGAGAAAAGAAAGTCTTTGGATAGTTAGGCCCTTTTCCAATTACCGACTTATTTCAAACTTATTGACTTATTTGACGCCATCTTGAATAAGTCAATGAAGTCATTCCAATTGCTTTTATCGACTTATTTGAAAATTTTTGAAAATACACAATAATTAGATAGAATGTTTCCATGACACCAAAAATAAATAAGTTTTCTATAGTAAAAATTACTAAAGAATAAGTCACCTTTTCAGCAGACTTATTTGAATAAGTTCGAATAAGTCAATAAGTCGGTGATTGGAAAACAGCCTCAAACTCCAAATTAATTTTAAAATTTTTTGGAAATCAAGTAGGCCCAAACTGATATTTTAACGAATATTTCCTCACTAGCTAGCTATGAAATATTGCTCATTTAACAGTATGAAAAATATATCGTTTCAAAATCTACTACGATTTTGAAAAGTCGTATTTTGTAACCAAATTGGAAAATAGTACATTGTATCATCAGGATTACAAGTGATACTTTATTTGACGAGCAATTATATTTGCATGCGAGGCAAAGCGCAGCGTAGCCGAGAAAGTTCAAAGATTGCGAGTCAAACACAATTAAAATCCGAATCCACCGAAGAAAATTCATTGCGTACACTAATTATAAGTACAAATTACACGCATTTAAAATTTCTAGATTGAAAATTTTATTGAAATATTTTGTATATCTAAGGAGCCATTGACGTTTTTCCGTTTCTGTATTACCAGGTTATGACGTGTTCTTTTATGATACCTGCCACCAGGTCATAAATACATATTAAATTTATATTTTATTTCGAATTGTTGACTTTTGTCCATTAAATCCAATTGGCTATTTTCTTGGGAACAAAATAAACTCAAAATAATTCGAATTTAATTTTGGTTAACAAAATTCGCTTATTACTTGAAACAACGTTATCTTTATCTGTAAACATTTATATTAAATTATTAACCTATTTTTTTTTTTCTTCAACACACATAGTCATTTAAACATTAGAAAAACTAGAAAGTTGGAGTTTAGCGGGGCCCCCTAGAAGTCAGGGCCCCGGGCGCGCGCCCGGTGCGCTCGCCGTTAAATCCGCCAGTGGGGATAGCCGTTATAATTTCGTCTACATAACAATAATAGAATGTCGGTTGAAAAACTAATGAATTTATTTATTTATTTAGTCAACAATGTAAATACATATGTACATATTCTGACTACCACATCACCACAATATTACAATATAAAAAATGGACTAAATTATAATTTAAAAAACTAAATATAAACAAAACAAAAATTAAAAAAAAAACTCTTACAATAAACGTTTTTTGAAAAACTCTTTCGAAATGTGAAAATCAAAACATTTGTCAAGTGCGACAAGAACTTTCAATGATGGCTCCGTGCTGTTATGGTTATTGCTACAAAAAGGAATACAAAGAAAACCAGGGAGTAATCTTAAACTTCTCTGGGGAACATAAATGCTAAACTTTCCAAACAATTCTGGGCACTCAACCCTAGAACATAGAATATCGCGACCAAACACAGCACAGGCTATTTCGTGTCGACGATCTAGACTTTGAAAATTTAGCAATAAAAGGCAATAACGCCTTAGTCACCAAAGCGGATAAGGGAAAAACCATTGTAATTTTGGATACGGATACTTACAACAACAAGATACAAGAGTTCATAAGTAAAAACAACATACAAACACTTGATGAAGATCTTACTGAAAGATACAATAAAAGTATAAAAGACATAATTACAAAATCAAAACACTTATTAAACAGCAGAGAGATACGATTGTCTAAAATGATTAAACCAACAGCACCTGTAATACGAGGGATGCCAAAAATACATAAACTCGACATACCTTTAAGACCAGTAATGAATTTTACATCGGCTCCGACGTACAAAATCGGAAAATAATATGATGTTTAATAATATCAAAATCGATAACGACCATTCAGTAAAAAATAATGTGGAACTGGTGAATAAAATAGAAGGAATACAAATACCAACCAATGCCAAATTTGCCTCTTTTGATATTACGGATATGTACTCCAATATACCAATTAGCGAAACTTTGGAAATCGCTAGGGAAATATTTGTAAACAACAATGTGGATTTTCGGATCGTACAAGAATTAATCAAATTACTAGAAGAAATTACCAGTCCAAATTATTTCAAATTCCAAAATAAATTTTACATACAGACTGATGGTCTCCCTATGGGTAGCCCTTTATCAGGTACTTTACGAATACGAATTTTAAACAACAGAAATAAATTTTACAAAGATGTTAAATACTGGCACAGATATATAGATAACATTCTGATTTTATATTCGGGTACTTGCAGACAGTTAGACAATTTTCTAAATTTCTTAAATAATGTTCATCAAAAAATTAAATTCACTTTGGAAATTGAGGAACACAAAAATATAATTTTTTTGGATTTAAACATAGAAAGTTCTAACAATCAACATAAATTTAAAATTTATCGAAAACCTACGCATTTAATTCAAAGATTGAATAGTATTAAGATGTCCGAACAGGACTATAAAGATGAACTGAAGGTTATCAAATTGATCGCAAGCCAGAACGGGTATCAACCTGATAAAATTGATAGCATGAATACGGCATATCGAAGCAAAATTGATTACCAACAGTTCACCACATTGAATTCCGGCGATGGTAGACAGGATACGAGATATATCAGCGTGGAATACAATCAAAATTCCATTAAACATTTACAAAAAATATTTCAAAGTTATGGCTATAAAATTGCGTTTAAAAACCAAAATTCTTTAGAACAAAAAATTCAACTGAAGGACAACACAATTTTCGATACCGGCGTTTATAAATTGACATGTTCTGATTCCCCATCATTCTATATTGGTCAAACTGGTAGATCGTTCAAACAAAGGTTTAAAGAGCATATAAGAGGTATGGGAAAGACCAGAACTGATTCGAATTTCGCACAACACATAAATGAAACACAACACTGTATTTGCCAACTAAATGGGTTGAACTTGATTTTATGTACTGATTCCGGTTCGCCGTATTTTATCATAAATCAGCACAATCGCCGTCCAAGTTCAATTGCCTTATTTAGTTTGAAGTAAAATGTATTATGTATCTCGTATGTTGTTTTCTTAGTTAAATGTATCTCGTATCCAGGTGAATTTTCCAAAAGGTCTCATAAATTTCGATAGCTGTTCTCCGTGTCCAAATTGATATGTATGTCCCAAAAAATATCGTTGAATTGTTCTCGTGTCCAATTAATTCCGGTAGATAAATAAAAAATTCGCGGTATATTTTGGTTATAATTTTATACTTTATTCTTCTAGTCCACAGTTGAGAATGAGCTGTATCAGCTGTAAATTATTATTTTATTACCAATATTTGCAACATGATAGAAAACTGGTTTACATACTATAATCTTAAATTTATGATTTTACATTTTTTGAAATTAAGTATATCAGCGCCGTCTAATAGAGAAAAGTTTCCCTATTTGGCTTACATAAATTTTAATTAAATACAGTTTGAGAATCTCAGATAATTAAGAATATGTCAAAACGACTGAATACTTGTTTTCGCAGTGCTTAATTAATTTAGTTTGTTTACAAAAAATGAAATTGATTTTAATATTGGGATATTGAAACAATTAATTAATAAATTTAATTGAGAATTAATTAGTTTCAATATCTCAGTATTATTGTGATAATAATTACTAAAATAATTTGATGTGCTGACAATTTTACTAAACTATTTTTAGTGTAAAATTGCTTGTATGCTAGAATCAGCTGTTTTATGCGTCTCAGATAAGTTTTGTATTATTGTTTTTCTAATAACTTGATACTTTGTGTTGTTTTGTTTTACTTTCAGGAATCGCTGTAAACAAACACAACTACATAAATTTGGAAATATTGTTGTTAAAATAATTAATAAAAGGCGATTTCGGTACGGTACACGAATGTCTAAATCTCGATTGGGAGACGGTAAACGTCGCAGTGCATAAATCAAAAATTGTTTCTGAATGCTTTCAATTCGATCAGCATCAATCCTATAGAATGGATGCCATATAACTGCAGCAAACTCCAAAACGGACCTAATATAGGTAACGTAAAGAGACCTTAACTTTTGCTTGCGTGAACATATATGATATGATGCAATCCAGGCAACTGGAATGAAATCAGCACCGAATGCTATCAATTTCTGTAAAATAATCTTATGATTTATTTATCGAAAGCTTTGGAAATTTTGTCTTTAGCGCCAAATTTTTCACATTTTCCATCAATAACTTTGTATTGAGCGAAAAAATTTGTTTATAAATTTTGTTATTAAAAGAAAATTCCGGTAATAAATAAAACGGTATGTAAAGCTGATAAAAATTTAACTTTCGTCAATTCTTTTTAAAAATTTTGATTTTCGACATATTACGCTAAATTCGGTAAATTCGAATATATTTAACAGTAAATTGTGCACTTACTATAAAATTAGCACACAGTATCTCAAAAACAAAAATCCTTAGAATATTAGAAAAGAGTGTAAAATTTTGAGTCAGAATATCGATAATTTTACGAAACATAGGAAAAGCCATTTTATTACATCAAGGGAGACTTTCACAAAATAATAAATTTATAATTTGTTCTTGGCTTTCGTATAGGTTAAGGTAATTGGTTAAAATAAGTAATATTCAATTTGGTAGAAAATGTTTGTCCAAGAAACCTCAATTCCATATTTGTTTGAATATCATAATCACTTAACTAACCATTAAAGAAATATTTAGAACGTCATATTATCAAAGTGATTTTTTAACATTTGTGAAACTAGAATTGTATTAAAATGCATCTTCAACAAATCTATAATTAATGTGTTAAATACAACAATTTGTATTAATTTAACCAACTTTCTGACACGATAAAACACCTACTTACATAAACACATTAAATCCGCTCAAAATACAATAATATATTAAGTGCCATTTATTTAAGTACATTGTAAAGCTTTATTTTATTACACAGCACACACAACATTATAAAATTAAAAACATAAATATTCTATTTAAAAACTCTTTATATTTACATACGATACGAGTATGTACTAGCAAATAAAAAGGTATCCACAGGTGTTAAAGACGATAATCTTTTTACATTTCATGCACCTTTTATGACAATAATTATTATTATTGTATAGAAAAACAACCAACTCCAAGCACAATAACATAAAATATTTAAATATGGCGAGAAATGCTAGAGAAATGCTTTTAAAACATGAAATTAAATATTATTCCATCTACTATGTACTATCCACCATATTTACCGTTTGGTATGGAACAATGATATTTATTTAATCACGGCATGTAAAACGTGAAATCACGCAAATCAATAAATTATTATAAATAATTAAATGTAAACTGATTTAATTTTTATTTTTATTTATTTTTGGTGTAAAAACCGAACAGTATAATTATTGTTATTATTTTTATTTTTTGTATAATTTATTAATGTAAAATAATATTTAGTTTGTCATTTTTTAATGTTTGGTTATTAATTATTATTTTTATGATTACAAGTTATAAGTTTAAATGTAAACCAGCAGACGTACATACGTAAATAATTGTTGGGTATTTTTTTATAATTTTAATTTTAATACTCTTGTTGTGTGCAGCGTACACGTATTCGTATATTGAATTTCTTTATTTGTGCTTAAGTTGGGATGAACGGATTGAAAATTATTTATTGGCATTGTAAATAATTATGTCAATGTTGGTTTAACATTTTTATTTGTTTAACACGTAGTAATTTGCAAAGGAGGATATAATTGGCTTGAATTTATATTGGATTAATATTTACAGGAAATGCTGTATTTTCTTTGAGGGGTCATAATATGAAATGTTATATAAAAAATTATTGGAAATTAACGATATCAAGCAAGATTATATTACCAAAATGATGAAAATGATAACGAATAGGTTTTATTTTAGAATTTAATAAAATGTTAATTTCTCTTGATATAAATACATATACATATACTATATGTAATTAACCCTGTAATGCAATTAACCGCCTAAAGGTGAACTTTACGTTATCTCTAATTGTGTATCTTTTAGTTATCATGAATATTTTTTCTTTAGTTTTTACATGAGTTATTCTCTTTTAAAGTACCTCGTCATAGCGGTTTGGTTTTTGTTGTTGTATGCCCATTTGCTCAACAACTACGAGTTGAAGTCAAAGTTTTGATAGAAAGTGATTAAAAATTAATGTATTAGAGGGTTAAGTTTTAAAAAACTCCAATATTAGAGAAACCAAATTTTTTATCAAACAATAAATAATAATTAGAGAATCCAGGGGGTCAATTCTCGTTCTATGAAAGAATGGGATGAAAAAAATCTTTCCATTTGGTTTCCATCACGTCTTTCTCATTAGTATATTTCCACGCAACAGCAATATGCGATTCTCGTTGTCCAAATGAAAAAGAACGATGAAAATACGCTGAATACTACACAGCAAACATATTTTATCAAGTTTCATATATATTTCCGCTAGGTGCGCTAGGTAAATGGTGCAAATAGTAGCTAAATAAATGATAAAAGAGATTATAATTTATAATTAGATTTAATCACTCTCTCAAAGAGAGGTAAATAGAGAGTTAAACCAGTTTTCGTCATTGCTTGTCAAAATATAAAATAAATTACTAAAATGGCCAAATTTTATTTAAACTAAACAAAACTAATTATTTAGGGATTTTTCTTAAATGAATTGAAATATTTTTAAGAAATTTGCTTATAAATTAGTTTTAAAGTGACTAGTATTATAGTTTGGTTGCACATTTAACATTAAAATTGCAAATTTAGGTGTTATAAAACTGAATTTCCATATTCATTTATATTCCCACGACCAAAATACTCGGTGAGAAAGTTTTTTTCATATGAGAAGATTTTAACGTCATTATTTTCCTTCTCATGAAACATGAATCGGAAATCTGTATTTCTCACTGAAAATACTTTTCATTGTACTTTTCACAGAACGAGAATTGACCCCCTGCCCATAATTTTGCGACATTCATATTATGTACTTGGAAGGTAATACTTTCAAATATGTATGTAACTACAACGTTGTGTTGATTCATTTTGACGTAGGACCACATCTTTGTTTTCATTATATGAGCCGTTTATTTTGAACGTGGCATAAGTCACATTTGTGCTATTTTCAGATATTTAATGTTTGGCGTTTTAATTTGCCTAAAATGTGTGTGCATACTACATAATACATATATACATTTTGCTTATATTTGAAGATTTGGTAACTTTTTCTTACTATAAATAATTTTGCACCGGAGATGCCAATTAGCTATTTTTTATTACCGTAAAGTGACTTTAGCCACTTTCAAAATTAATAGTTTACGAAATACAAGGACGTAGGTTGGGTCTAATGGGTTATGTTTGGCAAGGAAAAAAAATTAAATTCATTTCAAAGTAAAAAGTAAAAGCAACCAACATAACAGATTTCAAATAAAGGTATATTCACGAATTTATTTATTTTCATTTATATTGATAAAATTCAAAAGTTATAAATTTAAGTATAGAAAAGTAATTAATTCATTTAATATTTGTTATTTATTTAAGTATCATCATCGTCATCAGTAGGAGTGATTATGTCTTACCACTTTGCTTCAAATTTTTAAAATAATCATGGTAAATTGGTGGTATATAGTAGCAAATCCATCTGCATTGATTAAAATTAAAGAAATAATATTTATTTTAATGCTATCGTTACACAAATTTATATTTAAATTCGTTCATAATTTATCGAGTTCTGTCATGAGATATCGAATTCTAAGGTCGTAAGTTCAAATTCGGACATAATTTATCTAATGACTTATTGAGCTATGACCTGTCCTATTGTAGCATACTAACATACAAATTCAAATAAAAACGTCTCGAATTCAGGCACGATATATCAAATTTTGACATCAATAACTTAAATTTTGATTTCACAAAATTAATTTCTGTTACGTCTTATCGAATTCTGATATGTTTTTTCGAATACTCGTATGATTATCGAATTCCGGCAATGAATGTTGACATCCAAAACTCAAACTCTGACATGAATTATCGAATTCTGACATCATAAAGTCAAACGCTGAAGAGATTTTTCGAATTTTATCGAATATCGAATTCTTTGAAATATCTTCTCAAGACTTCAGAATTCGATATATCATCCCAAAATTCGACATGTTATCTCAGAATTCGATATACCGTGCCAAAATTCAAAAAATTGTGTTGCACTCGATATCCGAATATATTTGACCCATTTTACACTATTCGTTATCCGGTTATATTTTCTAATTTTCGGATATTTTTTAAAACTAGAATTTAAACAAAATGTATTTATGTAATTACATGAAAATTAAATCTCTTATTGCAACACAAATAAAAATGAGCATCTATTAAATTGCTAGAAGTTTTTCTCTTTCTTCTTCTCTATTTCCATGCATCGTTTTTACGTAGTGCATACATATATTTCTGTGTCAATATGACATAAGGGAATAACTCTAAAATTCACATTTTTCAGGAAAACGTTTTTAAAATTAAGAGTCGTTCAAAATCGTATGAGTTTTTTGAATTTTTGCTGTTTTAAACGATTATTACGGTTGTTTGTACTTGCTGGATTATTACAAAAAATTGATATGATATGAATTCGAATATGGAGATTTCGAATTTGAAATAATATGCAAAAGGGTATAACTCGAGTTATTCCCTTATGTCATATTGCCACAGATTTCATTTGTAATAACGTTCTTGTGGTGAATTTTTCGTGAATTTAGTTTTAAAATAACATGTAAGAAGTACTTCAACAGTGTCTATTGTGTTTGGAAACATTTCCAAAAAAATAAAAACAACGGCATGTCAATTACGGCTATATGTAAAACAAAAGCCATTATTAGTTAAGTTCTATCGAAGGGTTATAAAATGCTAAAAAGCCCTACAACCGTGTCGAATTGCATTAACAAGTTTTATGAGGTGAAAAGTGTGGAACTTCGTATGAAATTCGAAAGGTTCAAAAGCAAAAATTTTAAATTTTCCATTACAGTGGACTGCTTTATTACGAGGTATTTAAATGTTACCTTGGACGTTCTTCAGCCAGATACATAGACATTTGCCTGTCATATCCTTGGATTGAGTGAAATTAAAGGCCAGGGAAATGCTGAAACAATTCAGTTTATAGTGGAGAGGAAGTTACCCGCTTTCAACCTGAATATTAAAACGGACTTTATACACCCATGATGGTGCGGCCGGTATATGTACAAAAATATGGAAGGAACTTGAATGCAATTAGCCAGTTTTGCCATAATCACGGTTTACATTTGGCCATAGTTAATTGTTTTTATAAAAAAATCTGATAGTGATGCCTATGCAGGCGCTTTTGAAGATGTCGAGGATATAATGGCTAAAAGAAGATCTAGCGCAAGAAGATGCTATGAATGATGATACTGATTATAATTTTGAGGAAAATAAAGAGCTAAACTGTTTACCGATGATTAGTGATTTTGCACAAATAGTGAAGAAGGTACGAACGATCGTAAAAATGTTCAAAACTTCTGCAGCAAAGCATTTAATTTTACAAAACCGTGTATCGAAAAAATTGGGGAAAAAACTGAAACTGCAACTAGACATAAAAGCTCGCTGGAACTCCATGAGTGTTATGATGAGACGGTTTTTACAGCTTGTGGATTGCGTAAACGAAACTCTTGTTGATTTGAATATGGAAACAATCTCCTCGAAAGATGTATTTAAACTCCAAAATCTCCTGAATGTACTCACGCTATTGGAAGCAGCAGTCAAGGAGCGAGGCAAGAACGATGCGAATCTCATTACTCTCGAAAGAGTGTATAAATTGTATTTTTGTTTTATTTTTCCGAATATATTCGAATAATCGGTTATTTTATAATTTTACTATTTGATATCCGAATAGTTCAAGAGTCGAATATTTGAATGCCCTGGATATGACAACTCCAATTTTGAGATGATAAATATCGAATTCTGAAGTCATAAGATGATATATAAACTTCTGATAAGACCTTTCGAATTCTGACAAGAATTGTCGAATTTTGACCGAATATGTCGAATACGGAAAAAGTTCAAATATCGACATGACAAATAAAATTTGACTTGTGACATCGAATCCTTACGTCATATAACGAATTCTAAAATCAAAAATTGAAATTCTGATATAACATCTCGAATTCTGGCATAACATATCGAATTTTGAGATGATATACGGAATTCTGAAGGCTTCATGACAGATTTATCAAATTGTGACAAGACCTTACGAATTCTGGAATGACAACACGAATTCTGTCATCATATATCTAATCACAAAAGATATACAATTGTGACATTACACATTTTAGCGTTGTATATAGACACCAAAAATATCAGAATTCTCAAATTATTTATTGAATTTTGGCTTGGTATGTCAAATTAACATGATATACCGAACAACATACTACACATAAATTCATATTCTGGCACGACATCGAATTCTGACATGATTTACCAAGTTTTGGCATGATATTTCGAACTCTGACACGATATATCGTACTCTGACATTTAAATCCTGACTTGATACATTGAAGTAGGCCATGATTGATACATATACTCCGACAATAAAAGTGTACGACAAGACGTATCAAATTCAGACGAGATATATCAATTAAATTCTGACACGACATATCGAATTCTGGCTTGTTATCATAATATATCGAATTTTGACATCTGATATTCAAATTCTGACCTGATGTATCAAATTCTGACATGAAGTAACCAATTCTGACGTAATTCATCGGATTATGGCATAATATTTCGAATATGTGACATGTCGATTTCTGGCATGATATATCGAATTCTGGCATAATATATAGAATTTCAACATCATAAATACAAATTCTGATATTTCTTATAAAGGCAGTGATACATGTACGATTTTTACCTTTATGGCAATAAAATTAGTCGCATCAAGTAGGCGATATTAAATGTCTTTAAGGCAAATTAAATGCCTTTAAGGCAAATATTTTTGTCTTTCAGGCAAAATTACATAGCCTTAAAAAAAATGACAGCTATTTCAACCAATCAGCACGCTGCCTCTTTTTTAGCTTAAAGGATAAATGTGTGCATGTATCACTGCCTTAATTCTGACATAAAATATGGAATTCTGACATGTTAACTTGAATTCTGGCATCAAAAATTCAAATGTTGATAATATGACGTATCGAATTCTGACATGAAAATCGAATTTGGAAATCAAAGATTCAAATTTTGGCGTGACATATCGAATTTTGACATAACAAATGGAATTCTGATATGATATGTCAAATTTTAATATGACGTATCGATTTTCGGCATGATATATTGACAACCGAAATTCAAATTCAGGCAGGATATATCAAATTCTGACTTCACAATTTCAAACTCTAATATTTCATATCGAATTCTGGCATGATACATCGAATTCTGATATAATGTACCGAATTCTATGACATTTCAAATTCGGACATAATATGTTACATAATCGAATTGCGACATCACAAATTCCAATTCTGACATAACATCGAATTTGGATATGGCGCATCGATTTTTAGCATCACAAATTCAAATTCTAACTGTATCAACTAACATAAGACATAGAATTTTTATTAAAAAACGATCAAAAAAGTTTTATTTTTATTTTTTCACAATTAACAACGATTTATAAAATCCAAAATATAATATGGATTCTTTCCATTTTTATTGTAAACTAGGGGGTACAGCCCGTCCTAGGACGGATACAATTTATATATAATGTTGATGTCAAGCGGCCGCTGCCATAATCACCATTTGACTATTTGATATTTATTAGCCGAGTAGGAATAGCTCGAGATTTAAGGCTTTTAAAGATACCTTAAATAGACCTTAAACCATAGAGTAAGGGCTTTTAAGGATGATTTTACATGCGTTGGGCATCACACAATAAACCTTACAGACAGAAAAAAATAAACAAATCCGGGTGGGCTGTGTCATCAACACGGCCGTAGGTGTTTTGCGTGATAACGTTTATAACATGTTGAGATTAATTATTTTAATTTAAACTAAATTAACCACCACTGTTTCTTTATGCAAAAATAGACTTCCAGAATTGCTCGGATCGGATGAGCCATTCTCTTACTACGGTTGTTGAAGGATTTAAATCGCGTGAAATCATTCGATAATATTATGTATGAGGCATGAAGCCTAAGGACCAATCTAAGAAATCATACATTTAAATTAAAGGTAATGCTTACAGTTGATTAGTAATTGCCCACGACCAAGGGAAAACTTTCTTGTCAATTTTCTGAACATGTGGTGTCGTGTAAGGCGTTATCACGTCAAAAAAATATAAATTGAAAATCAAAACTGAAATGCCTTGACCACATTCGAACCCCGGACTTTAGCCGCTCTAGTCCAAAACATTTCTACTAAGCCATATCAACCTAAGGAAATTTATTTAATTTTCATGCTTATATTGTTTGAAACATATAGCATGCTTTGAAGTTTATGAAAGGAAAAACATTTTTTACCGAAAAATTCTCATGGCTTACTACAACTTATAATATATGAAAGTTTTTAAATAATTTGTTATAGTGTTTAGGGGCATCATAAACGCGGACCACGTATTTTCTTGTGTAATTGCTGTAATAACTATAAAGCGGAATGTTTAATTTAAAGTAAAATATTTGGTCATTACATGAATACTAAAAAAAAAATAATAAAAAATAAATAAAATTAGATGAGGATCGATCCAAAGACCTTTGCCGCTCTGGCCCAATGCGTTACCACTACGCCACAAACAATATAGTAATTTTTGTTTTATTTGCATTATTAAATTGTTTTATTTTTTCAAAGCGTTCTACAGCCTCATAGCTAAATATATATTATATTAATAGAATTTTTGTATAAATAAAAGGTTGTACCCAAAGAGCAAAGCTTTTATCACTTTTAGCTTTTGTTAGTAGATTTACCGCACGATACCTCAACTATCCATATCGAATGAAAAAACATGGAGCTATTTAACTAAAATGGCCGCCGGTTATTGGATGAATCGCTTTATTTACACCATGACTTTTTAAATCGTTAGCAAGCCAAGTTCATAAGTTAAAAGTAATTTTATTGCAGCACTATTTTGCACCCTCTTGGGCTTTCTTAGGTTTGGACTGGTTCGATTATTATTGAAACCTTCTTTCTTGCTTTACATTTTGTCTCGGCTTTGCATTCTCTCAATTTTTGATTGGCGAAGCAATTTGAAAGTTTACAAATGTGTACATTACTTTTGAAAGACGAGAGATCTTGAGTCCTCTCTCTCCCTCTGCCATGTCTTTTACTGCACAGCAATAGTTTTGGGTTTATTTCTTTCATCTTGGGATGTCCTTTTGGCCTGTTGTATTTGTCCTCACTTTTGAATTCTCTAAATGTTTGATTTCCGAAGTAACTTAAAAGTAGAAAACAAATTTCGCCTATTGTTATTACATTTGATGGTCCAATTGACCATATGACATTTAGTTTTTACCTTATTCATTAGAATTATAACGAGTTTTCGAGACGCATTTTGTCTGATCCGCTTGCCCGCCCTTGACAGCTCCACCGATTTCGTTTCTAGTCAGCGATTTCGTTGTGCCGGCCATCTGTCTGGTCAGCGATTTGGTTGTATCGGCCATCTGTCTTGTCGGCGATGTGGTTGTGTCGGTGACTCGGTGATCTATCCTGTCTGCGATGTGGTTATGTCGGCCATCTCTCTTGTCGACGAAGTAGTTGTGTCGGCCATCTGTCTTGTCGGCGGAATGGTTGTCGGCCATGTGACTATCGAATTAAATTTTGAATTCCACGGCAATTTTTCAGAATTTGATGAGTAAACAGCTATGCACTTCACAAGTTTACACAATGGGGCAACGGGCAGGATTTACGTTAAATTCGATCACATAAGCCCAAAAGAAACACCAGAAGCTGATTTGTGAAATATTCTGTAAGGAAATAAGTTCGTCAAATTCTGTAAGGATTTTTTTTTTTCAAAGGATATTCACGTATAGTTAAATTATGCGATATAATTGTGTTACGTCCGTTATTGACTATGACTTACACGAATTTTGAAGGTGTAATTTTTTCAAGTGTTTTCTAGCAAGAAAGGCTTTATGTTGCCAAAATCCGAAATGATACAAAAGGTAATTTGGTATTGTGATTTTGGTCATATTAAACTCTCTTGCTTTCAAGAGAAGATATTCAATAGACTTGAAATGGATATTTGATTCTTTGTTTTAAATCCAGACAAGAAATCAAGTATTTTGTTAAATTTTCGAACACCCTCCAGGTCGTAAAAAATATTGAATGTTACACTGATGTATTTAGATTATAGTTTTGACTAGACGATCTTATTTGGGTTAACAACTTTTCCCGAAGTGACTAAGAAATGTAAAAGGCGAAATCAAATCTTGTCTGCGGCAAATGATGTACTAGTAGAAACAGAGGAACTGTTATGTTAGTCATTAAGTATTGTGTTATACATACAATAATTCAAACGCTAACTTGTCGATAAGCAAATCATATTATTTAGAACAACCACATATCTTTAAATAACATTCTTCACTGATAATAACACCCATATTAACCAACTTTCAAGAACTCGACTAACTATTATTCCAATATACATACGTATTTTGGTCTAGCAATGTATGTAAATTAATAAAACCGAAATATGATATGGGTTTATATATTTAATAACGGCATTACTACAATGTAATTACTATTCTCTCACATTATATGACATTTACTATACAAAGCCAATAAAAATTTAATTAATGTCAAGATTAATTAAGCTGAAATAAATTGTAATCATTGAAACATAAGCTATTATAAACCGATTTAAAATTCCAAAAAAATTATTTCGTTTTATGCTTCAGATGCATAACCCCTTCCTAAACAGTTAAATAACCTCATTAAAATAGTAACAACTTACATACTACATATAATTAATTTATTACTCATTAATGTATTTATATAGCCATTTAATACTCTTATATTATACTCGTAAACTGAATGGAACCATAAAATTTATTTTATTTAAATTTAACATCTTAAAACTAACACCTTAACTGTAGCTTTCATTTATATTTAGTTTTACTCGTATAGTAATGAAAATTTTAATTTCTCCAAACTCTTATCGTTTTGTGTTTCTTTAATAAATACTAAACACCTTCTCACATTAAATATTAATATTATATGTACAAGCATTATATGCATGCAGTAAATGAACAAAAGGAATTGGATTTTAATATTTTACAATACATTGCTAATAAAATAATAATCACTAAAATATAAATTAAACAACCATTTTATGTATATGGATATACCATCGTCAAAAATAAACTTCTTTAAATATTTTATTACCATTGTTAATAATAATAATGATAGCATCAAAGTTGTTTAACATCACCAAGCCAAGATCTTTGACTCTTCCCACATTTTAATGGATTTTTTTTTTGTTTATTTATTTATTTACTTTAACATCCTATAATATAAGCTCATTTATTTTTAATAAATCAAACGAATATCACAAGGCCCTAAATTATTTAAGTTACATTTAGAATTTATCTATGTAGGTATACTATACAAATACAGTTGTTGATATAATTTTTTTTTTTTTGTTTTTTTTCATGGAAAAACATCTTTGATATTTCTCTGGAAATGTTTTTTTTTAATTCAAAAGCCAAATGACAAATGGTCTTTTTATGGTTGCTGTTGTCTTCAATTTAAACTTTCAGGAAAACTGTGTAGGTGAATTTTAATCAATACTCCAAATTTTATTTCTTTCCCCATTCTCAAGCCAAATCATATTTCCAATTTATAAACCGATTATTATTGCAAATGGTTAGAATGTTATTTTTATGTGTTTTCAATGAGTTAATACAATATTCTCAAAGTCCTCCAAAATTGGGAGGTCTAGGTGGAATATATTTCCATGTTATTTGTTTCGTATAGAACAATATTTATTAATTTGTTCGTAATTGTCTTCTTTCAAAAACTGTTGGTAAAGTTTTTTAATCTCATTGTTAGAACCAACAAAATTTGTGGTATTATCACTCTAAATGACTGAACAGTATTCTCTTCTGGCGAGGAAACGTTTAAAGCATGCATGCTATGAAGGATTCTGAAAAAAATGAAATCCGATGCAATCTCTAAATGTACTGCTTTTGTTACAAAACAGACGTAAATACAGATTTATACTTTGTGCAGTGGTGAATTTCTTTGGTATTTATTTTTAATTTTAAATGGTCCACAAAAGTCAATGCCTGTTACTGGGAATGGTTTGTTTGGCGTAACCCGTTCTTTCGGTAAGTTGCCCATAATCTGTTTAGATAACACAGGTTTTTCTTTACAGCATACTATGCATTCACAAGTAATCTTTTTAGCTAACTGCTTGTCTTTAAGTGGCCAATAATTTTGCCTTATTTTTGAAATTAGTAGTTGAGGACCTGCATGACAATTTTCTGTATGTATGCATGTCTAAATAGAATTTTAAAATTATTTGGTGTTTCAAATCGTAATTGTATTCAGAATTACTTAAACGACCTCCTACTCTAATGATTTCTTTGTCGCCCAAAAAAGGATTGAGATAGTTTTTGATAAACAATCAATTTCTGATTTAAAAGCTGAACTTTGAATTAGCCACATGTGACCAATGAAAATTCACAGTAATTTCTTGTATTTCATAACCTCGATTTCGGCCCCTCGAAGCCATCTATTGGAATTTTCGTAACTAAAATCCACCTAGCGCAAATTTTAGTAGATATAAGTACTTGCGAGTAGTTTGCTTTAGCCAATGGAAGACACTTATTATTATTTACTGCTGCAAATTTATTTCTGAAGTTTGTCCAAATATGTTTTTCATTGGAATCTAATTCGTCATCCCAACGAACTTTGCTTTTCTATAAATCTTGAATTAAAAGCTTTGCTGTAATTATAACTGGAGATAATAAACCTAATGGATCATACAATCTTGCAACTTTGGATAATATTGTACGTTTTGTAATTGAGTCCTTAATGTTACATGGATCAACGCTAAATTGAAACGTATCACTTTTAGGCTGCCATTTCAACCCCAATGTTGTTATAGAATGATTTTTATTAAAAGCGTTGCCATTAAGAATTTCTCGTTTATTTTCTGGAATGTTTCTCAACAAGTCATTGTTTTAGAAGACCATTTATGTAATGTAAATTCGGCTTTCGACAAAATTTGAATTAATTGAACTGTATTGATTTTCCGTCTTCTAAACTATCTCGATCCAGTTAAAATGTGATCTACATAAAAATCGTTTGCTGTTATTTGAGATATTAATGGATTTTTTTTTATCACTGGATAATTGCCGTAAAACTCTTGAAGTTGATGACAGCAAAAAGGGTGTCCTGTACGTTGGGCCAACCATTAAAACATCGTTTAATGATAAATTGGGTCTGGCTTTAGCAGAAGCGTCAAAGATGACACGCAATTTAGTCGAAGAACTACTCGGCTTCAACACTGCATGATGTGGGCATGTAATAGTTTATATCGGTAACTGAAATAAGTTGCATATGCCCTAGCTTAATATAGTCGGTAATATAATCTGTTTATTTAGTTTTAAATTGCAAATTATTATTCAAACGGCGTTCCAAATGTAAAAACCGTTTTTCTGCTTAATTACGTGATTCTTCTGATTCTTACAGGTAATTGAACAATATATCTGCCGTTATCTTCACGCCTATGTGTCATGAGCTTCGGCGGATAAAAATATACTAACATAATTTTTAATTTCCCAAAATTTGTGAATTAAACTACTTAATGAATCTGTGTGGTTGAAAATCTTCTGAGAATGAGCAGAAATTGGGTAAAGTTTCTTCATACTTTCCACTAATTATATAACCAAATATCTTAAGTACATGAATGTTAAACTGTTTTGTAATTGAAATTTTTTACTTTTAACAACATTAAAGAATATTTTTGTGACTAACAGGATGTCGATTTTACTGCTTGTATTAAAATTTGGATCAGATAATTTTAAATTGGAGGGAATATCCCATTTAGAAATGATAAATTATTTGTAATTGCAAGCGGATGATTTCAATTTAACAGGTGTCTGATTATTATTTAAGCTCGAAATAGGTAAATCAATATTTTGAAATGGTAATCGTAATTAATTTGCAAACTCTGTAGTGATGAAATCAACATCTGCAATCGCTTACCAAGAAAAGAGATGTATAAAGTAACACTTTGTTAAAAACAGTGTATGACATTTCTGAAACTTGTGTTAACAAAGTTGTTTGAGATGAACAAGACAATTGATTGTTTTTTACGCAATTTGTAATAGCTTGATTTTGTTTGACATTGGGATTTTGAACTATATTGGTGCTTTGTGTATCGATCCCAGTAGACGATCGATTAGAATTTTCTGAGAAAGTTGTCGTTTTTGATGTAAGCTTGCGGATTTTTGTACTGTGATATTTGATTTTTACTAAATGAATTAAAATTGAAATTAAATCTATGTAACAACGAATTATGTTTTCCATTGCAATATTTACAACGTGCTAACATTGTTCAGCTTGAATTAATGTGGTTTGGCCGTAAACAATTTCTGCAAATGCGCGAACTTAAAATGAAATTATAGCTATCAACGGTGGTAGTTTAAGGAAATTCTGGCAATTGAAAAAAATTATGAAGATCTTTGCAAAATAAACATTTCGAAAGGTTACTGGTTGTTGGTTGGTTGATCTGTAGAAATAAATATAAATAAAAAATAAACCTTCCTTCAATTTTTCGACTGATTATATGAAATGAATTTATTGTGTGATTTGAATTATTGGAAAGTTGGGAAGTAGTACCAGGTGTACCTCTTTTAATTTTCCATGGATCTATTACGATGACTGATATATTATCGTACCTCTGGCATAAATTATTCCATGCACTTTGAATCTCAATTTGATGATATTGTAATTTGTCCTATTGTATGTAAAGCTTCACCTTGCAATTTTTCTAATAAATAAGTGTATTTGAAAATATCATCAATGTCTGCTCTATTGTGAATAAGTGCTTGAAAAATAACACGAAATGTAATCCATTTCAGGTAATCACCGTTGAAAGTTGGGATTTGTAAGGGTGGATGAGAAATTTTAGATTGAATTTAAAATAATGATTCATTGGGAAAATGTGTGTCATGGTTTTTAATTTGTATATTTAAGTCGTTTAACTGTAAATTCTGATGCTCAATGTGTGGAAAGTTATCTTGCAATTTATTTTCTTTAATATCAGCACGACACAAGTGTTGTTCAGCCTGGGACTGCAATACGTTTGTTTCTACATTATTGATTTCTAGAGAGTTTTGAATCGGTGAATGAGATCTAACTATTTCTAAAGATTTAAATTTGAATGACTTACTGAATTCTACTAATTTTGAATTTGCAGTTTTGTAACTTTCGTCGTAATTATCAAATGACACTTGCAATTCTGGAAGTAAATTGTCATCGACCGCTCTATAACTTATCAAATGTCAACCGACTGTCTTCTAATTTTTGTAAATTGATTTTAAGGTCGCTCGTTGTATTGACCTCAGAATCAAATTTCTGAATAAATTTAAAGATTAATGAAACTACGGATTTTATTACATTTTAACCGATTGAGTAACGTTAAATTATTTGAGTTGTTCGAGTTGTCTTCATCCAATGTTATGGAACTTTGTTTGCAGCGAATTCTTTTCGCACTCATTGCATTAAATAGATAATTGCCTAACTAACTGCTATTTAATTGGTATGTTAGTAGTATATGTAATAAAATAAAAACTAATGTTAAATAATAATAAAATTATACCTAAATATGTATAATATTTGAAAATATGTAAATGAAAATTTCTTATTTGCTGCGCAATGTGAATGATGACGTCATTATCCATTTGTTCTCGAACTCAGATTAATTTTTTTTGTTCGCTTTGATTTTTTGCAGTTGTGGATATTTTTTATGCTATTTGCAAATGCAATCTCCAATGTTCTAGATGAATTTTGTATTTGTTACTTTTATCTACTAGAAATTTCTATGATTGTGTTTTACTTTAGCATAGACTTGAAACCGTTAGTTGTACGGAATACTCAACGTGGTTGTTTTTGTGTTTTACATTTTTTAATTAAACTTCATAAAATATCACATATTTTTAATAGGATTGTATTTTGCTCGAAGGACCAAATTTTTTTTGTGATTTTTAATTTGTACATACATATGTTCAAAATTGTTATGAATTAAACACTTTATTTGTTTAGTTGCAAATTGTATTTTATTGTTTTTTACCTTCTGCTTGCCGTGATCACACTATATTGAATTTTCCTCTATTTGTTTTTGTTTTAATTTAATTTGTTTGTGTGAATATGTGCTGAACGCTGAATACAATTCAGCATTAGTAGGTATACCTTCTTTTATTTATTATAGTTCTTTATCTAATCACTTATTGGAATTCCCGAAAAAAAAACTTTTCTGGAGAAATGATAGTAAAAGTGGATCGGCAAAAAAATAAAATGTCTGAAAGCTTTTATAAAGGTCTATATCAGACACTATTATATTTTAAATTTGTTTTATTTGTACTTCGAACTTACTAAAGAATTTCATTTCTTTTATTTACAGGTAAGCGGATTTACGTAATTATCAACAGTTTATTTCGGCTCACTATGTAAGTACAACTCCATCCATATGTTTTACTGTCAAAAATGTCAACAAAACAAAATTGGATATCGTTATTATTATTATTAATTGTAGGGCCATATGGGCGTTAAGTCACCTCTCACTGTGACCTAAAAGATCTTTTGTGCATGGACCCTGCTCAATGATCCGTCCAGTCAATATTCAGGCTCTTAATGAACCTAACATGATACGTACTATCTGGGCTCATTACTCTCCCTTCTAAATGTTGTAGTGTTTGGCGGAAAATGGCTGGGCAATAATACAGAACATGTTCCGCTGATTCCGCTTCCAGGTCGCAGAAGCGGCATCCGTCTGTCGTACTTGGATATTGTTAGAACAAAACCGATGCTATTATCATTAATGAAAGAGTTTTGGTTAGAACTTGTTGCTCTTCAAAACACTTATATTGTAAATCGTCGAAAATTAATTTTGTCCATATCTTTAAGTATTTCTTCAAACTCCAAAAATTCTCATGATAATCAAAAATATGCTGATGTTTGTGTTGCTGGAGTAAAAATTTTAAAAATTTAAAAGCCATCGAAAAATTAAAAAAAAAAATATTTCTGAAACAGATAAAGTTGGATTCATCAACATCAACTCTAAAAGTGACAGTTATTTTAACATCAGACATCAAAATTACATCAAAAATGTTTAATATGCGTTTAAATTTGATTCAAAATACTTTTGGAAATACTTTACCACTAAACGAGAAATTAAAGGGTACCCAGCAACAATCCACATAGGGGAATCTTAGGGGAAATGCTTGTGTGCAAAAGCTTTAAATATATCATTCCAAGTCATCTTTCTACCTGTCAACATGAGTTTATGCCGAGTAGATCGACCACAATAAATTTAGTTGAATTTACCAGTAGTATTGTCAAAACCCTCGAAGAACATCAGCAAATTGACGCAGTCTACACCGATTTCAGCAAAGCTTTTGTCTCCATCAGTCACGCAAAGCTCTGGAAAGCCTTTAGCTTTTCAACTCATTTTGTAGTCTGGTTTTACTCGTTCCTTTCTGATAGATCATAATTTATCGAAATTGGTGGACGTTAATCGAATCTAGTAAAAGCTTCATCGGGGGTTCCTCAAGGTTTACATTTATGCCCTTGGATTTTCCTAATATTTTTTGATAATGTTGTCAATTCATCGGTACTTCTCTTTGCTGACAACCTAAAGATCTTTAAAGTGATTGCCAATCCACAGGATTGTAATTTAAGTTCAAGATGACATTGATAGAATCAGCGAGTGGTTTGACGCCAATTAACATCACATTGATTTACCAAATTTAAAATTATGTCTTTTCATCGAAAGAAATCACCTATAGTTATAGACTATACTATCAATGACAGCAAAATTAATCGGGTGGGTGAGCTGAAACACTTAGGTATAACGTTTGTTGGAAATATGTCATTTAGTACACTCATGGATTTATTTATGCCAACTTAAACTCTATGTTTAGCTTTATCAGACCATAGACCACAGAAATAATGGACCACAAAGGACATTATACTACAGCTAAGTTAGAGATCCCATCTGGAATATGCAGTTCAAGTATGGTGTCTATTCTATCAATCTATAATATTAATAGAATTGAAAGTATGTATCCAGAAACAAGTTTTGCTTTTCATTATGAAGAGAACGGATTGGGACTCTAGTATATACTGTTAAAGTTAGCCGAAAGTTGTCAGCCGAAAGTGTAAGGTCGATAATGCAGATTGTATTATTCCAACCGAAAGTTTCCAGCCGAAAGCAAAAAAAAAACGGTAATGCAGATTGCGTTATCCCAGCCGAAAGTAAACAAAAATCGGTATTGCAGATTGTGTTATCCCAGCCGAAAATAAAAAATTAAGTTAATATCGATCGGTAATGTTTAGCCTAAAACATACTAAGGAATGTAAGGATGCATGATTATCATTGAATACCTTTGTTATTATTCTTATATGGCAAAACCTGGCTGCAGTTCCTCGTGGAAAATTATGGAAAACTCGAGAAACCCAAAAAAATATTTTAATTTGAATATAAACCGCCTCTAGAGTCTTGTTATGTCTGGAGATGTATTTTATTGATGTAACTTGTCAATAGCTATCGCAGGGAAAAAATTCAGTTCAAGTTTTCCGTCAGAAATCGCGGAAAATTCGATTTTCCAAAAATCATTAGAAAATTTATATAAAATCAGCCTCTAGCATCCAATTTTCCGCGATTTCTGACGGGAAACTTGAACTGAATTTTTTCCCTGCGATAGCTATTGACAAGCCACATCAATAAAATACATCTCCAGACATAACACTCTAGAGGCTGACATTTATTTTTTACTTTCGGCTGGAACGTTTTGCCAATTTTCCGCGATTTCTGACGGGAAACTTGAACTGAATTTTTCCCTTGCGATAGCTATTGACAAGTCACATCAATAAAGTACATCTCCAGACATAATACTCTAGAGGCTGATTTTATATAAATTTTCTAATGAGTTTTGGAAAATCGAATTTTCCGCGATTTCTGACGGGAAACCCTGCCTCTCCAAAATGAGTTGCGCTAGGTGGTGAGAAATGCCATTCAATTTTATCTGAAGAGCAAAAATATTTCATCACATCAATGTATTGTTGCGATTGAATTAGTTGACATAAAAGGTGTAATTCAGAGTTAGCCGCTACAAAATTGGTTCATTATTGGGGAAAATTCGTTTACATATACCTCGTATCGCAATAAGGCGTTTTAGAGCACCAATGAAAGAAACTGTCGCTTGCGCTAGACGTTTCCCATTTATTGGCCAGAACTGTTGCCTTACTGCTGCCAATAGTGCTTGAGGACCTGCTTGTAGATGAGAAAGCCCCTCTTGATTTAGAACAAAGAAGTGATGATAAAGCGGAACCATTCGATACCACACTTCTTACATAAATGAATGGCATCCCCATAGGCGAATTGGCTAGCAAAGCAATGGAGTTGAACAGTGGATGTGACATTAATTGTGCACATGACGTTGCAGTCGCAGCATGTTTAGCAAATGTAGTTCTCTTCAATATTTTTGTCATTGTGTAAAAAGCTCCTGGGGCAACGATGCATCCCAGTGTTGCTTCAAGCTCTATATCTCCTGCAAGAAAAGTTTTGCTATGGTGCTAACAGGGGAAGCCAACCCCAGCGGACCAAAAATGCACGAGATATCTGAGAGTACTGTACGTCGCGTTGTCTTACGATGATTGGCTGTTTCAATGCGTTAACGCTGAAGATATCTTGAATAGGATTCCAAAACATGCCTAACGTCTTAATATAATCGCTGCCCTTAATATGTAGTAATTTCTCTTGATGCTCCTGAGAAGTATGCCAGTCATAACTTCTTCGCTGTTAGACCAGAATTTTCTAAGTTCCATTCCAGCTGTGCTTAGCAATTCGGTGACTTCTGATTTGATTTGTTGAATGTCGGATAGAGAGTTTCCACCTGTAGGAAGATCGTCGACGTACATATCGTTCTTAATTACCAGAGGCGCTCGCTTGCTGTTGATCTGTTCTTCTTGGGCTAACTTCTGAAGACTTTTGGTTGTCAAATACCGAGCACTGGGTAGGGCCATATGTGACAGTGCGAAGCCGATATAATTTGTGTCTGTATCCGGATCGTTTCGCCATAAAATTCACTGCAAGTTCTTATAAGATGAATGTACCAAAATTTGGCGATACATTTGCTTAATATCGCCACTGGAAACAAACTGGTGTGTGCAAAAGCGCGCATCAAGGTGGAAAATAGGTCCTGTTGCACAACATTTTCTAACATCAGAATGTTGTTCAGTGATACTCCAGATGATATCTTCGCGGAAGCGTCAAAGACGACGCGGAGTTTGGTTGATGAGCTGTGTTCTTTGATGGCACCACGATGCGGAAGAAAATAATGAGTTTGTGGGATTATGTCGAATGAAATAAACCCCAAGCGTACCAACTTGAGATATTCTTCCATGAACATTGCATATTCTTGCTTTTTTTTTATTTTTTTTTTTTTCGCTGGCGCTACATCCCATGGAGGGATTCGGCCGCTTCATAATGAAGTTTCGTAATCATTTGTACAACGGATAATGAGTGATTAGTTCATTGATCCTTACATTAACCAGCCGTGATTTTTTCATCACCCGCCGGGAATCGAACCCGGGACCTCCGGAGCTTAAAGCAAGCATGCTAACAACTGTGCCACCGGGGCGGCGGTATTCTTGCTTGCGTTGTGAATTTTCATTTAAATTTCTTTCTGTTCCATGAAACCGATATTTTGCAATCCCCTAACACACAAGGATGTTTCGAAAAGGGTAGGGAAACTGCAAATTTACCATTTTGATTTCGATAAACATGTTTCTTGAAATGTTCTTCCACCAAATTTTCTTCGACCGAATATTTTCTCGTTGCTTTTTTAATGCCTTCAATCTGAAAAAAATTTTCGAGCTGGTGATTTAGATTGAGGGCATCATGATCAGAAACATGACATACCTGATTGATAGTTGGAATTCGCAATGAATTGGCATTCGAATCTGAAGCGGAATTCCAACCATAATCCAGCCGAGTAAGAGAAGTGGTTTGTAGTCAGCTAACGAAATTTGACCCACAGATAACAATTTGTAATATAACCGAGCTCTGATAAGACGGTCAATTTTTTGTGGTTTATGAAATTTCGGTTGTTAGATATTGGCCATTGTTTGATGTTGACTGTACAGTGTACATACATATTTTGAACACAACTGAAAAACAAACTAAATTTTTTGTTTTTTTTTTTTCAAAAATACAAATCACAGTACACACAGAAATTTTCATGTCATCCAAACAACGAAACAAAAATATGTACAGATATAAAAGAAAAGCGCGACTACTGCGATAGTTTTTCCTGTTTTGCGTTATATCCATACAAACAGACAGACGACGGTAATAATATAATTATATGATGAGGATCAACTCAAGCCTCGATCGATGCTAATAAGCAACTGCCAACTGCGTGGTAAGGGTTTTGTTCAAGCCAGTTGTGTTTGTGTGACCGTAATCCCAAAAATCATAATTGGAAAGAGATTTAAGTATATTGATTCATTGATAGTTATAACATAAATAATACAATTATACAACTGGGAAATTTGAGCAGTTATTATCGTTCTGTACTTAAAGTCGCACATACAAACTAAAATTTGGGTTTAATGAAAGAAAGAAATTGATATGTATTATAAAATAAAAGCTCATTTTGGTTACATATTTTGTCCAAACAACTAGCCATTTCTCGAAAATTATAGTAATTAAAATGAAGCAACAAAAATGTGAATTTGGGGAATATACCAAACAAATATTACACAATTCGGACACCCTAATAAAAAATTGTGAATGTTGGGGAATATTTTTCAAATAAATGTCAGAAATTTGTACTAAAAAAATGTTATCACAGGTTTTGGACACGGTCTTTGTATTATAATAATAAGAAAAATTATTATTCATGTGCAAAATAAAAATTCAATTGTTGTATCGTAACAATTAAATCGTTTTCTCAACACATACGACTTTTTATTAGGATTACTCTTAAGTGGGTGTTATTCATAACATTTAATACTGTTATTTACATAAAATATGAATAAAAAAGTGTCTTTCAATAAAAAGTAACGAAACAAATTTATTGTAGGTATATTAAAAAAAAATAACAAAAATAAATCAAAAGTACTTTTTTTTTGTGTAAATAATAAAATAAGCTCTGTTTCGAATAAAAAGACACCCACTTGTAATCTCGCGTTTATAAAATAAAAATTAAATCACACATTATTTATTGCATTTATATTTATGTACCTATAATAATCAAGAAAAGATTAAATTTCCAATTATAAATGACATGACACCAGTGACATCAATCAAATGTTAATGTAACATTACCTGATTTGAGTTTGTGTACTGATATGTGCACCTCCCTCCCTATAAATAAACAATTAAAATGAATTATTTATACTTTCGAAAGTTTTACAAACAATAATATTGTTGTTGTAATTTACAACTTGTAATGTACACGAGAAAAGATTATTTACTGTTGCTGTAAATTTGAAATTAGGTTGCTTGTCTGCCTACGTGCTTTAAAAGGTTATTTTAATTACTTCGTTAAATTTCTCTATAATTATTAAATTATCGAACATACATATATGATAACATATCATCGTTAACCTTAATTTATTCCAAAACTCAGTCAACAGCAATTTGAAATGGGATTCGAAAAAAAAAATCTTATCAATTGTCATATTGAGTGAAGTATCTCGTGCTCGACTTTTTTTTCCAATTAAACATTTAGATTATTTAAATGTAAAACTTCGACATTGTAAAAGCAATTTAAAATCATGACAAATGTTTATCGGGTAAATTTCTATTATAGAATTGATTAGAAACTCAACATGTCGAAAATGTGATAAATTTTAAACTTCTAAATTCGAAAAACGGTGCCGTAAATAAATTCGGATTATTCTGCCCTGTTCCTCTTCCTGTGTATGTTGATTCATTTTTTAATCACAATTTTTTTAGCCCAGATTAGAGAAAAGGTACACTTTGATGCTTGATTTTGACAAATTTCATCACAATTCTTAATTAAATAGTCGGAAAATAATTTAAAGAGACAGACAAATATTTGGTATAAATTAAATTTGCAGAATAAGTCTAAAATTGGAAGCCTAATTATACAAAGTTACAGTCTAAAAATCGAAGCTTTTATAAGGGAACAAACAAGGAAAAAACCAAACTTTCCGTAGTAAAACACATAAAACATATGCGAAATCACTTTTTCCCGAAGGCAAATTTTTAAATGAAAACGTTACAAATTCTTAATTATGATTTATGAAACATTTTAATAAATGTTTGAATTTCAACATACATATGAAATGATTTACTTATACGTTTTCATTTTCTTGTAATAATTGATTTATTTAAATGAACAATAAAAAAAAATATTTAGCAACAGCATTAGGGGTGACATATTGTAGCATCACGTTCAATTCGTTTTCGATAGTATTTTGTCTCTTGTAACAAGAACAAAATTGTCCGCTATTTTACTTTTTCAAATAAGCTTTCTTTGAAGCTGTCTCAGCTTGCTCGAATAAAACAACTTTCTATTTCTACTTTCATTCATCACTCTTTATCACCCAAATTTTTGTTTGAGATATTTTATCGTTGTGCAGAAAAGGGAAAGTATACAATAAATAGGCTGAGATCTCATTAGAAAATCGTAATGAAAAATGGAAACAGACTACAATTTTGTTCTTGTTACAAGAGACAAAACACTACCAAACCAATCGAAAGTGATGAACAACATGTCACCTCTGGTCAAATTGAAATAAAAGCTTACTACGAATAGTTTGGTCATTAAGTCAATATACATTACATAGATGGCGGTGATGGTAGTAAAAATTTGGTACCACCTGGGGAAATTTCAAGTTCAAAAATTGTAGGAAAAGCAAAACAAATTCACAAAGTATTAGGAACTTGTGATAATTTGTTGATTACATAATTTTTTTTTCGTATTTTTCTGTAAACATCTTAGACATCTGACGTACACTAGTAAAACTAAAGATAAATTTAGCAAGTATTATTTTAATTCATCAGAGCCAACTTTGATGTATTTTTCAAAAAAAAAATTCGAAAAATATATTTTAGAAATAATATTTTAATATTTCTGCAATTGACGAATGGAACGGTGTTCCCCAGCGGAGAATAGTGAAAAATTGCAGAAATTTTATGTTACACTAAAGATTTTTGGAGCTTTATTAGACCACAGTTGCTACGCTTTGACTTATTAATACAATCTAAAATTTAATATTTTTAAAACATTTATGTTTTTGGTAACACTAGCTTATTTTAAAATTTCTGCAATTTTTAAGTACAAGTTTCTCATATTTAGAATGATAAGAATGTCACAAATAAATCAGATATATAAAAATCATATTTTAAACTACATATGGGATTAATTTAATTTTCTAATCATTACAATTTTCATAAATAAAAATGTAATTTAAGTAGACAATATTTCCATATAAATCCATATAACAAATTTTTGTTTCAGCCCATCACATACTTCAATCAATATTTACTTAATACCAATATAGCCTTCATTGAAAAACTTGAACCTAAAAAAACACTATTTTTACTATGGAAAGCAGTGGAAAGTTATACTACTAGAAAATACTTCTTGATTATGGCTCTACGCTAAATTTCAACTAAAAACTATAGGAACTTAGGTCTATGAATATTTGCGAAATTGGATATTGAAAATGTACGTATTTAATATGTTCTCTAATTTGGCTTCTTTCAATTTGGTTAAATTGTATATCAGTGGCCCTATTCTGGCTATTCTCTGCGAATTGGGAATTGGAAAAATATTGCTATATTTTTAAACTTCAATAATTCCCAATTTTTTATTCCCCAATTCCCAAAAGTATATTATGGCGTAATTGGGAATAATTTCCAATGGGAAAAACACTATTTCAAATTTTGCAGGCGCCTTTATTTAAAAATTTTGTTTTATACATACATATAAAATCAAAACTTTACCGATACTACTTTGTAAATAAAATAATGAAAATTCACAAAACAACTAAGTTTCATCATCTAATTTCCCCAAAAAAAATTAGGAAAAAAATAAACGTCAAAACTTACATAAAATGAATTTTTTTCCCCTACTTTCAAAAATTCCTAATCGCCAGAATACACTTTTGGAAATAATAATTCCCAACTGCAGAATACTGTCAAAATAATTCAATTCCCAATTCCCAGGGGAATAACCATAATAGGGCCACAGGTTAATATTGAGAACTTCAAATCGAAAATTCCAGGATCTAATGTCCAAGTTTTTGTAGGGAATCCAATACCGATTTTCGGTAAAACGGTTGATTACCCATTTTGGCAATGCTTGTTGCCTTGACTTTCACCGCCGGCTTTTTAATTTATTCAAATTCTAACCTTAAATATTATTATTTGATCCGATTGTCCTGCTAGCTGAAAGGGTTAATTAGTTTTGTCAAATATAATTGCGTGAATATAGTCAGTTAAAAATAAGGTTATATGAGAACCGGTCGCACACATATTTTGTCTTCATTCAAGGTGAGTTTGAAATTTAAATTTTAATGTTTTTACTATCAAGTTTTGTAAAAACAACAATTTTTATTGTTAATGTTAACATAAGTAAAATGTAGTAAAAGTTGTTTGCGTATAATTTCGGTTTACGTGAATATGTTTGGCCACTGAAATTTTAAAACATTTGTTTTTCAGAACAATGGCATCGATAAAATATCTTCCAAAATATTTTTTGACTTGCAAAGATACGGCTTAGCTAATTATGGCAGAAAATTCTGGTATGGAGGACTTGGAAGAGGTAAATGAGCCAACGGCAGGAGATGTGGTAGAAAAGTTTTTGGAACAACATCGTGACAACAGGTCGTGGAAGATCCATGATCTAGCTGAAATTGTTATGACCTATGATGATATAGCCCTAGTACAAGAAGATGATTACGACGTTGAGCCGAGCGTTGGCCTGCATGATGCAAAATATTCAATAACGAAGAAAAAAGATATAAAATGGAGAACTCACTAATTTAATGATTCACCATTTGAATTTAATTCAACTGATTCTTATTCATCAGATTCAATAGAGACACCGCATTTGAAATATTCAGCCGTTACATTCCATTTGAATTGTATGAACAAATGGCACAAATTACGAACACTCACGCCTTCCAAAACGGTTCTGCAAACTTTACATAAGTATGGCACACCCAAAGAGATAATGAGTCTTTTGGGATATATTAAATTATGAGAGTATTGGGACTTCCCAAATTGCCATGTATTTTATCTGCCATATCGAGATCCAAGCAATTTCGAAGGTTATGACGAGGGATCGCTTTTATCGGTTGCGAAGTTATTTACATTTGGTCGACAACTGTAAAATACCAAAGAAATATTGTCCTAGTCGTGATGGCAATATTGTCCTAGTCAAATGGCAAGACAACCGAGCAGTTTATTTGGCATGGAATTTTATTGGAAAAGGAGCCGAATGTATCGTAGATCGCTGGGACAAAAAGACTAAAGCCTACGTAAAGATAAAATAACCTGAAATTTTGTCTAGATACAACGATCGTATGGGCGGGGTTGATTTAGTAGATCAATATATGAGCTACTACAGAATTTTTATTAAATCTCGTAAGTGGACCTTAAGAGTAATTTTCCATTTGATTGATCTTCCTGTATGCGCCAGTTATTTGGAGTATAGATAAAATTGTGCTTTTTATAAACTGCCAGAACGAGATATATTATGATTGAAAGATTTTAAATTAAAACTAGTCCAACAACTGTAAAAGGAAGAGAAATTTCTCAGAGGCGAATTTGGAAGAACTATTCCCTACTGTACGATCTACTGAACACCGACCAGAAAAAGATGTCCGTTTTGATAGAGTTGACCGTTTACCGCAATTTCAAGCATCTCATTCCACATTTGGAGGCAAAAATCCGGGATGTAAGGGATGATCGCGCATTACATGCGTAAAATGACAAATACATTTATGTATCAATGCTAACAACGACTGCTTTTATGATTTTCATAACAAATGAACAACCGACATAACAATACCTTTAATCTTTATAATCGCAGGTCTGTATGACTATGCAAAGTACTGAAGTAAAATGTGATAAGATGAAACTAACTAATTGTGAGCTGTAATTTATAGTATATACCTGAAGTCAATAAAATTGTTACTTACTCTTAGTAAAATTATAGAATAAATTAAGTCGCTAAAACTAAATTTGTACGTTGTCGGTTATTTTATTCTGATTAAAAGCATTTTGATTCGAAATGCAAATATGTACTTAGAACCGTTGACTCGTATTGGCAACATATGATGCCGGAAGTTTCTGGGCCAATGAAAATCTGACAATATTCTATACAGCTTTTTTCAGTTTCTCTACCTCGAATTAGTAAATAACAGGCATGGCTTATTTAAAAATATTATTTTTGAAAAGTTAGGAGTCAAAGGGAAATTTTGACTTAGTCACCAGTTTTCTAAAAATTAAGAACCAAAGTTTGTGCGTCAAATTACTAATACAAACAATGAAAAAATTCAGCTTTCAATTCTGACAAATTATGTGTCCACTTAGAATTTATAAGGGAAGTAGGAATATTCTTTAATTTTTTTCTAAAAAAGTAAATTTTTCGGTAAATTACGGATATTATAATTAACAAATTACCGAGACCTAAAACAAAACTGATTTACTCTCATTTACTGAGCTATCATTTTCTATATTATGGCGCGTTCATAAATAAAATTTTAAATTTTGGATATAAAATTGCTAAGAGGGCCAAAGCTTTCAAATTTGTTCATTACATTGGAAATCTGTAGTTGAAAAAATCTTAAATCTTTGCATAACTCTGATTCATTTTTTTTTTGTAATGTTTCAAGTACATACTTCCAGAATTTTCAAAGCTCGATAATTCTGAATAATATACATATTAAATCCAAATTTGGTTTTAAATATACCTAAGTAAAAATAATTTGACGCAAAAATTAAAAAGGAACCAAATTCGGGTTGGGGTTGTGGTCAAATTAAAGAAACGTAAATGAAATGTAGAATATGTAGTTGTAAGCTCAAAATATAGTCATTTTCTTCAAAAAAATTTAGAGTAGTTGTAAGCTCAAAAATGTTTAGCTTCAAGTTTAGTGTTTAGTCATTTCGGTAACTGTTCTGCTCTACTCATATGGCCAGTTAAAATTTTTAGTTTAGGAGATTTCACAGCTACATCTAGTTTTTAGTTAGTTCCTTATATAGGTGAAAACCAAGCTTAACAATTTTCTGAAATTCTACAAGTTTTGCGTATTGAAATTTTTTACCTGTAAATCGGATGAATCTGAAAGAATATTTTGACTTGGTAGAACATTTTGTTTAATTGGCGGGACACAGATATGAAACATCGGAGCTATTTGAACAAGAATGCCCAAAATGCTTGACATTATTATTGAATAATATTTTTAGGAGCCTTGGATTTTATTTTTGCGATTTCGGGGGCCGCAGTAACAAAAAGTTTGAGAAAAACTGTTCTAGAGTATAGAACCATAATCATTATGAAATATTTTTGAGAAGCTTTTTTAGTGGTATATAATAACCTTTCACTGATTTCCATAGGAATCCATAGTAAAAATGTTGTTTTTTAGCTTCAAGCTTTTTAATGAAAAACCCAAAAATATTATAAATCGGTTATATAAAAGTTTTCTACATATCTTTAACAACAATATACAAGAAGGTTATAATGGTATTAAGTAAATATTTATTGCAGGAATATTAAAATTAAATTATTTCTAAAGAATATTTTTCGAACTTTAATTTTAAAATATATCATAGTTGGCTGTGACAAATTACAATAATACTTGCTAAATTTATCTTTAGTTTTACTAGTGTACGTTAGATGTCTAAGATGTTTACAGAATAATACGAAAAAAAAATTATTTAATCACAAAATTATGACACGTTTTTTATATTTTGTGAGTTTTCCTGCTTTTCCTACAATTGTTTAACTTTAAATTGCCCCAGGCGGCAATTTTACCAAATTTTTACAACCATCACTGGCCATATATGTAATTTATATTTACTTAATAACCGCACACGAATTGAAGTAAGCTTTTATTTTAATTTGACCAGAATGCTGTTGTTATGAATTTTTGTAATATTTTGGTTTAAATAAATCAATTATTAGAAGGAAATGAAAAAGATTTACTAAGTGACATTGATATACATATGTTGAAATTCAAACATTTATGAAAATATTCCAGTAATTTTACTTGAGAATTTGTAACGTTTCCATTTAAAAATTTGTCTTAGGAAAAAAATTTGTTTCACATATGTTTTATGTGTTTTACTACGGAAAGTTTTTTTTATTAGTTTCTAATTCCCTTATAAAAGCTGCGTTTCGTAGATTATGCAACCTTGATTTTACAAAGCCATAGTCTAAAAATCGAAGATTTATAAAGGAATTAGAAACGAGGAGAAACCAAACTTCAGAACAACAGCATTCGGGAGTGATCTGTTGTAGCATCACTTTCGATTCGTTTTCGATAGTATTTTGTCTCTTGTAACAAGAACAAAATTGTACCCTATTTCGCTTTTTCAAATATGCTTTTTCTGAAGCTGTCTCAGCTTGCTTGAATAAAACAACTTTATATTTCTACTTCTATAGTATGTCATAACACGATTCACATTAATGCTTTTAGGATTACTGCGTTTTATAATATGATTATAGCAATTTAGAGCTTGTCACTCGATGAATATGAAAACAAAAAATACCGAAAACTAAAGGGAGAAACCACATAGTTATTTACGTCACAAGGGCGGTAAATGAGTTATTACAGTACGAGTTCGACGTTTATGGACGAGGCGACGAAGGAGCCGAGTCCAGAATTTTGAACGAGTACTGTAACGATCATTTAACGTACGTGTAACGTACAACGTTTTATTTCATACTATATGGGACATTAATTCGATTTTTTCATTTAAAATTAAATTTTAAAGTAAAAACATGAATTTGAAATCTAAAGAAAATCAATCCAAATTATTTTCAAATTATCAAGTTACCCTAGTTATTTTTTTTTTTTTTTTGGTTTTACAGTCTACTCTACTGTAATAGCTCATTTTCCGGAAACTTTTGTTCTCTGACGTAATGATTCATTTCCCGGACTGAAATCAATCACGTAAACATTGATTTTCGGTATAGTATGAAATAAAATAACTTATAATAGATTACGCCTTCGTGATTTCGTTTTCGTAGTTTACTGCGCATTACGTCAACTGAGAGTTGCTAGTAAGATATTGCAAAGGAAATGTATGAAAAATTAGGAATTTGTCTAATAAATGTATAATATATGGATGTATTATGGTTTAATATGGATGTATTATGGTTGAATATTTCTTTCCTCTTAGAAAATTGGATCCATGCTTTCAACAATCTCTTATTTGTTGGAAAAGAATGAACACTATATGGACAATTATTTATATTGTTATTACAACAATTAAATACGGCGCAAAACATTATTTATTTAATTTAATTTAACTTTTGATTTAATTACACACAACAATAGTGTGAAACAAAACTGTTCACTCTCATTTGACGTCATTATTTTATGCCGTTTATTTTATGATCCAAATAGGCAAAGTGCGCAAGGCGTAATCTATTATAAGTGATTTGTGGGGAGAAACCATTATTTTATTTTGCGGTCATTTTTAAAATGACTTTGAAATCGCAAACATTATTGCGATAATGCTTTTGTCTGTGAACGGTATAAAACAAAAAATATTGGGAGAACAACCAACTAAAAAAAAATTGACAATGACCCAGCAAGCAGTTATTAATTCGAAAATTGACTTCGAAATCGCCGGTTTTACGTTCGTCCATAATTACTTCACAAAAAATCCACGGATCTATCCACGTTTGAAACTACCAAACGTAACCTAGGCTAAATCAGTGGATTTTCGAAAACTTTGGATTAATCCGTCGATTTATCCTTGTTTAAAAATACGAGCCTTAAAGGCGTTATTTTTCTGAGTAATAAATTTTCTTCATATTGAAGTTCGTATATACATAAACCTTAATATGTATTCTTAATTTCAGCTTACTAGAGGATGCTTTTAAAATAATATCATGCCTTTAGAGCGGAGCAGCTTTAGGAGAAATTCGCTGAGAAATATGGGAAATGACGAAAGATAATGTTAATTCTGATTTTGTATTGTTTGTGTTTTATTATTTTGTATTCTCGACTGGTCCACAACGATGCCCCGTTCAATCTGATGCACTGAGTGAAGAATTATATCAGCTAATGGTCACGTTGCTCACATAATGTTGTGATCTGAACAAATGGCACAAATTTTCAAAAAATACATTTTGAACATTGTGTGTCCTCTAAATGGAGTAATTTAAATTCTTAAGGATTTTCAAACTACAGATCCAGATATACATCTTGTTGTTAAAGGTTGAAGATAAAAATTGATGAATGCGACTTTAATTGCTGTTTAACTTGTGTCAGTTCTAAATAATCTAACATTAATTGTGAGTCTGTATTTCGGCGGCAAGATGAGTAGAAGGTTTATATTGTCGTGACCAATTGTAATAATAGAGAAGGGGTCTCTGGAGGGACCTTGGCCAAAGTAACGAAAAATATTTGTAAAATATAAATGGCTGTTTCGATGATCTATAACGGACCCTTTGTGGGAAAAATGACGTTCAAGAAGTCGGATAGGCCCAATTTTTTTTGTTTATTTTAAATAATAAATAATTCATTTATTATTTCCGACATAATGAGGAAGTTCATGTTAATTGCAATATTAAAATATTCAATTATACCAACTATTGGCCTAAGAAAGTAAAGGTAAAGTTAATATTTTGAAGCTTTCGGGGATTTAAAATCGTTATTGATCCGTATCCTATTATAATTTGTATTTTAAAAAATGAAAAAAAAATGATTTAAATGCTTCAATGAGTAAATACTATCCCCGAAAAATGGCAGAAATATTTTTGTGTGTGCACGAATTAAGAAAATACGTCATTTCTCGATAGAAGATAGTACAGAAAACTCACTTTTCTCCGTAACAAACTTTCACACTTTTCTTCATTTAGAACCACTTTATGATGTTTGCATGGAATGATATCAAAGGGCCGAATTTCGAAGGGCCGAATGTCGAAGGGCCGAATGTTGAAGGGCCGAATGGGTCGAAGGGCCGAATGGATCGAATCACCGGATGGCTCAATGGGTCGAAGGGCCGAATTTTTTTGTTTATTTCTTTTTTGTTTTTAGAAATATAATTTTTTAAATTTCTTGTTTTAAGGATTTTGTAAATTTTTTTATCAAATATGTATAAATTAATTTGTTATGAATTTATATTTTATTATATTTAATCTTTGGATAATCTATCGATAAAAAAGTACTGCGCTCGTATATAATATTATCTATATACATACGCCTATTATCAGAAGGCTGCCACAGGGCCGAATGTCCCAAGTGGCGTATGACAACATTTCCCTTCACCAAAATGTACTACTGCTGGATACGTGGAACACAAATTATAAACAACCACAATTAATGCAATATTTTTGTCGATAGAATATCCAAAGATTAAACATAATAAAATACATAAATTCAAAAGAAATTTATTTACACATATTTGATAAAAAATTTACAAAAAATTCCTTAAAACAACAAATTTAAAAAATTATATTTCTAAAAACAAAATAAAAATAAACAAAAAAATTCGGCCCTTCGACCCATTCGGCCCTTCGTCCCGTTCGGCCCTTCGAACCATTCGGCCCTTCGATCCATTCGGCCCTTCGACATTCGGTCCTTCGACATTCGGCCCTTCGACATTCGGCCCTTTGAAATTCGGCCCTTCGTCCCCATTCCGTTTGCATTTGTTGCTTTTATTTATATGTTTATTGCGATTGTTATTCGTTTGTTTACCTTATTTGATCTAAAATCTAACGTAACTTGACGGACATATTTATTTAGAAATTTCAGGATTACTGAGAGGCAGAATTAAGTTTAAAAAATTAGTTTGGCAAAAAAGTTTTGAAAATTGAAACCACAATCGAAATAGCTACCGATTACAATCGAATAAACTTTGCAAGTCGGATTTAAACATTTCCTTTTAACAATTAAAATTTCATGAGTTTTGATAAAGTAATCAAAACTAACGTAGAGTAATCAAAACTAAATTGACAAACTGCTTGGAATACCTTTGATTAGACAAACAAACGAAGCCTATATACAAAAAAAAATTAAATACAATGCTGGAGGTAAACCAAGTTATATTACTTTGGCATCTCATGAGTAATTCATAAGGTAAAAAATATAAAATCGTAATTCAATTCGCATATTCGAGTAATTTATTTCAAATCAAGACTATTCATTGAAATAATTTGCATAGTTTTTGTATTAAAAATTATTAAAGTTGTGTGTCGAAATAAATCATTTTACAAAATAACTAGTTTATAGACATATAGTAATATCAAATTCATGTGTAGACGCCTATTAACAAATAAATCAAATAATTTAAAATATTTCTCACAGTACCGAACATTGCAATGAGATACCACCAGGAAACAATTTATTACATTGTATTTTCTAAGATGTATACATTTTGATAAATTTCCTCTTGTCATCTGAAACACCCATATACGTTTATAGCGTATATTCCAACAATAGATGTAAATTTATTGATTTCAACCCGATATCGTTTTAGGTTTCATGTTTCACGCGCGCTCATAGAAATTATGGTGTCGTACCTATAAAAAAGCGCCTTTATCACACAGAATCGACAAAGGGCAAGGCACCAAACAAATAAAAATTAAACATAATAAAAATGAATTGAATGCCATGGAATACGCAACCAAGAAATTAAGAAATAATAAACGAAACAAAATAAAAAAGAAAACGTCTTCTTCATTTAATTTCCTAATGATCCCAATTTATGGATATACGAAATGTATACAAACACAACAACAACAACAATCTCAAGAAGATAACTATCAGTTAATATAACCTTAACAAAAATAACACAACAAGTAGAAAAACAATAACAACAATATTAAAATTGTTTGATATGAAGAACATTTTTTTTTTCCTCCTCAACTTAACATTATTTTTCTTAAGGTCTCAGATTACGTGTCAAGATTAACTAAACAAAAAAAAAAAAATTATAAAGGATTCGATTTTTTTTTTATATTACGTACACTTTAATATATAATTTCTCCCAGATTCCAAAAAAGAAATTCAACACAACACTACAAAAAAAATGGTTTTGAATAGATTATAGGGTTCGAGATTTATAATTAGAGACGTATTTTCGTATTTAATGTTTTACGTTTACACTTGTTTTGGGTTGAAAGGAATACGGTACGTTCGAACCTCGCTCTCTCTTTATGTACGCCCTGGAAATTTTAATTAAAAGCTTTTCGTGCGTTTTGTTTAGATGTTTGTATGTGGTACACCTTCGTTGTAACTTGTAGTACCATTACTGGAATATAAAATGAGATTTTTTTTTGTTTTTGGTTACAGTATTAAGTATATGTTTATGAAGAAGGATTTAACTGGAACGGAATTTCCGGTACAACTTTGGTTTTTGTTTGTACATGTTAAACGTTTGTCATGACAAAAACGATGTATTGTTAAACGACACAATAGAATGGGCGGCCAAAATTGGCTTAATTAATAAAATGAAATATTTTATATGTGCAACATGGAAACAAAACAAAAAATTTCATTAAAATTCTATTTGAAAAGGATCAGTTTGCTGTATATATCCGCTACACAGAATTCATGTTGCCCATTTGTTTGTTTTTTTTTTTTTTGGTGTTTATAAAATTAAAATAATCGTTAATGAACAATTATGGATGTTCAATTGTTCACTTTGTAAAAGGTACTGGGTACTGCCAACAACAAATATACAAAAGAGGTCAATTTCTGAGCTTGTAGGAAGCATACATAAATTCGCATTCAACGTTTATTAATTTAGTGTAATAAATAGCTTAATTTCTAAATACAATAAACTATTAATGGCCAAATGATTTTCAATGACAGAACTGTACATTTTATGTTAAGACATTAAACACGGAACCCTTAAGGTTCAAGTAACACGCTTAGTCCAAAATCGTTTGCAACTTAAGTGATAGAAATTTAGAAACATAGAATTTTTGTTAGGGGCGAATCTCCGGTTGTGGGCACAGTTTTGTGTTTGACTTATAATTTTCCTTTGAGTCCATATTATGCAAAGATGTAGATATCAATGGAAAGCTAGAGGCCTTATATAACTGGTTGCTAAAGTAACTATTTTGATTCCGTCAAGTAGAAAAATGTTATGACCAATTTAGTGAAATCATCTTTTTTGGCAAAACACAAAAATTCATAACCGGTTCTGGGCACGAAAATTCGCTAAAAATGTGTATAGTTGAAGAAAACCACACCTAATTCGAAAGAATTTCTAGGTTTATTAATTTTAATGCCTTCAGTGGCAAAAATAACAAACAAAAGCTTTTTAAAAAATTATTTATCGTCTTCCTCATCTTCCAAGTCAGAAACACAATGTTTGCATGTGTGGAATGCATGTCAGCGCACTTCAAATGCACGGGCCGATCACACGTGTTGCACTTGATGGAATTTGCAGCGGTCAAATTCAATGGCAGGAGCTTCAAACAGATGATGCAGAAGTTGAATCATCATCAGATGGTGAAGAGTTCTTTTTTTTTTTAGAGCGTTTGGCCGACAGTTTGGCAGGTGCGGTTGCATTCTATTTTTTCCCTATTCTTCGGGGAAGGGGGGGGGGGAGGGAAGAGACGGCTACTCACTTAGCGGCTTTCTCCTTTAAAGCAGCAACGCTTCCTGGAGTAGTAAGCACGATGCTTTGCATCGGTTTACGATCACAATTTGAAGGCTCTTCTAAAGGCCAATTTCGTCTAGACTGATAAGCGGCTCATTGAACACGTTCTAGATGTGGAAGGTTATGGTGTGGTGACCACTTCCTCTTCATATGTAACATGTGTCCCACAGGAGACGATTCGATGATGTTCCTCTTTATCATTGCGATCCTCGAAGTATGAATGAATTCCGGATGCTCTGAAGTCGGATTTAACACTAGATATACATTACCAACCAGTCAAAATGACCGGTTATACTTTTATTAAACTCATTTTTTTTATTGTTATGTAAGTATTGTTTTAGAAATTCAAGATGACTTTTAATATGAAAACACAGTAATTATATTAAAACTAATCATACATTTTCGAAACAATACTTACATAATAATAAAAAAAAAATGAGTTCAATAAAAGTATAACCAGTGATTTTGACTGGCTGGTATATATCTAGTGTTAATGACTTTGAGTGTCAATGCCAGATTAAGAGTCTTACAGACAAGGCCAGCTATATGACGAATCTCCATTACCTAAAACAACGAGCTGAGAATTAAAAAATTCAGATCGAGAGAGCAAGGTTGAATGATCCAAAGTCATACCTTGTTAACACTATTTTTTGCCATGCAGATCACTGTGACTTGTACTAGGTTTTTATCGGTCCGAAGACAGACACATCCAGTGGCTGTAGTTTGTGACTACAGTGTGGCGGAAAAGAAACAATAGCACTCCATTGGCAACGGCGATATCGGTGGCTTTAATTGATAGATGGTTTTCGAGAAGCAACAGCACTGGGAAAGCTAACGAGGGTTTTGCGAAATTTATAAAATGGTGCATATAACGCACAAACTCTTGCTGGCACATTCACCTAGAACCATTAGCATAACAGGCAGTCTCATCAGAAACGTTGTCGAAGATGCTTGTCTGGATTTTTTTTTCGGGAGAAGTAAGAATGGTGGTAGACTGTTGCCAGCAGCGTTTATGGTTAAGTCCATTGTCACCATCGTTCCTCTTTCAGCGGCTTCAAGTTTTCTGACACGTCGCATACCATTCATGGTAATCACCTTGCCAATTTTTGTCGGGACCGTTGAAAAGCCGCTTTCATCCATGTTGTAGTTATTCGTTGCTTCGAAGTCATGTTCAATCATGTTGAGACTTCTTCAATGTTTCATGTTGAAACTTCTCGACATTTGATTTACAAAAGCGTTTCACGCGCTGCATGGAAGTTTGTAAAACGACCTCAGGGTGGCGGCGCATAAAAGTTGTAATACCAATGTTGGCCCGCTTTTTCGTCGTCATTTCGATTCGGCGGATATTCAACTTCAAGTTTCTCAGCGAATTCATACGCCAATTCACGCAGCACGCAGCTCGTTGATGCTGAGGCTTAATAATGGTTGACGCACTTCAAAATATATTAGACAAGGTCTCTCACGTGGATCGGTTTCAAAACTTTTAAACAACATTCCAATTGAGCACAAAATGATTTTAGAAAGAAAGGAAGAGTAAACATAAACCCACCATATTTGATGGAGTCTGTTGGTTGCATTCACGAACGAAATCCAACAATACAGCATCTTCCACAGACGAAAAGTCGCCAAACATCTCTTCCGTTTCCGTCGATTTCTTCGGGCTTGTCATGGCTAAAAATGCCTTAAAATACGTTAAAATGTTAATAGGATATTGTTACGTTTTTGCCTTGTTAATCACCAACGAATTTATTTATTGAGCACAAAAAATTAATACAATACAATTTATGATTAAAAATTCACAAAATCACTTATTATACCTAATTTGTACACTATTTTACTGTTCACTAATTTTTATATATCACTAAAATACTTTTTAAATCACTTTTTTAAATCACTTTTTTAATTCACTTTTTAATCTTCATTCTATCGTTTACTAATGTTCTAATTCGAATTCGTTCGCTCCTCATATACTCAAACAAGAACTTCTCGAAATTTCATGATTGTTCCGGTAAGAACAGCTTAGGAACATTTAGAACAGTTTTTATCATGGAAAATTCAATTTTAGAACAGAAGAACTTTGTGCTATAATTGACTTATTCTATTGTATCCTAGGTGTCACCGTAACAATATGTTATGTCGGTATAAACGATGATATCTGACAGTTTTCTAGTCAAGCAGACGCTTTAAATGAAAAAAGAGGGTGCCCACAACCAGTTACATTTAAGTACTTACAATTGGAAATCACGACCATTCTCGGAGTAACCAAAAATAAGGTGATGCATCATGATTTTGATATAAATCGATGTGGCATCCCAAATCACAACGAAGATACTGTAAAAATATCGATAACACTCACCTGTTTGATTCACTTTGATTTATCGCACTTTTAAAACATTGGAAAATTACAATTGCGTTGATTTTTACGGATTTTTTTTAATGTGATCGCAGCAAATGGACAAGCTAGTCCATTCACTTCGATATTAGCTAGAAAACTGGGTACTGTCAAAATACAAGTACGGCGGCAGTTTGATCCGCCATATTTGCATTTTTTCAAACGTTATGCAGGGGTGCCCACAACCGGAGACCCTCCCCTACTTCTAAAATTTTAAAAACTTCAGTAATCCCGAAATTTTGTATTTATGGTTTATTGAATCAACCCTTTCGAACACCTTGTACAATATAATATGCATCAACTTTCATCTCTTCGACCAACCGTTATTTATAATTTTGGTCTTATTTCTCTTATGCGATCGTTCTTTTATGTATTTATGTTCATATTCGAAAGGGTTAAGAAATTGAAAACAAAGAAAATTTGAAAATGCGATAGAATATTGGAATATTGACATTTAGAAAATTTATTTTTATTTCTCTACATTCTAGCATTTTTGAAATTTTCTATGTTTTCAATGTTTCACATTTTCGTGGTTGGGTAATTAACCGGGTAATTCCCCCTGCCATCTTTAGCCAATAAAAGTAACGTTGAATTCTTTCGACCATTTTACTACAACGAAAATATACAGGATTATGGGTTTGATTTAGAAATGTTTAAAACTGAAGATTGAGGTAAATACAATTTCCACTTAGAAAGATCAGGTGAAGGAAATTGTTAATTTTTGATTTATGATATTCACCAGAATTTTGCCATCCGTAATAAAAAATTTAGAGAATTCCACCGAATTATTTTGGATTTGGTATAACAAAATGTAAATTATCAGAAGATTGGAAAGAAATAGAATCTAAATTTATATTGAACCCACAATCTCATGAAGAACAAGTTCTTACACAAACACTCTGGAGAGTGCATTCGGAATTACTATTTGCGATCCACTACGGTGCTCTATTGTAAAGTCAAAACCCTGTAACTACAAACTCCATCGTGACAACCTGCCTGTGAGTTCCTTTTGACTCATAAGCCATTTAAGGTTGGCGTGACCGTTTAAAATCACGAAGGGATAACCCTCAATATATGTATGCCCGAAATTTTTGACGCTTAGCACAGCAACAAAACATTATAATTCCCGACTCCAGTAGTACTGGCATCTCACTGGATCACAAATAGTTTATTAAAATTTCGATGTACCAGTACAGGTACCTTCGTTAAAGCCAATTTTACCTGTTCGAAAGATGCCTATGATTTCTCGGTTCAAATAAATTTTTTATGTGGTTTGGTTAGGTCAATGAGTAGTGCTTCTAAGGATGCGTATGAAAACATAAAACGAATCCCGCCATTCCCAAAACCCGGATTTCTTGAGATTGGACGGAACAGGATAATCGCAGATAAACCCCTTCCGGATTAGTGCTTATGGTGCCATCTCCTATCACATATCCCAGGTACATAATTCTTTTGAGCAGAAAATAACTCTTTTCAATATTGACCGTTAAGCCAGCATCCGACAACTTTTTAGCATCGATGGATAACAAAACAAGATATTCCTCAAATGACTTGGAAGTAATCAAAAATAATAATCGATCATGAAATTCATGTGGAATCACCTGATCCATTAACCGGCACATAGTTTGTGGCGCATTGCCAGAAAAGGTAAACGCTGTCTTATCGCGAGACTCAACGCCCAAAGGAATTTTCCAAAATGTATCTTTTACGTTTAAACTTGTAATACATTTGGCATCCTCTAGCCGGCTTAAAAGTCCGTCGATAATAGGCAGAGAATACGCGTCTCTCTTCGTTACTTCATTCACGCGTCTGGCATCTAAACACAGACGAGCTTTACCATTTGGTCTCTGGACTAATGTTACAAGTGAACTCTTTGATTCTTCAATCACCCCCAGCAACCACATTCGGTCCAATTCAGCAGCGATAACAGCTTGCTTAACAGTGGACATTGGATGGTATCTTTGTTTGACCTGTGTGGCTCCTTATACATCTATATGATGAGATATTAGGGAAGTTATACCTAACCCGTGTTTATTAGACGACCGAAAATTTTCAATAATGAAATCGAGACGGGTTTGTTGATCAGACGAGAGTATATGCAAATTTCATGTATCTTTTATAATTAATCGTTTATATTTAATTCTGAAATGGTTTTTGGAAAAATACTATAAAGTTTCCAAAAATCAATCGCCAATTATAAATTTTGCCCATAAATACCCTAACGTATTGTTCAGAGTGCCCACTCGCTGATTTAACTTCAGGCGATATATTAAAAATTTTAACATCAGCATTGTTGAGAAATGGTTCACATCCATGACCTAAAGCAGTTATAGACGCTTTATTATTTATCAATCCGGTATAAGTTAACCCCCCCAGCTAAATGCTTACTTTTGCAAATGGTCTTCTACCTATTTCATTCGACAAAAAATGTTTCGGGTGTTTTCAATTTTCGACATTTAAACTCCTTCCAATAATGTTTAGTATGAAGACATGCGGAAAGAGAATAATGGTTCACCTTTGCCGTTCAAAAAGAAGAAAGAGCGTTAAATAAATTATGAGTACTTACTGTGATATTTATTTTCATTTGGTGCTGAATCTATTGTGTAGGTTTTCTGAAAATTTGAACTGGCAGCTATTGTTTGTGGCCATATTCGAAGTATTCTGGGTTTGTTTGTGTTTTTTTTTTTGTTTTTTTTAGGAAAGTTATTACAAAGCTGTTACCGGCCTTAATACTTGGATCCGGTCCATAACATCGACGTCAACAACTTGCGCAAATTTAGACACGTCGGTGAATATGACCCAATCAAGAGGTGGACACATTGAAGTAAAATTGCCAAGAATAAATATTCCTACGTTCTCAGGGGAATATACAGAATGGGCATCATTCTTCGATCTATACTGTTCTACAATTCACGAATCACCATCATTGAATCCTGTCCAGAAGTTCCAGCACCTTAAAGGTCTATTACGAGGAGAACCTGCAATTTTAGTACGCCATATTAGTGTCACGCAGGGGAATTATTTAGGAACGTTTAATAAATGGGAGGAACGGTACAATTGCAAACGGCCAATTATCTATTCATTTATTCGAACCTTTATCGAGCAGCCACACAACAAATGCCACAAACTAAAAGAGACTTATGGATACCTCCGATTGAGTAGTACGGGGCCTCAATACACTAGGAGATAACGCCGAGACACGCGATCCGTGGCTAATATTCTTATTGCTGAGCAAGCTGAATGGCAATCGTACATTTTCGGATTTCTTGAAGTTTTTAGCCAGACGAATCGACACTCTTGAGTCACTCACGATTCCAATAAGACGGGCTAATCTCAAATCAATCGTAACGAGCAATGTTACATCGAACAACGTTACAACGAACAACTATGTTTTTAAATGTGCTCTTTGCCACGGCGATCATTCATTATTCCAATGTCAAGACTTTAATAAAATAGCTGTTACCAACCGTCGAGAATGGGCAAAAACTAATCAAAGTTGTTTCAACTGCCTAAGTTCTAAGCGTCCAGTGTTCAAGTGTACTTCTCAACACCGTTGCGAGCAATATAAACGCAAGCATCACAGCTTGTTACATGATAACGAGAAAACCGAACATTCAGCCGATACGCCAAAGACTAATACTCCGAAAGATATTCAATTCTCTGCTTGTTCTCAAAGCAAATCTTCTCAGATAATTCTACCTACAGCGATCATTAATATATTGAATTCATCCGGTCATATTTACAATTGTCGAGCCCTCTTAGACTCAGGGTTAGACTAAGGACAGAAAAGGACGAAGAAATTATTATCGAGGCGCTGGTCCTGCCAAGTATCCCCACAAAGATACCACCCCAGAGTCGTGATAAGAATAATTACGAATATTTACCAAGGAATCAAGCTAGCCGATCCCAATTTTCATGTCTCTAGTAATGTTGACATTTTGTCCGGCGCCGACTACTTTTTCGAGCTATTGAAATATTGGACCGATATTTCATAAAACAGTGTTTGGTTGGATTGTTCTGGCAAAAATCGGTAGTGTGATCAAAAATGATGTAATTTCAATGATGCCGACAAGTGATTGTCTTTCAATCATCGACATTGACCAAACTTTGCAAAGGTTCTGGGAGATAGAGTCAATATCGTCCAATATTACCATCTTGTCACCAAAAGAACATTTATGTAAAGACAAATTCACAGAAACGTTGCAACGAACGGCAAATGTTACATGCATAGTCGGCTTGCCTTTCAGAAGATCACTCGATTGTCTAGGAGATTCAGTGAGTAATGTCATTCAAAGATTATGCAGCATGGAACGTCGATTTGCATGTGGTCCAGAATTTAAGACACAATACCAGAAATTCATGCTTGAATACCTGGAACTTAACCACATGCAAGAGATCCCACAAGAGGAGGTCAATAATTCAGGCTTCTATTTGTCACATCATGGCGTGCTGCGACATTCTAGAACCATAACAAAGCTAAGAGTTCTTTCAATGGCTCTGCGAAGAGGTCTTCCGGGGTATCGCTGAACGACTGTCTTGCAGTAGGCCCAACAACTCAATCTGCAATGTATGCAATAATACTAGAGGTTTCGAGAACACATCATTGCTTTCTCAGCCGATGTTGAGAAAATGTACCGCCAAGTACAGATCACGGAAGCTGATTCAAAATACCAAAAAATATTGTGGCGTCCCTTCCGAATCAATCAGCCATTATCAGTTACTGATCGTGACTTATGGATTAGCGCCTGCGCCATTCTTAGCAATTACAGCAGTGAAACAAATAGCGATAGGGGATCTAACAAGGTCACCTGTGGCAGCCAATATAATTCAAAGAGACATATACGTGGACGATTTGATGACTACAGGCGCAGATAGTGAAAATAAGGCAATATAACCCAAGGATGAAATTACTTACTTACTAAAAAAACGTGATTTTAACCTCCGAAAATGGCCATCGAATTCAGAGGCAATATTAGCTAAGATTCCAGGTGATGATAAAACTATCAATCCAAAAAAAAATCGAAGATAACTCTTCCGATCTTCGATGTGATCCAGTCTTAATCAAGCGTACAATAATGTCTCAAGCCAGTAGTCTGTTTGATCCGCTTGGTTAGTTAGCTCCAATCGTTATTTCAATTAAAATATTTAAACAACAAATATGTGCAGCAAATCTAGAGTGGGATGATCCATTGCCATTGAGGAATGTCTGCAAAATTCGAATTTCAAGTTTCATAACGACTTGAATCGGTAACCGGCGAAGTGCCTTGCGAATTGATCACAGCAAAAACGAAGGTGGCCCGAATCAAACAAGCAATCCTGCCGCGCCTGGAGCCGTGTGGAGCTCTAATTCTAACAAATCTCCTTAATCTAGTAAAGTGAGAAACGCAATTAAAAATCGATGAAGTTTTCTGGTTTTCAACAACATTAGAAAACCAAATGGGATAAGGACAAGTGGCATATATGTATCTTAATAGGAAAAAAAATCTTCAAAGCAAATATGTACTATAATTTACAAATACGAGCAGAATAAATATTATTCAAGCGAAATTGAGTCACTTAAGTCGAAAATCTGCATTCAAAAAACGAGTAATTTTAAAACTCTTCATCCTTTCATAGATGAAGATGGCCTCATTCGCGTCGGAGGGAGGCTAGAAAATAGTTTGGTACCATTTTCTGCCAAACATCCAATAATTCTTCATGCCAAATCACATATAACATCGCTGTTCCTTGAAGATATACACAGAGACAACAAGCACGCCGAAGCATCGCCGTGTCTAGCAATAGCAAGGCAATACATTTGGATTCCTGGTGGCATAAGCAAGGGCAAACAGATAATCAACAGATGTGTCGTATATGCACCAAGTTTAAGTTTCAAATGCAAGATCAATTGATGGGCAACTTACGTTGCAGAGTAGAATTTGTCAAACTTTTTTTAAAAACTGGTGCTGGACCACTGTCAATCCATTTGATCAAAGGAGAGAGGACGGGGCCAAAATTCAAATAAGGCGTATGTCTGTTTGTTTATATATCTAAGTACTAAGGCAGTCCACCTAGAACTCGTTACGGACATGACAAGTGAAGCATTTCTGGGTAGTCTGAAAAGATTTATCGCACATTGAGGACAACTTCATCGGCGCAAACAACCAATTGAGAGTCGAATTTAATAATTCAGCAATCTAACAAACCCTGGCACTTTGACCCTCCTGGTCATTAGCAAAACCATCCTGACAATGGAGGAGATGAACATACATTTAGCAGAAATCGAAGGTATCCTGAATTCGCGGCCAATATGCGCATTACAATCAGATGATATTGATGCGTTAACTCCGTCCAATTTTTTAATTGGTGCAGCAGTTCTCGCAACACTTTTGTAAGAGATGGAATGTAGAATACCTGACGTCTCTACAAGAAAGAACAAACGGCAATAGAAACAAATAGCAATTAAACTCAACAATCTACCAAGAAACCAATATCTTAAATTATACCACTTAACCAATTTATAATAAAAAAATTATAAAAATTAAAATAGTTTTTGATTAATCCTAATAATTTGAATAATTTGTGGAACCAGAAACAATCTCTTGGGGGGAAAAAAGCAATCGAGTATTGCCGCAACATATGGCTTATCCAATATAGTTTTTTATCAGTACTACAGTTAAATTACTGTAAAATGGCAGATATAATTTAAAGAAACAAAAAATTCCATTTACTTAACGTCGTAAATAATGGAAATAGTCAGTTTGGATTTAGGTATTTATATTCAGATTTTAAAACACTTTACCATAAAATTCTATAAATGTAAGATTTGTTTTTTTAGTATCTGTATATACTCGTATGTACGGTACTATAAATTTGCATATCAATATTTTAGTTTCGTATATCTACATTTTCCACTTTTCTTCGAAATCAGAAAATTTATAAGCCATTCATGCATTCCTTGTAAATCGATTATTTAAAATCGGAAAAAAAAATTCAGAAAACCCATCTCATATTCGTCTCGTATCGTAAATGTGTGCAAAAAAATTCCATCATCGATTTCTTCATATTAAAAACCATAAATATTTATACCAAAAATGTATGCAACAATCACTTATTTCAAGAATTTTAAAATTTCACAGATTTAGGTTAGTTTAAGGCCGTACTATATGTATAGATTAGAAAGAAGAGAAATCATTTTTAGAAAGGTTCTTACCTTAATTCTCGTAAAAAGGAAAAATTATGATTTTTATGTTGGAAATTATCTTAGATCTTATCGTTCGCAATGTAGTTGGATGAAAAATGTGAAATTGGGGGTACATGTACATTTGCATTAGAATTAATCAACTTGGTTTTGTATAAATTTATAATACACCAAAAACCAATTTTACATTTTATATTTATCTGATTTAATATTTATTTTTATTTCATTTCAGGTGAGTTGTCAGCATGACATTTCTTCAGATCATTCATACATAAAAATAGAAATGGTAACAATTTACGTATAAAATTCTAATTTTATTTCTAACTTAATAAAAATGTAAATCAAAATTTGTTTTTACGTTCTAGAATGATTAAATAATTTTTATCCTTATATAACTAAGTTATACACATAAATATGTACATACTACATGGGTATGTTTACCCCTTTCAATTTATGTAAAATACTACAAAAAAAATTTCCACCTATTAAATTCTCATGAATATAAACAGAGGAAAACTGGAAAATGTTTGTATGTTTGTACAAATTTTCATCTTTAATATTTATTTTTATTTGCTTATAAATTTTAACAACAACAACATAATCATCATCATCATCATCATGAACAACATATTTGTTAACATCATTATCAATGTACGAGTACAAAGTACATTTTGTATTGTACCAATTTTTATTTTTTGCTTTCTCGTCAACACTCAACACTAAATGGACAATGATGAACATACATACTATTTATGTATATTGTATGTTCGATAGATTTTGTTTGTTGTTGTTGATCTTATTAATTATGGGAAAATACATAAAGCGACGTGGAAAATGCGATAAGATCAAAATGTATCTGAAATATTTTTTTGAGTTTTTTTTTTTAGGGGTGGTAAATTATGTATTGGCTTGGGGAGAAAATTGGAAATTAAACAAGAATTTTTATTAGCTTTCTAGCTAACTATATTTATTATGGATTGGATTTGATTTTTTGGGGAAATTATTGTGAAATTACAAAAATTGAAAATTTTCCGGAAAATATGCTAGAAAGTTGTGTAAAGTAGAAACCGATATCCGAGGGCTATTTCTAATAATAAGAATTTTATAAATTTAAAACAAATATTTGGATATAATTAAATTTGATATTGATTGTGACCTCGAGCGGAGGTGTGTGTAAAATCATTTTATGGTATGAAAGCGCAATTGAATTAAACAAAAATAATTTATTTTTAATTTATGCCAATGAAGTGTTTACTATATTTTACTAAAATGTTTTTCGTTCTTGATTATAGTAAAATGTGTCAAATAATGACATTTAGGGGAATTCAGAGTTGCAATATTTTTCAAATTTATATGACTCTGTGTAGATTTTTACACAAAAATTCGCAAAAATAATTGTATATATAATATATACATTATACACAATATTTAGTCAATGGGAACTTCATGTTGAGAAACATTGCAAATCATAATGCTGTATTTTAAATGACAACAGGCATAAACGCCGATTGTATGAACGAAGATAAATGATTAATCCTCTGATTTAGCATAGTTTGCATTGTATGAACGATGCTAAATCAGAAAATTAATCAATGAATTTTTTTTTACCATCCCTTTTATCTCTTTTTGGTGACTGAATCAGAGACTAAAAAAATTGTTTTGTTTTTTTGACATATCAAATGTGGTGTATCATCCAAACGAGACATTTTTATAAAAGAACGTAAGTATTAAAAATGGACTCAACAAGGAAGAAAATGTCAAATTCGGAAATTGAAATTTTATTTTCCTCTAAATAAACAAAAAAAAAATTTTAATAAACATCAACAAAGTAAACGTCATAAAAAAAGTATTGCCAGTCATACAAAAAACTGCTATAAAACTGCAATAAAAGAGAGGCTAAATTTTTATGTAGCAACGTTCATACAATCGACGAAAAGTAAAATCCTTGAGAAGTGATTAATCATTACTCTCGGATTTTTTTCATTTAGCGGTGTTCATACAATCGGCCCTTAGTGCTGTGTTTTTTTATAAGTATCGATAGATCTCTATAATTTGCTTCCAGACTTTCTCTATTTTTGTGGTTGAATTGCAAATATTTATCATAGTTTAATTTTATCCAGGACTTTTTACGCTACATTTTATCGTTTTTAATTCATTTCCTTAAATTACACAACTTATAAATTGTACATGACAATCTTGTGTTTTATCCAGATATTCTATCGAGACTACAGATTTTCCCTTTCATAGTTCATAGAGTGCGGAACCTCTGATGGTTCCAACCAATTTTTAATAATAATTTAATAATTCCCTTTCATGGGTACGAACACATATTAAAAATTTGTTTTTTAGCATGGAAACATACCAAAGTACATTTTTAGTACATCTGCCATTTTCATTTAGTACAATAGGAAACTAGTAGCTGATTTACATTTAATCTTTTGCTGTATTTTAAAAGAAAGAAGATGTACGATAAAAGGATTCATTTTGTTATTATTTCCTTCCATTATATTCAAAATGTGTTATTTGATACCACAAATCACTTATGATACATTACGCCTTCGTGGATTTCGTTTTCGTACTTTACTGCGCATTACGTCAACTGAGAGTTGCTAGTAAGATATTGCAAAGGAAATGTATGAAAATTAAGGAATTCGTCTAATAAATGTATACTATATGGATGTATTATGGTTGAATATTTCTTTCCTCTTAGAAAATAGGATCCATGCTTTTAATAATCTCTTATTTGTTGGAAAAGAATGAACACTATTATGAACAATTATTTATATTGTTATTACAACAATTAAATACGGCGCACCACATTATTTATTTAATTTAATTTAATTTTTAAATTCAATTACGTACAACAATAGCCGCATTTCTTGACGCATTAGTGATCCGGATCAGATCAAAGTTTACATTGAAAACAACAACAAAAATTAAATTTTTGTTGTTGTTTTCAATGTAAACATTGATCTGATTCGGATCACTAATGCGTCAAGAAATGCGGCTAATATTGTGAAACAAAACTGTTCACTCTCATTTGACGTCATTATTTTATGCCGTTTATATTATGATCCAAATAGGCAAAGTGCGCAAGGCGTAATCGATTATAAATGAGTTGTGGATAAAATGTATTCCCATTTTTCCTCATGTATTTATGCTTTTCGAATAACAAAATATAACGAAAACAACAATGACGTGCAGCGTTGTCAAAACTCAAAATAAGTTCAATTATTAGTGCTGCGAGTGCCAGCATTTTTAAGTGGATGATAGAAGTAGCTACAATTTGCCTTTTTTTTTTGTTGGTAAAAATCTGAATAGATTATCGAGACTTATAAAAAACACAGAGATATTTTACGATCTTATACCGTAGACAGACTCAAACCGAATAATCGCGAATTCTAGATTATTAAACGCTTTTTGCCTTCTGTCATTACGCGATTTTCACAAAAACCGAATTATTTCGTTTTGAAATGAAAATCGCGATTAACTTTGGGTCTGTCTACAGTATTAGCTGATTGTGATATAATTCTACACGTATTCAATAGAAGCGTGATTCTAAAATATTTTATTTTAACACAATTCTGGAATATGAAAAACTAGAATGAAACTGAACAGTTTTCAAACCAATTGAGATGAAATTCGAGATATTTAATAGAAGGCAATTCTACAATGATTTTTAGATAAAGTTATGGAATTTAAAAAACTGGATCGAAACTAGGCTATTTCCTAAGTAAATATATTTTTATTTATCGCTCTCGACGGTAGAGTAAGTAGAACGCTTGCTTTATCATCCGAGGGTCCCGGGTTCGATTTCCGGTGGTGACAAGAAACAAAATGTTTCGATTGGGTATAAAGTTGTAGATGTGTGTGAGGGTGTGTGTTTCTGTTATTAAGTGCATTGAGCGTCATAAAAATTTCCTTTCCCTCTTCCTTTCCAATCAAAATAAAAAAAAGTAGTGCTGTGTGTCTGCGGTTGTGCAAACATATTAAGGAGAAATAAATCCTAAGTACAACTGTAATGCTCCTCTTAAAGAAAAAAAAAAATGAATTCGTACATAAGTAATGATGTAGCCTAATTCTTTTTATAATCTTAAGTGACATTACATACTTTCTTTTAAATAAATCCATGACGGTTTTAAGAGGGGCAGAATAATATCGCACATTTTTAATAAGGCGTACTGATTTATTATTATTACGTTTAATTTTCCAAATATTTCATTTTTGGTAGTCTATCGGTTACTACAACTTAGGCTGTTTGCCAAACGATACTTATTTGATACGTATTTTGTGGAACCTAACTTATTACATAAAAAATTACATTGAATAAGTTAGGTTCCACAAATAAAAATTCGTTGGGAAAACAGCCTTAAAACTGAAGTACATTCAATCTTTTCGTTCTTTTTCAAAAGAATAGAATCACAAAGAAAAGTGCAAATACATTTTATCCATATATAAAAATGGGACGGGCATATTCAAAATTTATATTTTTTCTTTCTAAATGTTACTTTGATTTTATAAATTTTGAGTAACTTTTACGAAAAAAGATAAACCAGTTCATCTTTTTTAGATTTTTCCGTTTTTTTTTTTTTTTTTTTTTTTTATTTCGCTGGCGCTACATCCCATTACAACGGATAATGAGTGATTAGTTCATTGATCCTTACATTAAACCAGCCGTGATTTTTTCATCACCCGCCGGGAATCGAACCCGGAACATCCGGAGCTTAAAGCAAGCATGCTAACAACTGTGCCACCGGGGCACTTTTCCGTTGTTTTTCACCAAAAAAAGTTAAGTGTTGCGGTAAATTGTATTGCATAATACTTTTTGGGTATTCCTTCTGATTATAATACAAGGATATCATACTAAAACGTATTTTTTACCGTACATCTTTTATCTTTTGGAAAAGAACGAAAAGATTAAATGTATCATCAGCTATTAGTTGCAATAAGCGAAAGAAAAATCTAAAAAATCGGTTTTTTTTTCATTTTCTTTGCATTTCACAATTTTCGTAAAGACCAGGGGCCTATTTAACCATCGCACTTAGCAACTTAGCACCTATCACTTTACAAAATTTTGCTAAGCGAAAATCTAATTTGATAAGTTTAAGGGTTTTATTCCGTAAAGAGAAAATCACTTATGATATTATATAAAAATTATATGTTTAGTTTCGAATACATATTAAGCAAATGTCGATATAATTTAGATATTAATGTTATAGGTTTAATGTGATTTGTATAATTAAATATGAATAACGCTGTACAAAAATCTCTTTGCAATCAATATTATTTGCTAACTGATAATCATTTCGTACAATGAACATTTAGCAAATTTTCAGTAGAATTCAAAGCAAATATACACTTGCACGTTAATGTGTTTTTTTTTCATGGCCAACTAGATAAAATTTACTTCATTCGATTCACAATAAAAACAAAGTGTTCTTAATTTTATTTAAATTGTTTTCTTATTCATTCGCTTGTTTCATGGTATAGAAATTAGTCACTTGTTAAATATTGCTGTATTACGCAAAACCCGAGAATCATGCACGCTTCTGGGCCAATTGGCGTTAAGGTCATAAAATAAATTACTCGGTCCGCAAATCATCATTACATTTAGTAAATGGTTTCAGTGTCTATTCACTAAAATTGCTTCATTATTAGATGATGCATCAATATTGATGACGATGCTTGACCAACACAGCCACAAACATGTTTCACTATTACATTACAAACGCGATGTACTGTGGTGCATACTGTCCCCTTTGTAACGCCATACGTAGTACCTACACCATGATATTGACATCCATTGCCAAGCCAATGAAGTAGTGGTGGAAATCTATCGATAGTACTATCGATATATTCGTACACGATAGTTTCGTACTATCGAAAACAATCGATACTTTTTATAAACTATCGATATATTGATATTTTTATCCGTACAAGAGAGTTTTGCTATTATGCGATATTAGTTTAGTTAGGTTTTTCTTCTTGTCATTCCTTTTATATGCTCGTCAAATTATTAGTGATCAACGATCCCGTCTGAAAGCCAAAAATGTTGAGATGCTGATTTTCTTACATAAAAACGATTGGCTGGTTTTAAAAAAAAAGTGGAAAACTGGGAAACTTTCCGAACAAACCTTTTTGCTTTTATCTACATAGTTTAAGTAATTTTTTATTAATTTAATTAATCAAAAAGTTTAATTTTTACTTGTATGACCCATTTTTGATAAATAAATGATTTAATCACAATGTCCTTATTGTGGATCGCTTTAAAAATTCGATTCCCTAAAGCGTATCGTTTGCTGTCCCTAATGTGGATCTCATCAAAGATTCATGTTTGGTTACAAAAACTTAATATTTTTATTAGAAAAAACTTTATTTCTATAAATAGCGTTACAATTTGAATGATACAAAAAAAAATTTCGAAATAAAAAAATTATTAAGCTAGCTTCATAAATGCATAACTTAGTTGCAACTTGCCAGTTTGGCAGGGAAATTTCTGCTTGTTACGTCGCATGATTCATCCCGAACGATGTCATCACAATGAGATATAAAATGATAGCTCCGGGTTATTATTATTACTGAATGGCCATGTGGGTGTTCAACCACGTCGCACTGCGACCTAAAAGATCTTTTGTGCTTGGACCCTGGTCAATTAGCCGTCCAGTCAATATTTAGCCTCTTAATGAACCTGGTATAATACTACCGATCAGTGCGTGATACATAGGTCTGGGCTCATCCCTACTGTCTGGGCTCATTGTTCTCTCTCCTAGATATTGCAGTCTTTGGCGGAAAATGGCTGGGCATTGGCACAGGACATGTTTCGCTGATTCCGTTTGCAGGTCGCAGAAGCGGAACCCATCTGTCGTACTTATGCCCATTTTGTTAAGATGATACCTCAAGGGGACGTAACCTGTGATGAAGCCAGTTAGCTCAACCAGCGTTCCTAAGTTCAAGACACTCCTTTACCCTGACTGACGAAGGTGATATAAATTTCTTCGCCTGCCGCAAACCTGGAAGCTCCGGGTTAATAAATGCTGCTCTTCTTTGACCTTGGATCCAAATATCTACCGGAGTGGATCATATAGATCTATTTTCGATATGAACACCATTCGATGTCTGCTTAAAAGCGATCGACCATTGGTAAATCATCATTCTTCGTGGTTACGCCACATCATACGCTGTTTTGCCTTCTCCATAGAGCAATGGAAAAAAATGGGCTCATTTCAAACCAACGGAACTAAAATTAAACTGTTGTTCCATGTGCCTAGTGTAGCAACTGAGAACTTTTCCATACCACTCACCATAATTCACTTAATGAGACTGGTAATTAGATTTCACAACACTATTACAGTCGTACCTTTTTTAAGGATCATTTTGCAGACTTCTCAATTGTAAATTTGCCCTAGCTACCATTTACTGTGATTCCTTTCAAGGGCCGCATACAAAGAGAAACCCCAAGCATTCGAACTTTCTTCAATATTATCGAAGGTAAGCATTCAAGCATGTTCATCAGTAATTATTGTTCCAAACTTCAGAAGAAACCGAATGTTATCTTTGCTTATTCGAAAATGCTTCATCAGTGTCAAGTGAAATACATGAAATTGAGGTTCCATCCAACGGAGGTCTTACGGAATTTGGAAAGGAATCATTAATTTATTGAAAGTGAATTAGACAAGTAGAAAGTCGGCAGAACGTTTAAAAGTTTCGGGTTTAATTTTTATAGTTTAAACAATTTTACCTAATGTGGGCCCAGAGTTTGCACAAACAGCGATTTTTTTTCTCCAAAAATAAATGTTAACGATAAGAATAAGATCTGTTTCTCTCGTTTGATAACTGATGGCTAGTAGGAATAAAATGATTTTAACAACCAAGGTACATTGTGGATATGGTGTGGGGGGGGGGGGGGAATAGATTAAAATATATTCTTGGAAAAAGACTTAAACTCGCTGCTTCTTGCTTTTGCCAAATCTACCACTCCGCCACTGTTGACGCGTATGATAGATTTTGACAATTTTGTAAAATGTATGTACTTTTGTTAAATGCTCTGAATTCACTAAAATTTCTGTTGGTAAGATGAAGCCAATTGTTACATGTTGGTCCCCTCCCCACCCAACAAAGAATCTCTGTTGGCAAAATTCTTGTTGCCCCTTGTTTTATCAGTATTTAGTTTTCTTTTTAAATGATTAAGTATATAATGCAGTTTTAGGCACTTCAAAGATTTTACTGTCCGTGTGAACAGTTTACCCATACTTCTCAGCGCCTAGAGCATTGTTCATTTTAGAATACTCTTTAGGTGCATAAGATCTCCATTAGGTACACAAAAGATTCCTATAGGAGTACCTAAATCGGATCGCGTGGTCCGCATTTGAGGCATGAATGTAATTTTTAAATCATGCAATTCTTCATTAAATTTAGTTAATAAAAATTATCTACAAAGTAATTCTAATTAAAAATACCCACAGAAGTAAGTTACCCTAAATTTGATCTACACTTTTTACTTGATTTAATCCGTATTTTACCAATTAAAACTATTTACGTATTTGGTGAAGTTCATTTTCAAAAAAAAAAAAAATTATTTAAAAAGACCTAGATCCAAATTAGCTCATCTTAAAATAACGTGTGCCGTTTTTGATTTGCAATTAAATTTGGTCCTTTTAATGAAATAATTAATATAATTAATATGATCTTAAAATGTTGTCTTTGTGAACATAAAATGGATCGCACGATCCGCAATTGGACAAGGTTGAAAATATAATGTACATAATCTGGATCTCCTTAAATTAGGATAAACTGTCATTTTTTGTTAAAAATTATAGTTTTTTTGTTAGTTAAGACTTAATTACTTATCATTAAACATTAGAAAATCACTGGGAAATAAATTGTAACAGTTTAAAACCTTATTTTAGTAATATACTTCCCTTAAGAATATTTTAACGAAAAGTCAGTTACGCACTTGATATTCTTAAAATTGCGAAGCAGTGAACAATTGAACGATAAAATTAGTATTTACACTTCAGTTATCCCGCCAAAAAACTAATACAAGCAACATAACGTATAGTTTTAAATTTCTTCATAACGTATAGTTTCAAATATTTTTCTTATTTTAACCAAAATTCAGTTAGACGATCCACAATTGGTACAACGATCCACATTATGGTAGTTTACTTACGTAATATTTCAGAGACTGACAAGGATCAGAAATAACGAAGTGGCTACTTTAGAAACTTTTAGAGTATTTCTCATTTACATTCACCATGACATGACACTTAATAAACGAATTACGAAACAATAAATGCGCTTCCCTGATAATTACCATATGCATTTACATATGTATTTAATTTTATCCGCCTCTAAAATACACAAAAACAAATTCAAAAACGTTCTCGTCGTCCAATTCCAGTTAGAAATATAATGAGAGGAACTATGACAAATCGTTTTTCCGAATTAGTATAATTTATAGGATTTACAGAATTCAAAGAATTTATTGAAATTAAAAATTATAAAAATTAAAGAATTTTTAAAAATACTAAAATTTGTAGAATTTATAGGATTTATTGAATTTTTAAAATAAGTCAAATTGTCAAAATAGTCAAAGTGGAATTGTGTAATTGTGTAAAATTTAAAGGATTAAGAAGTCAAATTGTCAAAATAGTCAAAGTGGAATTGTGTAATTGTGTAAAATTTATAGAACTGAAAGACTTGAACAATTTTTAGAACCTATTGAATCTATAAAATTTAAAGAATTTATAAAATTTATAGAATTTGTGGAGTATACCTATTTAATTTGTAGAATGGATGGAATTTATAAAATCTTCAATATTTATAGATTTTATAGGTTTTATAAACATATTAAAATTTATTATAGTCTTGAACTTTGTAAAACTTATAAAATTTATAGAATTTATTGGACTTATAAGAACTAAAGAATTTAGAGATTTGTGAAATTTAAAGAACTTACTGAATTTTAAAACTTTATCCATTATAAGTCTATAAAATTATTCATAAAACTTATTAAATTTATAAAATGTATAGAAGTTATTGAATTTATAAGATGACTAAAGTTCATCGGATTTAATTTTTGAATTTATAAATTTGTAAAATTCAAAGAATTTATAGAAATTATGAATTTTTGTGGAATACATAAGTAAAATTTGTGTTTGTATAATTAACTGACAGACTTGAAACAATTTATTTATTATAGTATTTGTCTAGTTTATATAACTTAGAGAATTGATTTAATTCGTAAAATTCATAAAATTTATAAAATTTAAAGAGTTTATAAATATATTAGAAATTATAATATTTATAGCCCTTGTAGAATTTAGGGAATTTATAGAATTTATTAGATTTTTAAAATTTATAAGAACTAAAGAATTTATGAGATTTGTAGAATTTACCGAATTTTTAAACTTTATTCATAGAAATTATTAAATTTATAAAATTTATAGAAATTATTGAATTTATAGAATTGTTAAAGTTTATAGGATTTATCGAAATCTAAAATTTTATAGAGCTTATGGACATATTAAAACTTATAAAATTTACAGTATCTATAGGATTTACAGAATTTATAGAATTTAAGGAATTTATTGGATTTTTAGACTTTACAGAATTTGTAGAATTTATTGAATTTTATAGGATTGTTATAATTTATAGCAATTTCTAAATTTAAAGAATTTTTATGTACTATTGTACAAAATCTATAAACTTTATAAATTTTTTAATTTTAAAAATTTTGTATATCCTAATCGTACCTACGATTTAGTATCGTTCATACATATGAGCATTAATTATAAACTTATATATAATCTTTTAAACGAACTAATAGAAATTTGTTGTTTCTTTGTAAAATTTTGATTTTTAATTTTTAATCAAAGATTATTTAAAAAAAATCAATTCCGGAATTGATTCCGAAATTCCGCAATCGAAAACATTCAATTTCGAAAATTCCGGAATTATTTTATGGTCAAAATGTGGATTACCTACATTTCTAAATAATAATTCACGTCGAATCATTTTTACAACCTACATATATGTGCGTTATACGAATATCAATTACATTTATCACACAATGCAATTCTTGCTAAACTTCCTTTTTCATTGGACACGGTAAATAAAGGTCCCCGCAGACATGCTTGTTATCAAAATACCAATCTCATTAAGATGTACCGTTAGTCAATGAGTTCCACATTATTTGTTTAAAATTTTAGAAAATTCTCTTGGATTTTGCAACCCCTGATGGGATACTTGAACTGGAATATCGTTGAAATTCAAGAAAACATTGACTATTACTATTACATTGACTATTAAATTTTGCCAGTTATAAATTATGTTAATTATTATTATTACTATAAATTTTGCCACGAATAAATTCAAAGATATTTTGGAAATGGTTCGACACAGTTTAGTAACTTGGAATCATCAGTTGAATTTATTAAAACGAATAAATTCAAAGTGGTATTATGTGATGGAGATCGGTCGATAACACAGAGGGTTTTCCATAAAAAAGTATTAAATTAATATGACAATCTTGGAAAATGTTCTATTAAATTTTCAACAAAATGTACCTTGTGCATACATATATGGAGATTTATCTAACAATATTTACATTTATTGTCCTATTCTAATCATATGTCAGAACAACTGTACAATTATTGTGTATCTTTGCTATATCAACAGTTATAAAACAGATAATACAATTGAAAGGCTCATCATTTGATCTCTCCATTAAAATTTTCTTCAAATTGATCCGATAAGCTGTCAAAGCTTTGTTGTATTCTTCCATTTTCTTAGAGTGAATTTCACTGATGAATTTATTGTTGGATAGGTTATCTATAATGCATAACAAATCAAGGGCCCACAATTTACCTTGTCCTGTTGCAACGGCAGCTTATAATTTTGTGTTCTACATTCGAATTTCTAACCACTAAGATTCACCAACTTAAGCGAAAATGGAGCAGCAACTTAAGCAATCTAAATGGAGCAACGATCGCAGTTTTATGAATGTCTTCGGAAGCGACCGTGGTTTCGTGATAAGCCCTTCTTAAGTGATTAATTTTTGAAAATATTGAAGATTTGATGAGACGTCATGAATATGTGGAATCGGGTATCGATCAGACATGCTCGCAGAATTCAGGCATCTGTTAAATGCGCACGGTCTACAGTCATTCTGATCCGTTTTTGGTACCAGATGAAGTGGTGAGGAAATAAAGGGCGATATCCTTCTATGACAATTCTAGTGACTACATTATGTTTCACTGGAACGTTTTATCTAGGTTTGGATGTACATTCTGCTCTCCACGAAGATGGTTTCATTTGGTTCATACATCTGTGAAAGTGCCACGCCTCTTTATTGTATCATCCTGTTACCTAGGAGCATGAAAGTAAATAGTAAAGTAAATTAAGCCACTGTTATTTCTGCTCTCAAAGTATTTGTTTCTATCTCTCGAAAGTTTTTTAAATCAGACCTATACGATCGAATGTGGTTTTACATTAACTGGAAGGGTATAAGTGTCACGCTAAACTAAATCGAAAATCATTATTTCAGACAACTAAAACTCAATCGGATATTATATTTCCTGCATTTATTATACGGATTATTGTGATACAATGCACATTGTAACGAGAAACTTGTAAAATACTTAACGATATAAATTGTTAGCAATAAAAAAGAACTCTACCCACATTAGAATTCTTTACAATAAACATGTATTTCAATTACTGTTTTCTTTTCTTGCATGCTAGTATATAACACATATGTATATACTTACGTGCGGTGGCAATAGTAATCAAATAGTTTCCAAATTGTTGAATGTCACTATTAATAATCAAAATCGAAAAATTCAAAAGCAAAACCAGGGCGAGATATTTACAATGTTAAATGCAATAAATAACAATAATAGTAATAAATAGAAAGTTAGAACTGTAATTGAATTCTCACAAACTAATTTATACTCGTATTTATACTGTACAATTGTTATTACGGGATGTTGATGTGTGTACATTAATTTATTTATTTATTTTTTGGTTTTGAGGTTTTCCATTCATTTTCAGTTAATATTATACCATAAGTGGGGGGCGAGACCGATTTTTTATTGTTTGGTTAGAATACGGTACTTTTGTATACATTTTTGCTGACATTCATTCAATTTTCGGGAATACATAAATATGCTCACCTAAATTTAAGTGAATTAATAAAATATAAAACAAAAAATGGGGGTTTTTTATGTAAGGGGTGGATTTTAATTTTACGATTCGTGTATGCGGTGATGAATTTATGACATATTTAATTCCACAAAATGTTTACAATAAATTATTTGGTTGAAATTGGTCAAATATCAGCCGTAAAATAATTTAACATACCATATATGACTGCGCGTTATCGATTTTGGTAAAATAATTTTATGGATATACCATATTTACAAAACCGTGACGATAGTTTTTCACTAAACATTTTTTTGATTTAATAGGTCAAATGATGATTTTTCAACCTGGACATTTTTTGAACTCGATATATTTATACCACCTAGGATAAATATTTTTATCTTCATATCTAAACTTCATCATCATCGTACTATCTTTTGAATATTTCGATGATGGATGCATATAACATATAAGCATACCTACACAAATATTTCATTCCATTAAATATACGATATTATTTCAGTGTAATTTGATACTTTTTGCAGAATTCAACAGCACATATTTGTATTCCGTATTTTAGATATTTACGTAGACATAGGTACATATATAAAATAAACACCTACGCGGAACATGACACCCATCCTCAATATCAAAAACATATCATTTATTTACAAATTTATTCTTAATCCTACATTTCCTATTTTGCTTTTATTTCAAAAGAAGGATACAACAGCAATTTATATTAACCATATACTCATTATTTTATATAGGAAACGATAATAATAATATTGTTCCGCATGGTTTTATAGTTTTGGTGAATATATTCGCTCAGTGCCGGCTCAAGGTTTGATCAAAGTGTGCGGCCGCGCAGGGCGCAACATTTTTAGGAACGGAAATAGATTTTACACTCAAATGGTACTTACTAATGTTGAATTCTTTTCACCCAAATTCGTCAAAAAAAATTGACGCACATCCAAAAACTGTGTTCTTTTCACCAAACTTCGTCAATTTTTTTGAAATGTGCATCAATTTTACGAGATGCGGATTTTTTCATGAATTTCACATCCGTAGCTACTAACACCAACAAAAATAGAAACGTCAATTTAGTTGTCAAAATTTTTCAATATTTAATAGCAGTGATTTTTTGTATCTCGATCATTTTTATTCTCGTTTTGTGTTTAGTTTAATGTGTTTAATATTTGTTGTGTTTATTATTTAATTTAATTAAATAGAATGAGCCGCCAAATTTCAATTTGACGTTTAGAAATGTCAATCAAGTAACCAATACAAGCACAAAACTTCGTCAATTTTGTTTCATGTACTTTTCACCCACAAAATTCGTGTTGACTTGAAAAAACGAAAAGAACACGACATAAATGTTGAATATAAAATAAGAAAATTTGTTATCATTTTGTATTGCATTATTCATCTCAGGTACACACACATTTTTTATGTGTCCGTGTGTTTTTTGGTCATTTTTTTTAGGGTGGGTGTTTGTAGCCCAGAGCACTGCTGCCTTATGGTTTTAATTTTAGCAGTAATTTTTAGGCTCAGACCTCTTGAACCGGCTACTTTGCTCATTGCTCCAGTTGCACCCACACAAATTAACCTCTGGATCTTGTCCAGTATTCTCCGTGCACCAGTCTGCTCCGTCTTTGGCCACCATACGGCCCGGAGCCAAACCAACATTTGTGGGCTCAGTCCCCACGTTTTGCCAATGATTCTTTGGTAGGCCTTATTGGCCTTGTTTGTGATATGATTTAAGTGGGGATTCCATGTCAATTTTGATCAAGTACGACCCCCAGATATTTAACCTCCTTCGACAGTTGGAGGGTTACCCCCCCCCCCCCCCCCCCGCCCCGCCCCGCCCCCCCCTCCCCCGCCCCCCGGGAGGACCGTTTTCCACCGGTTAGTAAAGAAAGTGCAGTTGATCTTGTTAGGATTTACCGTAAGGCCCACCTCTGTGCACCAATCATTTACTACCTCTAGGGCTTGTTTCATTCTTTCCCCTACTGTATTTGCGAATCCGCCCCTAACCATCAAGACTATAGGTCGTCCGCATAAGTAATGTTTGAGAAGTCTACATATCTCAGTCTGGTAAGTAATTGATCCTACACAATCAGCCATAATAAGGGAGAGAGGACACCTCCCTGGGGGCAACCCCTGTTGCCACCTGTTTTTCAGCATGTTTATTATCCACCTTACGGAGGAGGGGTCTATGCCCCTTGTTAGTGATTGTTCGTGAATTACCTCGAAACTAGTATTATCAAAAGCTCCCTGAATATCAATAAAGGAGCGCAGTAATAATCCTTTATTCCGGAGCGTATCTTCGATTTCCAATGTCAGTTCATGTAGAGCTGTTTCTGTTGATTTCCCTGCTTGGTAGGCGTGCTGCCTAGAGTCCAGAGGGTATCTCTGGAGAGTGTTGGATCTAATACAAAATTCCAGAATTTTCTCCATGATTTTCAGTAGAAATGATGTGAGGCTAATAGGTATATAAGACCTAATCTCCTCTGAGGATCTTTTTCCCGCTTACCCGAACCTCTCTCCAGCGTTTTGGAACATATTCCAAGCTTTAACTGGCTCTGAAGAGTGTAGTAAGATAAGGCAGCAAAGTCTGCAGACCTTGTTGTAAAAAGGCGAGGTATACACAGCCCCTCCCGGTGATTTGAAAGGTTCAAAAGATTTGACTGGCCAGCTTATCCATTCCTGCGTAAAAAACTGCCTCGAGAACTTCTGAGCCCCCTTTGGAACCCATCAGAGTTCAATAATGGTAGCGGTAGAGCATAGTTTAATAATGGTAGCGGTAGAGCTAGTTAGATAAGAGAAATTAGTTTCTTCTCTGAACGGTTATCTCTTATCTGTATAGAAGCATATTTGTATCATGCCATCTCATCTTAAATTTCTCAGACAATATTAGTATTTTTCAAAAAGAAATTAAAACAAAAATTTGCGGATTGTTTGGCTGTAGTATGTACATGTTAACAGTTCTTTGGGGAATTTGTCAAAATTTCGTTCGATCAGTTCTAATCAAAACCCTTCAATAGCAGATCAGTTTATTTTTCGGTCTGTATCCCACCAATTAAATGTTGACAATTCCGCAGACTTAGATTTAATAAATTTTTCAGATGATGGCATAATACCCTTAAAAATAAAATTACTCATTACTTCATCGTTCCAGGTTCCGGGCAAGTTCAACTTACACGATATCCTCAAGATGCAAACAACCGTAAATTTTGCCAATAATCATTTCTTCCGTGTACTTGCTAATAACGAATGTGTATGGCGACGACGGATATTATATTCTGATACAGGTGACCGCGCATTTTGTTTCTGTTGTTTATGGTTTGATCGAGGTTGTACGAATTCGAAATCGAGTTTAGCAAATATTGGTTACAATAATTGAATCCATTTATCTAAAGTGATTACGTCACATGAAAATAGTCCAAATCATATGAAATGTTCCTAAAAGTGGATAGAAACGGAATCAAGACTGAAATCAGTATCAACAATCGATTGAGCGGAACAACTTATTACTTAAAAAACAGAGCATTAGCAAATTGGTTTCAATAGATTGATGAGTATCGCTCTATATCTTTCGCAAAATAATATGGCATTCCGTAACCGAAAATATTTAGGCCTAATTGAATTACTTGCCAAATATCACCTCGTCATGCAGGAATATGTTCGTCGAATCCTAAAAAATCAGGTATCTATTCATTATTGTGGAAAAAACATTATAAACGAAATTATTGAATTGATGGCTGAAAGTCACTGAAAAAATAATTACATGTTTACAAAGTATTTTTCCAACATTGCTGACTGTACTCCGGACATCAGTCATGTAGTGCAAATATCTCTCAGTTATTAGCTAAAAGCAACAAAATAAAATTATTGTGTTTACTATTAATTTATCTAACCTCCTTCTAACCAATTCCCTACTTTAAAATTCTTACATTAGGTACGCCCCTTTTTAGCCTATGCAGTTTTAAAACTACATAGTTTCAATAAAATATCGGATTGCAACTTGTTCTAAATTTGATTTCTTACTTTCTTACCAAACTCCCAATTTCAATTCTTTATTAATTAAAAAACAAATAACAGGGGCGCTCCAACCTCAAAGGTTTGGAGCCGGCACTGAATTCGTATGTGGTTGTGGTGTATGCGATCGACTGCGGATTGAAAATGAGGGACTCACGTTGAACCAGCACCCCGAATGGTGAGAAGCAAGGGGAGTCACTTCAAACAAGCACCCGGGATGGTGGGAGGCAAGGGGACTCACTTCAAATAAGCACTCAGAATGGTGAGAGGCCAGGTGACTCACTTTAAAGAAGCACCCCGAATCGTGAGCTGCGCGTAAAACATAAAAATACACATCCATCTCAATTTTGGAGGAAAATAGAAATTCCAACCCCCTAGGGGTGATGGAGTGGTTAAATTTACTTTTTGTTGTCATTTTCGGTTCCAGCGACCCAAAAAACATAGAAATGTATATACGTTCATGTAAATTTAGCATGTAAATTCAAATTTCGACCCCCAGGGGAGTGGTAACGGGAAAATGGGCAAATGGAATAATTTTTTATGGTCATAATCGGTTTCAGCGACTTCGAAAACGTAGGAATACTTGGGTCTGCCCTCTGGGTCACGATTTTTTTTTGTGTGCCTGTGTAATTTACAAGAACGAATACACGAAATTTTAATATTAAGGGCGGCCACACAATTCATATGTGGCCGGTGTTTATTCACTTTTCACGAGAATATTATACAGAGTGTTTGGGGTTAAAATCCACTACCACGATTACACTCGGTTGAACTAATTGATTTTTATTAAAACTGATTATTAACTGATTAGAAATTTGTGCGCCACGGATTTTAGTAGAAAATTTAATTAATTTTATTGCCTTTATATTTTGGTTCAGAACGATGCGACGCGCACGAGATATAGAACGAGAGTATGACGAGCAGAAAAAGATGTATCTGGTCGAAGTTTTGTGACGATGAATGCTAATTCAAAATATATTTACATCTGAGCTCTTGAAATCCAACGTAATCATTCAAGTATCCACAAAAGTTTGATTTGATTGGATTAGGGCGCGAATATAAATAGCACCTGGATAACAAAAATTATCCGGTAAACCAACCTTAACTATATACATACGTAAATTTTAACTAATCATATTATTTTCTTATGTTGTCGTTCAATTTGTAGTGAACATTAAATTCCATCTAAATTAGGCAACCCGGTACTTTGGAATTTAGTATTCAAATAATTATAATACTAAAATATAAAGGGCTGAAACCTCACGAGGGGATCAGAACTTCGGTCTTTGGTATCTTCAATAATATCATAAAGTTGGTGTGACAGTTTTGACATTATTGATTTCTATTTTAACCAACATATATTTACTTATACAACAACAGCCAAACAGGTCAAAAGCTTCAGTAACATGAGTACAGCCATCCAATTTAAAACCAAAAATCGTATTCTAGAACTTTATACCGAAAGTAGTATAACAAATTATACTGATACTTCTAACCGTTTAACTGACCATATTCCAGAAATTTATCCAAAAACTCATTTTAGAATCCCATTTCCAACACACATGGCTAATTTAATGATACCCGCGGTTAAGGCATAGCCAAGTTCCATCCTACTTGGCAATATTCCACACATATCAAATATTCCCATTTCCATACACATATCAAATTTCATTATAATCGGTTAAGAAATAGCCAAGTTCCATCATAATTGGCCATATTTCTGAACTTCGTCCAAAAATCATTTTAGAACCCCATTTCCAACACATGTCGAATTTCATTATAATCGGTTGAGAAATGAGCAAGTTCCATCATACTTGGCCATATTCTAGAACTTGATACAAAACTCATTTTAGAATCCCATTTCCATTACACATGTCGAATTTCAACATAATCGGTTGAGAAATAGCCAAGTTCCATCATACTTGGCTATATTCCAGAACTTCATCCAAAAAACATGTTAGAATCGTCATTTCTAGCACGCATGTCAAATTTCATAATAACCCTTTGAGAAATAGGCGAGTTCCATCATACTTGGCCATATTCCAGAACTTCATCCAAAACTCATTTTAGATTCCCATTTCCAATACACATGTCGAATTTCATCATAATTGGTTGAGCATTATTGGGCAAGTTCCATCATACTTGGCCATATTCTAGAACCTCATCCAAAACTCATTTTAGAATCCCATTTCTAACACACAAATCAAATTTCATAATAATCGGTTGAGAAATAGATAAATTCCATCATACTTGGCCATATTTCAGAACTTCAACCAGAAATCGTTTTAAAATCCCAGAACTTCATCCAAAAAACATTTTAGAATCCCTTTTCCAATATAAATGTTGAATCTCACCGTAATCAGTTAAGAAATGTGCAAGTTCCGTCCTACATGACCATATTCCAGAACTTCATCCAAAACTCATTTTAGAATCCCATTTCTAAAACACAAATTAAATTTCATAACAATCGGTTGAGAAATAGACAAGTTTCATCATACTTGGCCATATTCCAGAACTTCATCCAGAAATCGTTTTAAAATCCCAAAACTTCATCCAAAAAACATAGAATCCCATTTCCAATACAAATGTCGAATTTCAACGTAATCGGTGGAGAAATGGGCAAGTTCCATCCTACTTGGCCATATTCCAGAACTTCGTCCAAAACTCATTTTAGAATCCCATTTCTAACACACATACTAAATTTCATAATAATCGGTTGAGAAATAGACAAGTTCCATCATACTTGGCCATATTCCAGAACTTCATCCAGAGATCATTTTAAAATCCCAGAACTTCATCCAAAAAACATTTTAGAATCCCATTTCCAATACAAATGTCGAATTTCATCGTAATCGGTTGAGAAATGGGCAAGTTCCATCCTGTTTGGCCATATTCCAGAACTTTATCCAAAACTCATTTAAGAATCCGATTTCTAATACACATATCAAATTTCATAATAATCGGTTGAGAAATAGACAAGTTCCATCATACTTGGCCATATTGCAGAACTTCATCCAAAACAGTTTCAGAATCCCATTTTCAACGCACATGTGATGAGAAATAGTCAAGTTCCATCATTCTTGGCCATATTCTAGAACTTCATCCAAGACTCGTTTTAGAATCCCATTTCCAACACACATGTCAAATTTCATAATAATCGGTTGATAAATAGGGAAGTTCCATCATATAAAAAATGTGTTAACTATTCACTACATCCAAATCCAACCCCAACTCAACTCCAACTCAACTTCAACTCAACGCGCTATTTGACCCCTAATTTAACCTTCAAATCAAATTCCAATTCAATGCTCAATCCAACAATCAAATAAGCATATACATATAAAAAATCGCAAATATTTGTAAAAGCAGGTATTTTGGGTCAATTCGTATGGCAGGTACCCCACCCCCTTGACGTACAGTCTCCAATAGCTTTTCAAATCTCCGCCTTGACCATAGAAACAGATTGGCGAAAAAAAAATTCAAATCGGACAAGCCGTTCTCGAGATACCATGGGTCCAGACATCCAGACATCCAGACATCCAGACATCCAGACGTCCAGACAGACGGACGGACATTTATTTTTTTTTTGCATTTTCAGACTCAGGGACTTTCAAAACGTCGAGAAAAGTGGTTTTGGACCAACCAAATTTTTCGTCATTTTTGACAGGATTTCAATACTTTGGTCTTTTTAGACCGAAGTAAATGAATATATCCTCTTGTGTGCAAAAGTCTACATACCCTTTAATCGCTATTGCATTCGGGTCACAAAACAATCATACCTCTAACGGGATTGGGCTAGGATATAACCTTTAGCTGCCCCCGTAATAATAGTGGCCTCTTATCACATGCCTGCCAAGTTGAGGGGTAAGTAATCTTTTACCATTACACAGCTTTGGCACATCGTTATAGCGCATCAATAAAACCGGAAGACCCACTTTTCAATGAATTATGTGTGAGGCTATGTCTGATATTTCCAGTGAATTGAGAAACTCAACTGGATATGAGGTGATATGGTCGGCATTTATTACCGTATCCAAGGAAGCATATTTTGTCCCTTCTTCAGCATTAGATTCAAAACTTTTTTATTTATTTCAGCAATCGTTTCATTTTTGTGGGCCAATGTTACTCTTTCACATAACCAATTATAATAGCGCATGTTTCCTTGAAAATTTTATGTTGAGTTCCTTCTGTGAATTAACAACATTGCAAAAATCTATCGTGCCGCCCCGGTGGCACAGAAGCTCCGGAGGTCCTGGGTTCGATTCCCGGCGGGTGATGAAAAATCACGGCTGGTTAATGTTGGATCAATGAATTTTAATGAATGAAACTTCAAATGAAGCGGCCAAATCCCTCTATGGGATGTAGCGCCAGCGAAAAAAAAAAAATCTATCGTAAAATGGATTTTACCAGACGTATAGTTTCACACTGTGCCAGTGACATTATGCATTCGTTCGAAATTATGCATTCGTCGTACACTAATAGCTTACACTGTCGCAGCATTATATTCCATAGCAATATTTAGAGCAATAAGAACGATAATGATGGTTAACAAAATTAAAACGGTATTAAATTGATGACCCGCTAGCCCAGTTTACATCGATGCTGAGTACCATTAAACAGCAACAGTCATATTTTATCACGAATCCATTCAACATGGCATATTTCAAAACGGGATATTTCAAAATGGAATATGAAAATATGACCTTCCGAATTTCATCATAATCGGCCAATAGATAGACAAATTCTATCAAAATTAACCATATTCCAGAACTTCTACTAAAACTCATTTTAGGATCCAATTTCCACCACACTTGTCGAATTTCATCATAGTCGTTTAAGAAATACCCAAGTTCCATCATGATTGGCCATGTTCTAGAAATTCATCTAAAATTCTTTTTAGAAGACCATTTCTAACGTATTTGTTGAATTTCATCATATTCGGTTAATTAATAGGTAAGTTCCTCCCTAATTGGCTATATTACAGAACTTCGTCTAAAATCCGGTTTAGTATTCCATTTTCATTGCACTTGCCACATTTCATCAAACTCGGCTAAGAAATAGCCAAGTTTTAGAAAATGCCTTATTATACCATATGCCATATGCAAATATGCCGTCGTGTACCTTATGCCATAGTGTACCATATGCCGTTTTAAAATATGCCGTTTTGAAATATGCCATGGTGTACCATATGCCATAGCGTACCATATGCCGTTTTGAAATATGCCGTTTTGAGATATGCCATAGTGTACCTTGTGCCGTAGCGTACCATATGCCGATTTGAAATATGCCGTTTTGAAATATGCCATAGTGTACCTTATGCCATAGTGACCCTATGCCGTAGTGTACCATATGCCGTTTTGACATATGCCATTTTGAAATATGCCATAGTGTACCATATGCCGTTTTGAAATATGCCATTTTGAAATATGCCGTAGTGTGCCTTATGCCGTAGTGTACCATATGTCGATTTGAAATATGCCGTTTTGAAATATGCCATAGTGTATCATATGCCGTAGTGTACCATATGCCGTTTTGAAATATGCCGTATCGACCGGGACCCATTTTATCAATGTAACTGCTGATGGTAAATCAGACCTTATTACTGGTAATAAATCGGCAAATGTACTTTTACTTCTCGTACTTAAATAAATAAACGTCTAAAGGAGATTACCGAAAACTTAAATTGCATAAGACGAACTCCTTTCCAATCAACATAATTCCCCGTGATGTACTAACAAATTTTTGTTACACAATCTTTTGGCATACCCAAGTACAGTGTAAAATTAAATGTCTCATGGCAATCAATCTTAATTAAAAAATATTTTCAAAATGTTACAATTTAAAAACATTATGATTGAATAATATGATCTTAAGCAGACACTAAATGGTTATTTAAATGAAATATTTCACACCATTCAATAGACAACATATACATAACATTATTTATTACTTAATTCAATTAATTTATATAAAAATAAAAACTTGAATTTATTTTTATTTTATTAATGCGCACTAAGCATATAGAGCTGTATGTCATCTCTCGATTTGCTCAACTCGGCGTTGTGTGGTTGTAAATCTATTTTCATGTGAGTACGGGAACGTACAAATACTATCATATAATTTATAGGCACAGGAAAGATTAAAGCAAAAAAAAAACAGCACACGAATCTCAAGTACTTCTTATATATACATACATAAATATATACGACAATTTTATTTATCTCAATTTAATTTGATTTAATTTTTTTTTCTTCTTATATCACAGAATTACTACTTTTATAGAGTTTTATTATGCCGTTTGATCTAAAAAAATAAAGCCATTAATTATGTTATTATCATCGCATCTAAGAATTTTTTTTTTATAAGTGATAATAATAAAAATAATGATAATGATAGTAATAAGAATAATAACTGAGATTAAAAGAAAATATTTATCTATATTGGGAAAGTGGAGTTGTATAAAGTGGTTTTCTTCGTGTGTAGATTGATTTAATTCCCATGGAGGAATGGATTGTTTATTTGTATTTATAATGATAATGGTAGGTAATAGACGAACTGTTCGTTTAAAATAAAAGTTATAATAAATCGCCTGGGGAGAAATTTAAGACCACCAACTAAGAGTTAATTGAATACTTTTTCTTTGGTTTTCACGTTTACGTGTCAAATTAATATAATTGAGATTTGATTTAATAATTAGTTGAATGGTAATGAAATAATGAGTATCGAAATGTCAAATCCCTCTGTGCAGATAATTATTCCATTTTAGGGTTTGAGGTTAAATTTACCTGTTACGTATTTTAACACGAAAAATTTTATTAGATTTATAATCTGGAATATTAAAATTTATTTAAATACATAGTTAAATCATTGATCATCATCATTTCGTAGCCGTATGTGATGATTTTATCAAGTAAAACATCAATGGTGAAAGTCCTTCTTCTTCTGCTGGCGGTACATCCCATGAAGAAATTTGACCGCTTCAAAGATGTTCCTGAGAACGCCAGACACGGTGACGGAGTGTGGTTAGGTCCCTTTAAAGTTCCATCGGATAGACGGTCTCGGGTAGAAGGGCTAAACGTAAAAAAACAAGATACAATAGGAAGCAATAAAGTAAGCTGTCCTCAATGTAAAAATGAGCACTACCTCTACAGTTGTGAATAATTTATCAAACTACTTTTGGAAGCTAATAGAGAATTTATCTTAAACCAACAATTGTGCTTTATTTGTATGAAATCATCACATTCGTATCGAGGCCGTAGGTCTAAGTATAGATGCACCATTTGCAATGGCCGTCATAATTCGTGATTGCGTGTTCAGCGAACACCGATTCAAACGGATACGAAAGAGGATTTAACACCTGCGACTGTTACATATGAATACAACCAATTACTCAGCTACTATGTTATCTACAGCTTTAGTGAGACTCAAAGATGCCGTGTTTTTTCAATATTGAGAAGCGAATAACACATTTCCAATAATTTCATTGCTCAAAACACTGTCTTTGGATATGTAATAGCTGGTTCCAATAAATTATCTAATCTCGTCGAACCAATAACTCTTAATTTACAATTAGATCTTAACATAGAAGAAACGCTTACACGGTTTTGGCAAACAGAAGAAAGCCCATTACACCGCCCAGAACATGTGTAGAATCATCCAGCTGAGGTACACTTCAAGAGGACATTTAAGAGAGCACCTGATGGTAGATTCTTTGTGAATTTGCCATTCAACGACAAAGTGGTTTAATTGGGTAATTCTTACTATACTGCATTAAAACAACTGGAAAACTTACAACGTAAGCTTAGCATAAAACAGAGTCTCAACGAAGATTACACAAAGTTTATCACGGAATATGAAGCACTTGGGCACTTGAGGAAAATACCAACTACTGAAGCTGAAATACCGGAAAATAACTATTATGTGTACCGAATGAAATTTGTGATTTGTACATGAAGAATTAAAACTAAACGGCAATATATAATCATTATTTTTCTGTACTTGTTCTATTGCACATATTGTACAGTTTTTAAATAATCGTATTCATTCAAACTTTTTGTTCATTTTACGGCGAACATTCACCTTTTCATAATCCCATTTATTAGGTACGAATGTAATCTTAAGCCGCATTGGCCAACTGCTTGCCAAACCATATGTTTTTTTGCCAAATTTTTCAACAGCTATGGTAGTAATTGTTCCGTCCAGTTCTTTACCTTTCTTTCTGATGTAATATTGGGGACCTGGAAGTGTCGAGAAATCCATTTTGACGTAGGTCTCGTCGTTCATTACGAAACAAGAATCTTTTCTTTCGTTCAACCATTTGTTGTGTTTCTTTGCTCGATCGATCGCTCTATTAAATAGTTCAACACTTCTTTTGGGGATTTTTGACTTCTTGTATGCCCGTAGATTATTTCTGGTTTTAGCTCGTTCCACAATCGATTTGGTTGTTTTGGTTTTTCTGGCAAAATCTCGCACAGACATCGAGGGATGTTTCGAAATGACTCTTACAATTTTCTGATCCAACATTTTATTTGGAGCACCTGATTTTTCTCCGGATCCGGGCTTGCGTGATACAGAAAGATTGATTTGACATTTTTTTTTACATTTGTTACCGTATTATTGGAAACAACGGCCAATTTACCAATTTTTTTATTGGTATACTCGGGATGATCATTGCACAATCTAATTATTAAATCACATTTTTCTCCTTATGATGCGTCCATTTCGAAACAAATAAAACAAATGCCCAATTTGACGTTTATTCGTTTTTTTAAATTGTTTTTCTACAAAATAACGGTACCAGTTTTTTTCTTTTGCGTAGTAACCTATGAGATAATATAAATTTGGGAATCACAAATTTCATTCGGTACACATAATATTACGATACGACAAGGTGCTTAAAACAATTGGCTCCCGACGAAAGAAATCCAATAATTAAAGAAATCATCTTAAATAATTTCTACGATGGTGGTCAGGTAACATAAAACATAATCTGGGTACAACACTGGCTAAAGCTGGGTCAACCTACCCAAATTGGTGTCCAACATAGCTGAAGGGACTGAAAACAGAAAGTCGGAAGCAATGCAACTACCTACTGATAACGACGTCATCAACATTCTAGGCCTCCAGTGGATTCCAAACGAAGACGAGATTCAAAGTAGACCAATGACAGGGCAGGACGCAAACAAAGCGAATAATGTTGTTGGATTCTAGTAGGATTTTTGATCCTATAGGATGGATTTCACCGTCAATTATCACATACAAAACCATTTTTCAGCAGCTATGGTTAAGAAAATTATCGTGGGATAATGAACTACCGAGCGATTTGGACCTTCAATGGCTGAACATACAAAAGGAATTAACTTTATTTGAACAACTTAGAATTCCTCGATTTATAAATCATATTGATAATGAAGAACCAGTCGAGTATCACGGATTTGCAGATGTCAGTCAAATTGCATACGCCGCGCCGCCTTAGTCTATTGTAGAATCCAAAAACCAAATATTTAAAGTATCCATGGTTACTGCTAAACCTGGAGTGGCCCCACTAAAGCCAATATCCATCCCAAGGTTAGAATTATGTGCCGCTCAATTGCTCAGTTAATAAATCCCAAAGCTTTAAATTGATTAACCCCAAACCCAAAGGAATAAAGGAAACAAAAATAAACTAAATCGCAAAATTTGAGACTTAGTTCACAGTGAATTAAGATTTCATTTTAAAAAATTTCTCTTTTTTCAGAATATTTTAAAATTTATGCTGGTCTGTGTGCCTCATGTCGAGTTTTTTGAAATTTATTCTTATTAAACTAAATAATGTCATCTCGTTATCATTTTTATTGAGAGTTTTTAGATTATACAGTTTATTACGAAACAGTTTAATTTCTACCATAAGTTTCTAGCGAAATGCTGATGCTATAATGATTATACGAGTATTTTTCGTTTTTGAATTGAAATTGTTAATTTAATAGTGATTTGATTAATATTGTCGAATTATCAGTATGTGATCTTGGCGGGCAAGCGCAACCCGAGCAGCTAATTAACAATTATATAGTGAAAGAACGTACCAGATTCATGCAAATCATTCCGTTGAGTTCTCTGTGATTGTGCTCTGAATCAGGAAAACAACATTACGATTGTTAATCTATAATGTGCAGTTAAATTAACATCTCTCACGTTTTTAGCTGTAGATAAATTTGAGTTTTCGAATTAAACGAACCCGTTTCCGAATTAAGCGAAACTATTTCCAAAACTATACGTTTTTCCGAATTAAGAGAAGCATTGCCCAAATTCAATGAAAACTTGTACGGAATGAATGATTTCTTTTCCAAAATAAATAAATTTAAAGTCAATAAATACCTAAATCACTAAAAATGTTTATTTTTTTATTTGTTAAATAAAACACTCATTTAAATTCATTAAAACTAAGATGAATTTGGAATAGCCTATGTACATAGCTGCGGCTTTTCCAACCCTGATTTTGATTCGCCTTTTAAATTAGATTCTCACATAGTACTTAATAAATTAATTTCCTTTGGTCTTTGAGAAGGTTTTTTCTATCTTACTTAACCCTTAAATGGCACACTTAAGAAAAATCACTTAAATGCCACGCTGGGGTCTTTTAGACCCCAGCTTGAAAATTGCCCATTATTTCTTGAATTTTTGGATATTTAGCTTTGACAATTTTTTTCAATATAGTTTAAAGTTTACTAAAGGCGACCAAATGATTACCGTTCTTCTCTTCCTCTCGAATCCCAACAACTTCGAAAACTCTGCGAACAGTTCCGATTCGAACTGGGCGCCCTGATCCGTTACCATCGCTGTGAGCACGCCGATTCGTGCTATCCAGTTGTTGAGTACCGTCGCCGCCACCGTTTCGGCTCGGATGTCTGCGACTGAGACTGCTTTGGTCCAGCGGGTAAATCGGTCGATCATCGTCACCACGTATCGTTAGCCCTCCGAGACTGGTAGTGGCCCTACGATGTCCAAATGTATCTCTGTGAAACGCTTGGTTACGGGCGCGAATTCTCCCACTGCGCTTCGCGCTTGTCTAGTTATCTTCGACTTCTGGATCTTTCTTTTTTTATGCCCGCCCAGATGAACTTCTCCGTCATCGCTTTTACCGTAGCGGCTACACCGGTGTGCGAAAGCCCGTGCGTTGCCTCGAAGACTGCTTTTCGGAATTCTGGTGGTACATATGGCCTGGTTCTCCCTGTCGACGTCTCGCAGCATATTGTTTTATCTGAATTGAATGTTACGGGCAACTCTTCGAACTTTAATTCGGATGCTGCCTCTCGTAACTCCTTCAATTCTTCGTCGTTGCGCTGGGCGTCAGCGATCAGCTCGTACTACACGGATGCGGGGATTCTGATGACCTCGACGCGTGACAAGACATCTGCCACCACATTCTCACAACCTGCAATGTGTTGGACGTCGGTGGTAAACTGACCAATGAAGTCGAGGTATCTAAACTGCCTAGGAGATGTTTTCTCCAAGTTCTGCTTGAAAGCGAATGTCAATAGCTTGTGGTCGGTGTATAAAGTGTACACCCGACCCTCTAGCATGTGCTTGAAACGTTTAATGGCCGTATATGCGGCTAACAGCTCGCGATCGTAAGCGCTATAACGCTGCTGTGCCGGTGACAGCTTAGAGGATAAAAACTGCAATGGCTGCCATTCTGTGGTGTTCTCCTTCTGCTGTTGGACGACTGCTCCGATGGCATTTACTCACTTTGGTTATTAATCCTGCGTCGCTCAGCCGGGTAAAGATGGTTTCAAGGTGTTCGCCGTGCTCTTCGATTGATTTGAAGGCTACCAACACATCGTCCAAATATACAAAACAAAACTCTAAATTTTGTAGCGTGGCGTGCATAAAACGCTGGAACGTGTTTCCCTCCTTAACCCAAAAGTCATGCGCGTGAATTCAAAAAGGCCGAAAGGGGTAGCAATTGCGGTTTTCGCAATATCCTCCTCTTCAATCGGTATCTGATGGTACGCGCGTACTAGGTCGAGGGTTGAGAAGATTTTGGAGCCTTCCAATTGCTGCGTGAAATCCTGGATATACGGAATTGGATATCGGTCGGGTATGGTAATGTTATTGAGCGCCCGATAGTCTCCGCAGGGACTCCACTCACCATTCTTTTTGGGCACTCGCCCATGGGCTATCCGATCGTCTGCAAATTCCTTGCTCGGTCTGGCGAAAACTGGGGGCCCGCGAGTGATGATGTGATGCGTTACCGGGTGTTTGACTTGGCGCTCTGCCTGGTGATCGTGTGTGATACCTTGGAATTTTTCCAATATTTTCATGATCCGGTCATCGACAGTGGACGCGTCTATCACTCGGACGGTAAGTGCCTCCTCGTTCGTTCTGGTAGCCACGGAAAATAGGGTTGTGATTGGGTTGAGTAGCCGCTCGTGCTGAATGTCCACCAACAGACCCGATTTGTTTAGGAAATCCGCGCCTATGATGGGGATCGTCACTTCCGCGATCACTAAAGTCCATGGGAATTGCCTCCGAAGGCCGAGATCCAACACTAACCGCCGTTTCCCGAACGTCTTAAGCTGCGTCCTGTTTGCCGCATACAGGTAAAGCTCGCTATTCTTTTACCACCGGTTACACGGATACATCCGCTACGGTGTCGATTAAATAATTCGTGATGGTGGATTTGTCGTAAATTTTTAGGCGACAATTACTGGCCTCACCATAGCATGTCGCCGTTTGCATAGATGGCCTTAGTTTTTTGACTTAAAGTCGAGCCAATTAGGACACTACGGTCTGCAGTTCCGCGCGTCTTCCTTGAACCTGTAATGGAAAAAACACAACCACGGCGCGTCGTGATACGGCTCAGCGCAAAGTGCGAACTGCGCTTCCACCATGTGGAACCATAGACGTGGGTCCTGTGATGATAACGGGACTAGACGTAGTGCTATGGCGGCGACGGATCCGGCTGATACTGGCGGTGGATGCGTCTGCGATTATGGCGAGTGTGCCCCGGTCGTACTGGGTTGTTCTACCGCTGGCGTTATTTGGGAGGGTATCGGGGTAGTTCTGGTGATATGGCTGGCCATTGCTGCTCGCACTGCCGCTTGTATCCGTGCGTCTAGTTCCATAGCTGACTCTCTTGATGCGTCGCTAGTGGAAGCGTCCGTGTTATCGATGGTCGCCGCGCCACTGCTGATAAGCGGTTGCGGTTCTGGATCCATCGACGATTCACTGCACTGGTGTCCGTGGATAATTTCGGCACTACACTTTTTACGCGATTTGGATTATTGGCCGAGCGAACTATGCTGTGGGGATATTAAAACAAACATGGCGCTGATACGGGTTTTTATTTATCTTTCGCAATTTAAAACAAGCAATACTGTTAACCACTAAAACGATCGGGTGAAGATAAACCTGATCACACGAAACTTTGAGAATTAAGGGGAAAAAGGTTCCGCGACTCAATCAGCAAATATTTGGGTTTGATAAATTCTTTATTAGAACTATTTTTTTTTTTTATTTTAGTTTTTTCATTTAAATAAAATTTGGAAATTTAAAAATAAACGCAAAAACCGAAAACGAATCGAAAAAAAACTAACGATTGGCCTTGTAGGCAAAAGAAAAAGGTACAAATTTACAAATTTTTCAGTCGCTTACCTTGTGCCCGGCCGGCGTTTTGGTTGTGGATGCCTAGTTGCGCCCGACCGGCGTTCCGATTTATGGTATGACTGCGCCTGCCCGGCGTTCAAATTGGGTGGTAATCTGCTCCTGACCGGCGTTCGAATTGGTTGGTAAGCTGCGCCTGACCGGCGTTCAAATTGGGTGGTAAGCTGCGCCTAACCGGCGTTCCGATTAGATGTATAGCAGCGCCTGACCTGCGTTCCGATTAGATGTATCGCAGCGCCCGACCGACGTTTAGCGTGGCCCAGTATGGGTGCGCTCGCACATGAAAAATTTTTATTTGTGGCTGTGCCCGACCGGCGTTCTTCAAATTTCCGGTTCGGGTTATAAAAAGAAATCCGTGACTCGAGCAAAATGCGTACGTGAGCTGGCGGGAGCTATTACCACAGAAATTGATGCTCAATCACGTCGGAGTCACCAATTGTGGGGTGCGTGGCGAGTATCGTCGTTTCCCCACAATATACTGCTGATAGAGGCGAAGGTGTAGTTGGCCTTCAGCAATATAATTTTAATGCAATAAAAAACGTTACACCATTTCTAATATACAATTCACAAAGGTATTTATTTATAGTTCGTATTAGTCTGAACCTTATGAAAATTCTCAAGCGACTGGTTAAAATTTTTTACCGTTTTCTTTATATTTTGACTCGTATTGTTTTTTTTTCTTTGGTTGTCGCGATATCTACTTTTTAGAATTAGCCGTTCCTCAAACCACATGAACAGTGTCTGCTGATTTGCGGGTTTGGCCTAGTAGATGGCCTTGCTACTAATGTGGAGTTAACTACTCAAGGTCCAGTAGAAAATATAGTGATTTCAACGTGTGTGTTTACTTTTTATCGTTAACTTAGATGGTTAGATTCTGCGCGGCTGGGATCACCACAAACTAACTTCCAAAAAATTATTTTTGGGACTTGCTTCATTTCAAAAAGCTTGCAATAATATGCACAAAATGCTCCAAGTCTTAAAATAATGGAATAAGTCCCATAATTTTGGGGGTTAGGTCATATGTAATATCTCTCAAATTTGTATAAACATTTTTGGAAGTTAGTTCATAGCGCCAAATATTTCCCGATAATCGACGATTTTTTTGCACTCAACACAAGAAAAATGCACGCATTCGCCCTTCGTGTAGAATCTATATTACGAGACCTACAAGAATATTAAAATTATGAGCTAGCCCTATAACACACTACAGACAAACTGAACTGATGTAAATGTCATAAGTGAAAATTATCTAAACACCTTTGATTATCGAAGTACGTAGTGAAATCGTGATATATTTCATTTAAGCTGGTCAATAAAACTTCCATAAAACAAATTGATAAGTATCACACTGCCCCATTATAGACAAACAAACAAAGAACATGTACGATTCATGATGTTTCTGAGACAAAAATCTTATTTATGGGTGTGTTGTCTTCTGCAGAGCACACAAAAAATGTAATAATCCAAAAATATGATCAAAATTTTATATTTTTCAAGATAATTTTTCATTTTATCATATTACGAGTATGTACATAATAAATTTTTTGTCATTAAAAAAGAAAAAAAAACTCTCGGTGCATTGAATTGTAATTTTCTTATTTCGGTTTTTCATTAAATCCAAAGTAACCACCCACAAAAAAATATGTATGTCAGCCAAACAAATTTATGTGAACTGAACGATATACTGATATGTATACTATATACGGATAAGTAAGAAAAGCATTTTATCATGGTTAAATTTTAAAATAAAAAAAAAAATAAAAATATGAGGACTGATGTACTAATACTCTAAAGAGCAAACTTTATTTGACAAGAAATCCAGAGAAGTATTTTACGAGACCTAATAAACATCTTTATAATATTGCACATAAAGCACAACAAAAAAAAAAAAAAAAAGGAAACAGCTTAAAGATGTCCTTATTTCTCAACAATTTATTTTAGTTGTCAACAATCAGACAATGGTATATAAACGAGAAGCATAAAAATTCTTCCTATATATTTGTATATAAACTGAACATAAATATGTATGTTTGTGTGTACAAGCTTTAAGAAGAATTATTTTATTTTAATTTATGTCATACAATTTATTAAAATGTTTTTCATCGTCGTCAGTGGGAAATACCCGAGAAAATATGAAAATCTTTTTCAAAACAAACAGAAAAATATTTTTTTTTAAATCTCTATACAATGTTACCGTTGTTATCATAACCATATATCGTGTATGCATGTATGTAGGTAGAGAGTGGTACTAAAAAAATCTCCTATAATATAAAATGTGAACGTTCACCTTCCCTCCCCAAGCTATTACAAATAATACTCTTTTGGGATATTACCGTACACATGTACGAGTACAGAAAGTTAAGTTTTTACAAAAATAAGCGATTTCTAAAATTATTGCGTCTGCTAAATCTCAAATTGTACATATATTAACAAAGAAAGTTTTATTTTGTGTTTTTTTTTTTGTCGGGTTGGTTTAATAGTGTTGCTGCTTCTTTTCGGGGACGACAAATAAGATTTATGTATATAAATTTGTGATCTAATGTGTTAAACATGTTTATTATATTATATGTATATAGGGGTGCATTAAAGATAAGAAACGGCAACTCCCTTTTGTTCCTGGACTGAATTATTTATTTGCTGAAATGAAGCTGATTTGCGTTTGTATAATTAATCATTTTGTCGGTGTACAATTTTATGAGCGAGGGATAACATTAGTTAGAGAATCGTAAATCCAGTATAAGACATTGGATATTTCTTTGAAATTAATTTAATTTATTTAACCTTAAATAAATTGTAACAAATAAAGATTATCCATCTGTTTTGGATTCAGGTTGATGGTTTAAAGATTCGCCGTAGCAAATTTTAAATTTAGTTTAAGCTAGAAATTTTAGAAACCTTTAAAATTATGACGAGATTGTGGGCAATAAGTCATCAACTGTAAGCATTACCTTTAATTTAAATATAAGATTTTTTAGATTGGTCCTTAAGCTTCTTGCCTCACGCATAATATTATCGCAATGACTTCATCAGGCGGCAAGGCAAGCCGCGCCGCGAACCTCTGATTTCGCGCGATTAAAATGCTTAAATCACTGTAGCGAGAGAATGGCTCATCCGATCCGAGCAATTCTGGTGTCAATTTTTGCGTAAAGAACCAGGGGTTGTTAATTTATTTTAAATTACATAAAACAATTAATTTCCACATACATTTTAATTCAAATTACTAGAGAACTATAGCGAGAGAACACGACATCTGGTGTACCTCAAGGTTCAATTCTTTGGCCTTTACTATTTTTATACTTCATTAATGATATTGTTGTTGGCATCAACAGTGAGTTATTGGTATTTGCAGACGATTTAAAATTATTTCGTTTTATTCAGTCGATGCATGATTGTGTAGCCCTCCGCAATCAGACGTAAACATCATAGTAAATTGATGCCATAACAACAATATGGAATTAAATATCACAAAATTTTGTTTTATTACGAATTAAATGTAGAAAGAGGTTCAATGGTTTTTCTTACAAAATTCAGGATTATCCCCTCACAGCTTGTCTATTTGTCAGGGATTTGGGAATTATAATGAACACACACTTCTCATTTGATATTCATATAAATTAAATAATCAATGCTTACAGCATGTTTGGATTTGTAATGAGAACTGGCTCTAGTTTTAATGCTCCTAAAACTTTGTAAGCAATATACTACGGTCTTTCTCGTAGGAATTTGGTCTTTCTCCTAGGAACAACATTTATTCATACAATAATGAAAGAGTACAGGGGTGCGATTCTGGTTCAGTGATAATTTTAAATGATAAAAAAACTTTTCATTTTAATCTAGTCATCCGTTTTAATTTTTTTCATTGCACAAAAGAAAATTATGCATGCCTTATTGCACTAGGATGCGATTCTGGTTCGATGATAATGAAATCTGATAAAATTATATCATTGTTATACACTGTGTTTTGCGATTGCAAGTAAGCGAGGAATGATAAATTTATGATGAATTTAAAACAAATTCAATAAATTTATCAGACTGGTTTTTGTCGATGAAAATTTTTGTCGCCAATGATAAAATTTGTACGCATACAAAAATGGTCACTGAAATATAGTATGTAGAAAATATTTAATTAGTTTCCAAATAAATTATTTCTTAAGAAAGGTGATGTAACAAATATGTGTTTGCATTTGGAGATTGTGTACCTACAAACGTTTTTCTCTCAGTAACTTTTTAGGATCTAAATAATTTGTGTAATTGAGCAACTGCAAATTCAAAATTAACGGAAAATCTACTCTAGGAAATTTAAAAAGTCTTAACACATTTTAAAGAAACTATAAAGAAATATTTTGCAAAATAAAAATAATACAACGTCTTATTAATTTAGCTTGTGGTGCTGTGATCTGATTAGCATGGTTTTATTAAGTATTTAAAAATTCTTCAGAAGAATTAATGTTAGGTTTATTGGCCTTACATTATAGTACACAATTCGGGTTTTGTGTGAAATAATTTCGATTTAATTTTTTCACGTCAGGTTGGCGAAGGAAGATTCGTCAATATTAAATTGTTGTTAAGCGAACTGAGTGTTTGGAATTCGAAAAATAATTCTCCAAAAACTGTTTTTGGCCGATGCAATGTCGCTTATACTATACATAATTAATTGTATATATATTAAATTCTGAAAAATTAAAAGAATATTGGGATTTTTAAACAAACCCATCAGTTGAATATATTCCGATAACGACGTTAAGCATCCTTTGAAAGAATATCGAGATCCATTTTTCGGAGTTTGCAAATTTTTAATATTATAATTTATTTGAATAAGGCATACCAAAGTATCAGGTTATTTAATTTAAATCGAATGTCCACTACAAATCGGACGACAGCACAAGAAAAAAATTGGTTTAATTATGAGAAAGGTTTTGTTACCCTAGAGGGCCTAGTTCTATTTACATTCGTGTTCTAATCCAATCAAATCAAACTTTTGTGACTATTTCGCTGATTAGGTTGGTTTTGATAGAGCTCAGACGTAAATACCAAGGATAAAATCCATCATCGGGGGCCAACCTTCAAAAACATTTTGGTACTTACTTCATCATTCATTTGTCGCAAACTATACAAATTCTTTCACAATGTTTGTATTGGGAGAAGCAAAGAGAACATACTGCTGTGTATATGCACTAGCATAATAAGTGAGTATCAGATAAATAACTTTATTATGATTTTATCATATTTTTGTGTTGATGCTTTGTATGTCTCTATATTTATCGTTTCGGTGTAATTTATTAGTAAGAAGGTAAGGAATCGTAAATAGATTCGTAGAAGCAATGTCTGAATTTACCGCTCATCTATTGAATGGTATAAATATAGCAACTGCAGCTTATAGTGTAGAATACTTGTAGAATACTTCATACAATATTATAGTGTCGTGTGTCGCTGTAAACCTAGCATAATGAATAATTATTTTGCCTTTGCTCTACTCTACTTCTTGATAAAATTCAAACTTTTAAATTTCAAAGTAGGCATAATACGAAAAACAATAAATTCTGCTTTTTGCTTTGTTTACACCGATTCAAATTTATCATATCATTTTATCACTGAACCGGAATCGCACCCCAGGAAAAGTTTAGTCGGTATCTTTATCATAAAATCAATAATATGCATGATAAATATGAGCTGAGGCTTTTACGGTTCAACATAATCTCACTTAATAATAGAAGGATTATAGCAGATGAGCTAACACGTTTAAAATTATGAACCGAAAGATTAATTCCAATCTAACAGATAATGCATTTTTTGGCCCAGAAAAAAGCGAAATATGAAAAAAGCGAACTGAAAAATTTCAGTTCGGAAAAATGAGTAGGTATCCAGAGTCAGAGCATTTATTATTCTAATGAGTGTGAGGGCCACCACAATTGTTATTTTATCTTGAGATATGCGGGCCGTGAGCCCTTTTACTAAAAAAGAATAAAAAGTCATTCTTACGTTTGCGATTCCAATATATATTCGGAACTATATATATATATATATTCATAAACATTGGCAAAATATTTCCGCCTAGTCAACCCTACCTCTAATCTTTCATCAGATGCGCAGATGAGGTGAACAAAGGAACATAAATATTGTCCCAAAACCAAAAGTCATACGATGAAATATAAATTCCAATCGTGGATCATCCTATATACCTTCCAAGTAACAAATATAGTGTTGAGTGACTATTCTGCAACAATTAAATGTATTTGTTAACATTTTAAAATTTTGTGTGATGCTTTTCATATCAATTAAGTTCCCGTTATAATATATAACCGAATAATATTTTAAGGAAAAGAACGAGGTAGTGCAGCTTCGTGCAGGAGAAAAGTTTTCGTTAAGGATATGATCAGAAATCCGCAGAGGATTCCATAAGCAAGATGTTGATGCAAAATAATTTCAAAATTTGTTAAATGTGTCATGAATAAGACGTGATTAGCTACAATTATAGTTGGTATATAACGACTAAATTCGAAAAATTCATTAAACCGGGTTTGCTAAATCTTTGTGTGTCGATAGTAAAAGGGAAACCACCAAACTCTGCTTCAGCGATTTTTATTTGTTTGATATCAATCGTCATGTTACCACAGTACAGTTTAGACCTTATTAAATTTACCGGCAGGTTTAAAGCAAAATAATGTGGTGTATTCAGATAATGCCAGATACTTCACTGCCATCAATCAGTTCAGTGTTTTGCCAGTTTCAATCGAATTTATTTGCTTATATTCAATATACGACGCTTTGCTGAAATGGGATTATATTCAAGATATTTGAAATTTTGATAACAATTCGGAGATAACGTAGACTGGAACAGATATTTTTTTTAAACGAATAATTGTTTAGCCAAATTCAGAGTTTAGTCGGATCGTTCCATTTCAAAAATTTAGTAAAATTAAAACGAAAGCTAACCCTACGCGTTCATACGGTGCTATGCAGTTGATTATTTTCTCTTGTTTGTTTTGATTGATTTCTACCAGAGAAACAAGAACAATTTTTACACTGGACTACACGATGTGAAATCAAAAATAACCTTCATTCAAATATACTGGATTTTCCTTGTTTTTACTTGTACTTGCTGATTATATCTCTGCAGCTTCTGTGAGAGCATTATCCCACTAGTCATTCAAATGATTTTGCTCCTCTCACATGTAGCAAGAGAAGTCTCAAATAAAACCTTTCAGGGTCATTCATCTCTACTGTATACATTCTACTAATGATTTTATTCCCTCGCTGCTTTCTGGGGACCCAAACTCCTTTGTTAAATACAAAGTGTTTAGGAATATCCATGTACAATAGATCTTGTGCTTTAACACTGCAATGGGTATCATTCTCTACCGCATCATCATCTAAACTATCTTCGTTGTCATTTTCATTTACGTTTTCATTTTCCCTTATTTCCTCGGGCAATTCAACATTTTCGTTGCCATCAAAAGCATCGCCAACACCTATTTTTTCATGATGATTGTCTTGGCTTTCCCCTGTTCGTGTTGCCACGTTTGGAGTTTAATTTAAACCAAGCCAAAAGAGTAGTGTCTTTCACTTTCTCTGCTGCTTCCTATTCCTTACCTTCCAAAAACGCAACAGATTGTTCTTTTGGCAAATGTACTGCCAGACGTATAACAGAATGTGATTGCCAATGCATCAAATAATCATTTATACGCCACATGGCCTCGGGAGGGCTTAAATAATGCGAATCAAGGAAGTTTTTAACTTCATCATGTGTTATCTCCACATTAATACAATCATATTCTTTGTGTACATATTTGTATAGGTATTTTACGGCTCCTATACCGGCGCAAAATTCACAATTAATATGGCAATTGAATTTCAGTGACAGATAAGCGTTGTAGGGAACAACCCAAGAGTTATTAATACCTCTGAATTGTAAATCTTCGGGTTGCGTCGTATCACGTCCTTCATACTTAGGGTATCCATTGACATTTGCATCAGTTTCTTCTTGAACGTTTTTTGGAAACTCTTTTCTGCATTTTCCATTTCCCATGCAAGGAGAATATGGATTAGTCACTCCACATGGGCCATGAATCATATGCTTTACGACAACTTCGTAAAGCTCAGGATATTTTTACTTGTCTGGGATCTCTGCCCAAATAATTTTATCAATATCCTCCGTTGTCCGAGGCTTATCTTCTTCTTCTAATATAATTAGAATGTGTGCATGAGGTAACCCTCGTTTTTGAAATTCAATGACGTACACCATTGCACGTACTTTTCCAAAAACTCGTCCTTCTTTGATATCTTTCAAAAATTGTTTCAATTTTAAATTGAAAACTTTAGCAATCAGGTCTGGTCTATTTTCCGGTTTGCAACCATTCAAGTTTTCGACAATTTCAGTTCACTTAGGATTGCGTGTCATTGTTATAAAAAGATCTGGTTTCCCAAATTTTCTGACAACGGCCATAGAATCTTGATGTCGCTGTTGCATATTTCTTGGACTTCCTTGAAAGGATGACGGAGGAATAATAGGTGTTCCAACTTTTTCTTTTGAAACATTGTCATTATTCACTCGTTGATGCAAGTGATCCATTAGTCCACTGTACTTTTCATCTCTAAGTTTTCGTTGTTATTCTTTATAAATTCTATTCTACTTGACTCCGTTTTTACTTGAGCGTCAACAGAAAATTGTTGTGTCAGCTTTCCCGCTGATATAAATGGATTAAACTCCTTTCTAATTGCCATGATATAAGCGTAATATGCCATTTGAGACATCATATCCTTTACTGCAATGTGCCATACCGCCATACGTCATTTCCATAAGGATAAAGAAGTGGATATAGCATTGCGTCACATTTCCGGTGCAAGATATTTATTTGTGTCGTAGTGCCTTTAGTACAATCCTTATTGTAGACACATATATCTCTGTCAAATGGTGGTTCACCATCTATGTTTTGAAATATAACAGTAATTTCATTAGCTGCTGGTGCATTGTATCGTCTTTTATCCTTCTGAGGATCGTTTCCAAAAAAGAAAGAATCAAAGATGGAAGCTCATTTCCATTAGTGGTTAAACTCGCCTCCATTTCTTGCATCATCTTGTAAGATTTTGCAAGCTCATTGTTTGATGACATAAAGTCAGACAACTTTTGCATTGTTTGTTTATCACAACCCTTGTTCTGCTTGTCACCTATTCTTTCATTGCATGCTTCTTCAGAATCAAGCATGTAAAGCTGTGCATATTTGCGCTTTTCTCCTTCTCTTGGGTGTACACTTTTAGAGGTCGCATGATATATTTGACCAAGCACTTTGAAGCAGTAGATTCCTACGGTGGGAACTACATCTTCTCCGTTTTTATTTGGGTACGGGCCTCCCATGGAAGCAAATGCCAATGCACTACTAAAGGAGTGAATTTCTCCATAAAATTCTTTCTTTGCCTGGCCATTGGCCAATCTTCTTCGAATTCATCAATTACACTTTGTATCATTAATTTTTTTAGCTCATCTGGGAACCTGTGAGGTTCCAATTTTATCTTGCCAGCAATATTGAAATAATTTATTTTTTGGACCTTCGCTTTCAAAATTCAAAGATCCACAACCAATGCACTCAATAGACATTGGGCCCAATGTGTGCTGTACCACGGTACATGCCTCAGATTTGGCAATCCAGGCAGTGTAACGTTCAGTGTGAATGGAACGATATTGAGCAATTCTTTTTGCATGTTTAGCACGTTCGTTTTATTTTTCTTGTTCAAACTGTGCAGCTCTTTTTTGGTCATTCTAATAGCTGCCTTTGAACGTTCGTTTTTTTTGTCTTGTTCAGACTGTGCAGCTTTTTTTTCTGACATTCTATTTGCCACCTTTTCACGTTCGTTCTTTTTTTCTTGTTCTGACTGATTGGCTTTTTTCTGCAAATATATTTCTCTGTCTTTAGCACGGGCCGTCTCTCTCTCTCTCTCTCTCTCTCTCTTCTTCTTCACTCATCTCTGCTCTTTTTTAGCAGACATAATTTGCATTTTATCAAGTTTGTTGTTGCTTGTACTACTGTTGATTTTGCTCTTATGAGCTTTTTATCTCCGAAAAGATTGTTGGTTTAGCTCTAATGACCTTTTATTTCCAAAACAATTTTTGGGTTTGCTCTAATGAGCGTTTAGTCTACAGAAAGACAATATTTATTTAGTAGATTATCATATAATATATACCTATTACTCGGGTATTTTTCAAAACGCAGGTAACTCTTAATTACGGTAACGAAATAATTAATTACAAACTCAATTTGCAAATTGTATTTTACTTAATCCACTTTTAACTTTTATTTTAATTACTGAGTTTGCTCTAATTCGTACAAGTATTTCAATTACTCAGTGTAATGTAATTTGTCCAGCCTTGCTTATAAATAATCGATATGTACGATTTTTGGTTAGTGCTTTCTTTTACACATCCCTTTCTTGTCTCTACCTAATAGAATCAAATTTTTTACAATGAATGAACTTCACTTAAACTAATCGGGTGTTTTATGAATAAGATCTTATATTTTCTATTATTTAAAACAAATTTTTGAAATATTGGTTTAGGGCTCTTTTTATTTAAAAAAAACTTAATTACAGCTTTAGCTTTCGATTCCTATTCGGAATCATTCTCAAAAGCGTTATGTTACGTAAATGATTCCGAATAGGAATCGAAAGCTAAAGCTGTAATTAAGTTTTCAAAAATTTGTTTTAATTTTAAATCATTGGCTCAATAAAATAAAACTAATTCTATTATTTCCTACTAGATTGATTCTAATTTAGTATAAAAAACAACAGGGAAAATAGCGGTACATAACTCTCTCGTGGAAGCACAACTGTTTCTGCTTTTCGTATAATATTCGTGGAGTGTTTATCGGGGTGTTTACTAAATCTATTCTCCCTGTGTTTAGCACAAAGCAATTTTTTGAATGACTCTTATTCGTTCTAGCTAAATTTTTGAGGAATAACCAAATTCTTATTTTTCTAAGAAATTCACTCTGGTATATGTAAATATGTATACCTATTCAAATTATATTGTTTTTCATTTCGCGCTTGAAGATATAAATTGAAAATTTTCAATTTCGTTTTCTTCCCGTCCTTCGTTCCTCTACATACTCGTATTATCTACTATTACAACTCAATTCAGCTTTAAACCAATTTTTTTAATGAATAATTTTCCACATACCTCACTAATCCGCATATTTTTTCGTCGCTTTTTATATTGGTATGTACATAAATTTCGTTTTTATGGTAAATACACTCGTTTAATCTTGAATCGGTGGTTGCTGTATGTACATTGTACATAAACAGTACATACAATATATGCATAATGTACATGTTAAAGCCGATGGGAACAAATATTGCGTTAATTTTGTGCCTCAACGGATGCATTTCCTTTCAATCAATTACGAGTATGTACTACATTTTATACCGCGCAACTCGACAAAATCTTACTTCTCATTATATGCTGGTACATTATTGAATTATTTTGTATGGCTGAAATCTTGGTGCACATTATCTTGCAGCTTAATACAATTATTATTTTTTTTTTCTAAATATATTTACCTTACGAAATTTACTTTAATTTTTTTATTTTTTGCTTCAACGCCTCAAGTTATTTACTTAATTTATTTTATATGTGTCTTATAATATATAAACGTACAAGTACTTATATATTAACATTATATGTAAAGAGGGAAAAGGAGGGTATTATGTGATTAAAATAATTGTTTATTTATATATTCGTAATAAATTATTTTTAGGATAAGTTTCACTTTATGCTAATCATGTGTAACGAAAGGCATAAATTTATAAATTTTCATGAAATAAACAGGATTTTTATATGTAAATACTCTTATACGAGAGTTATGTACACAATAATAATAAGCAATTTATATATTTCTTGTTTTATGTATGTATAGTAAGTACATTGGAAAAAAATCGTAAAACAAATTCTAGATGTGATGATATTTGATCTGTTTGCAGAGGAAATACGACAATTTTCCAATCAATTCTCTGTTTTTCCATTATCATGTAAATAATAATTTCTGGCAAATTTCCTTATTTATCCTAGTTTTTTTTCAATTTAAAATGAATCAACAGTAGATATTTATAGATTTTTTTATAAAGTTTGAGTTGTATGATATAAATTAACTTTTGTCTTATCTAAAATTTGTTTACATTCAATTTTATCGTGTGTTAAAAAATACTTATTTCTTATTCAGTGTAAAGTCTTGATGTTCTGTTAATAGCGTTTATGTTAAAATTGAGCGAATGTTAAAAGCAAATAAATAATAAATTGCACGTTACTTTTTTTGCGAATCCAATCAAATTATTTTATGTGTAGGAAGATGAGATAAATTGGAATGAATAGAAGACAAACGTATCGTCAGTTAGTTTTTGGAAGAAACACATTGTAATGTAAAGGAAAGCTAATACCAAATAAAACGTTTCAATTTTATTTTGTTTTGAAAAGGCACGAGGAATAGTATATTGTGTAATACTGATGAAAACGAGTCATTACAATACGAAAGTAAAATTCACTTGATTATTTACACACGTTTTCACACGAACTATTTGCGATATTTTTTTCTGTGAAATTTAAGAAGTATTCATAATTAAGGAAACATTTTTTTCTACGAAAACGTCGGAACTGATGCTTTCTTTCGATGAAGATTTTTTTTTTTAAATAAGGCAGAAAATTAGGGTAAAAGTGATACTTTCTTTGACGAAGCGCAGCCGAGCAAATGCAAAGATTGCGAGTCAAACAAAGCCATTTTTTAATCTAATAACACATATTGTTTCTTGTCCAATGAAGAAAATTCATTGCGTACACTACTTATAAGTACAAATTACACACGGTTGTAACAAAAGGTGTAAATTTAATAAATTGTTGGTATACACTATGCGAAATAGCTATATGGGACAAAGTAATTTGTACTGTTTTCTTCAAAAGCATTTCGCTGATTTTATTTTACGATGTATGGAACAATTTTTCAATGCTTACTCAACAAACTGAAGTTACAATTTTCGTTCGTCCCTTTCTCGTAATACCGTTATGTTGATTTAATGTCTTTAACAACCGCCAGTTGAAGGAAATAGCTATATGGGACAAGTGCGGTTTTTGATAATAAAACCGTTTTGTTGTTAATTTTAATATTGCTCTTATTGTTATTATTTTATCTCTAATTAAAAAAAGAGAAAAGAATTATTGTCTACATTAAAAAAATAATTTTTTATGACTCAATAGCAATTTTTAAAGAATTATGCCACGATGAACGCAACTTTTGACCGATGAATGGGCAAGGATCTTTTGCTGTAGCAAATCTGGCTGTCCCTTTCGTCAGATAGCCACAAAACTACATAGAAATTAAAATACCATCAACAACTTTTAAAAAAATCCCCAAACATACGGCACAGTAAAAAGACCAGGACCAGAGTCTAAAGTTGTCGTAAGAGGTAAAAGGGAAATAAAGTGTCTTGCAGTCAGGAAAAATATCAGTCCATCCCAAATACAGCGTGACTTGTGTCTAGACGTCTTTAAACAAAGGATACAACAGATTTTAAAAGAGAATATTAATCTGAAATATCAGAAGCGAGTGCGTAAACCTAAACTTCTGTTACGCCATAAATTGGTGAGAATGGAATTTGCTAAAAAAATTTAATTTTGGGATGAAGAGTGGCAATCAATAAATTTTCGGATGAAAAAATATTTAATTTTGATGAACCAAATGAATGCCAGAATTATCTGCGAGATTTTCGTGAGTCACCTCAAACGCGTCATTCCCGCAAATTTCAAGGAGGGTTACTTATGACATGGGGTGGTTTCTGCTATCAGAGCAAGACCTCAGTTTGTTTTGTTTCCCATAAAATCAATGCGGGGAAGTATGTGCAGTTAATAGACGACGCTTTAATAAAGTTTGGGGAGGAAATGTACGGTGAAAGTTGGACATTTCAGCAGGATAATGCACATATTCATGCTGTGAAGTGCACCAAGAATTTTTTTCAATCACTAAATATACGGTGTATTGCAGTGGCCTGCTACTAGTCCGGACTTAAATCCAATGAAAAATCTCTGGAGCATTCTTAGCCAGAGAGTCTACAAAAATGGACGTCAATTTAATACTTTAGCGAAGCTGCAGACAGTTATTCAAGAGGAATGGGTAAAAATTGACGTTTCTGTTTTCCAAACGTTAATAAAGTCATGCCACGTTGATTGATGGATGTTATTAATAACAATGGAAGTCATAGAAACTACTAAAATGCATTTATTGCTAGTATTTTTTTATTAATGAATAAAATAAATGGATTTTAAGTTTTGTCCCATATAACTATTTCCTTCGACCAATGAGAATAAACTGCTATAAATAGCGATATAGGCACAATGAAAACTAACCGAACTAAAATCTGTACGCCCTCTGCATTGGCAAATATTCTGATGCAAATGAAAATAAAATAAGAGGTTGCTTAATAAAAAAAAAAAAACAAAAAAAAAACTTGTCCCATATAGCTATTTCGCTCAGTGTACATACCATTATTCGATGAAAGAACAGAATTTAATTTGCCTAATTACAGCTTTAGAACTTGCTGTAATGGAGTTGTAATTGGATTGCAGCTGATATTCTTAAATTGGACATTCAACTAGGTAAAAATGATTGGATTTTTCTATGTTTTTACCATTTTTGTAATAATGATCGTAATGATTTTTGCAATGATTTGGATAATTTGCTGGGAAGAATTAACAATAATTTAGTGATCTTAATATAAATCTGTTGAACAACGTAAGCTGTTTAACTACCAATATAGCCAATATAGTGAAAAAAGTTCTAAAGTTAATTATGACACATTTAGAGATCGTCTCCTAGTTAAAAACTGGGATTGAAAGAAATTGTAATACAGCATTCAATATTTTCTTAAATAAATTTATTTCCCATATTGAATTTTCCACAGATACAATTGAATCACTTATTTGAGAAACCAGATAAGTCCCATAAACATGGTTCTGAAAAAATAAAAAAAAAAAACTGTCAGTCTATTGAAAGTTGTCAGTTTTTTTAGTTTAGTTTTTTACTCAAACGATGCGCCTTGCTATTAAAAACGGATATTTCATAAAATGTCAAAAAACCCATATGATGGTTATATCGGGTTTCTCAATTAAGTGATTCTTACTTATCGCAATAACAAGAAGTTAAATCTCTGGATGCATTATTATCTTTTGTGAAAAATTAATAAACTTAAAAAAAATTTAAAAAACTATCCAACTAACACTCGGTTAGAAAATTATGTAAGAAAACTCTCTAAGCACGTAAATATGAAAGTTAAACGGGTTAAAAGAGTATATTACAAAGATAGATTTGATTTAGTAGGGAGTAATCCTAAGCTTATTTGGAAGGAAATTGATGATATTTTGGGTGGAAGTACGTCCCAAAACAAACACCAAATAACACAAATTTATGAATATCAATCTAGTTTTCTTCTTTTTGTTGAGCAGATGTAATGAATTTAATAAATTTTTTATAAATGTATCATCTGATATTACTTCTAACATTATTCCTAATAGTACTTATAACAGGGGGGAGCACAAACAATATATTTTTGGTAACCGAGATAACTACTGTACCTCTTGTTATTTTGATAAAATTGATTCTCGGTAGATTCTTTCCGAAATTCAGAAGTTAAAATACAAACATTCTAAAGGATTGTAAGGATGGAGTAGATAATGTAATTGTTAAAAATTGTGCTTGGTGTTTGGTTGACATATTAAAGTTTTTATTTAATTTACGTCTATATAGAGTGGAATTTTTCCAGTTGCTCTAAATATAGCTGTTATGAAGTGTGATGTTCTGCAACTGCACAATTACCGACCGATCTCTCTACTGAGTAACTTTTTCAAATTATTTCAGAAATTAATAAAACGACGATTGATCTCTTACCTTGGTAAAATTAAATTTTTTAGTGATCTGATCACCAATTTGGATTTATAGCAGAAAGCTCTCTTACATTTTTTGAGCAACATTTATTTAGCCATTAACAACTCTCAGAAATGCTCAGCAGTATTTTTGGACATTTCAAAATAATTTGATACTGTTAACCACGACATACTCATAATAAAATTGTCAAGTATTGGTGTTAGATTCAAAATATTAGATTTATTTATAAGCTACCTTCGTAATCGTAGTCAAATTGTAAAAATTAATAACGTGAATAGTCCTCCAGGTCTTCTAAAATGTGGTGTTCCTCAGGGCTCAGTTTTGGGACCCTTATTGTTTTCAACTTATTTAGATTCCGTCTTTGAAATTAATCTCAGAGGATGTGCTACAACGTTCGCAGATGATTTGGCTTTAACATACGCGTCTATAATGACTACGTTGATATTCAACAGTTTATTAATATTGATTTATGCACTCTAAGTACCGATTTGTTGCTAGTGAAAAATCTAGAATTAGGTATGCATGTTAGACAACCTAACATAACAGTTGATCAAAACTTTTTCAAGTATCACGTATACCCGTACGATAAGAATCCATGTTTTGGGCAATGTTTTGATTACAAACCTAAATTGGACCACCCACCTAACTAATATCAGGAAAATTATTATTACTGCAGTGCACAAATTTTATAATCTTCTACCTTTGTGCCCTTCTTCTATTTTAAGAAGGTTATATCATGCTCTTGTTGAATATATCCTAATGTATGGTTAACTAGTTGGGGTGGAATTTACTTTGCTAACATTACAGATCTTTTTATAGTGCAAAAAAGAATAATCAAATTAATTATGCTTGTACGATAAATACACCCACAATTCTGCTTTTTCGTGAGTTAAACTTGTTGCCTCTAAGGTATCTGTATGTTTTTAAAGTGTTGATGAAAATGTTTTTTTGTTCTTAGCAATAGTTATCATAGTCGCATATACCACGTGTATAATATGAGAAATCCAAACAATTTCGTCGGTCTTCATTGTAATAATGAAAGGTTTAGGAGATTTTATTTATGCATGGCACTTTATTGGCTCCATCTTTTACGTAAACATGTAAAAATGCTTCCAAACATAAATTTAACAGGGAAACTCGGACTTGGTTGCTTGACTTCGATGATATCGAGCAATATTTTTAGTATAAATATTAAATTACATTATGTTCTAATGTGCCGTCGTGTAGTTAAATATACAAATCTATTTTAATATACCTGAGCTTGTATTTTGTTGAAGATTATTGTTTTCTTTTCCAATGTTTCAATTTATTATCTGTATTAATGTAATCTACTGTTAAAACAATATAATAGAATGTATAATAGAATTTATTTCACATTCTATTATATTGTTTTAACTAGCTTTTGTTTTTGTATTAATTTTAATGAATAAAGATAGTAATAATAATAATAATAATAATTAGGAAGATTCTCAATTTGACACTTGACGAAATTTCTTCAGGAATGAGATGTGGCTACAATTCTAGGAGAGCCAGATTAACTCTATACCTACATCACGCGGGTATCGAGTTAACTCGTTCAATTAAATTTTAAACTATTTTATTACATTTGTTTTTTTATATTTAAAAAATTGTGATTAATTGTACTTTAGGGCTGTAGCTTATGGCTCGTTATTTCAAAAATTTTGATATTTATGGTTTATGGCACCAATTAATTGCTCGGTGGTCTATGACAGCGATAAGATACATATTTATAGCTCCATGTTTCATCATAAACGATAATATAAAAAAAAAGTTTTCATTACCGGCACCTCAACAATGCCATAATCCACCAATACTTAAATTTACATATTTTGGTTTCTTCCGAAACCTTCGATAACTCTCTCTGGATAGCGATTTTGGTCGCAAAATGAGGATGGAGGATTAAGAATTTTGTATATGTATGTACACGGCGGTATAATATACATTTTGCTATTGTGTGCCGTTACGAACTGCCTCCTCGTGGCAACCACCGGTAACTGTAACCATTAGGCTGAATATAGACTTTTGTGACAGGCTAAAGTACGGCGCTAAAGGAGAAAACCTTGGCAAAAAATCCCTAATCTAAGGTGGAACAGCATATGCCGATGGATGAATGGCTGATAGGTTAATCAGTCTATATATGCGAACTCTGGATACCAGGCACCCTCCAGTTTTATTTAGCCTTCCTGTAGTAAACCTGGGTGACCTACAGGCGACTTTTTTTTTTATTCCCAGCAACTCGCAAGAGTCAAATCAAAACGGCAGACGAGGCACGGGAAGGAATACACGGGAGTGGGTCTGCCCTCTCAAAGTCCTTGAGTCCCAATGCTACCGCTTTTCTAGCAGAAGTAAATGTTATTACATCTAGGAGGGAGAGCAATGAGCCCAGATAGTATGTAACGCGTGTAGAAGTATTTCCTACAGTAGACATCTAGGAGGGAGAGCAATGAGCCCAGATTGTATGTATCACGTGTAGAAGTACTTCCAACAGTAAACATCTAGGAGGGAGAGCAATGAGCCCAGATAGTATGTCCCAGCAACTCGCAAGAGTAAAATCAAAACGGTAGACGAGGCACGGATAGGAATATACGGGAGTGGGTCTGCCCTCTCGAAGTCCTTAAGTCCCAATGCTACCGCTCTTCTAGCAGAAGTAAATGTTATTACATCTAGGAGGGAGAGCAATGAGCCCAGATAGTATGTATCACGTACCGTTAGGCAGTATTATCAGGTTCATTAAGAGCCTGTATATTGACTGGACGGATAATTAAGTAGGGCTTATGCACAAAAGATCTTTTAGGTCGCAGTGCGGGGTGGCTTGAGCCCCCACATGGCCCTCAAGTAATAATAATAATAATTGTGTGCCGTTAAATATTTTTTTGTATTAGTGTATTTTCTCATGCGTTTTCTCATGGTAAGTATCAAATAATCCAAACGTGTGAAATCGGTTCAAATAACCGACGACGACGACATTCTTTTGGTTTCGTTAATAAAAAATCAAAACTAACTTTTTTTTATTTCGGAATTTGTTGTTCTGTCTCAGATCTCTCTGAGACAGAACAAAAGGAAAAAAACAAAATCGTTATAAATGTTTTGAGCCGTTTATTTTGAAAGTGGAATAAGTCATGTTTTCTTAATATTGAGATAACTAAACATTTATGTTTTCATGTTATGAAAAAAATCAATACAACTTTTGTTTAAAGTGTTTGCATTTATGATATAACTATACTTACTACTTTTAGCTAAAGTGATAAATTTCATAATAAGGCTTAGTAAAATACGAGTTTTTTGTACTGTAAATGACTTATTCCACTTTCAAAATAAGTCTTTTTTAATAAAAATGACTCATACCATCATTTCATATTGATTTAATTCATTAAAGAGAATTTTACATTATAAATGACATCCAGTTATTACAAAGAGAAAGTTATAATGAATTTGATAGGTTTGGATTTCATTTTACTCCTCAACAAGTTGATCCGACTTTTTTAAGTTTTAAAAATATCCATGATGAACAGGTGGAATATATGGGAGCAAATCCATCATGTTTTTTATTTCGCGGTTGTGATCGGTCGCCAAGGCTGGGCAAGTGACATTACATTGAGTAATTAAAATACTTTTACAAATTACAGCAAACTCAATAATTAAAATACAAATTACAATTACTTTACATTTGTAAATTGAGAAATTTGATTTGACGAAATTCGTTTAGTGAAAAAACATATCTTTAAAATAACGATCATTAACATAAGGTTTTATACTGATGGCTCTAGAGCAAAATCTTAATGAACCTTGTAAAAATGTAAACAATAAATTACAAAAACTGATGTAATTAAAATACAAATTACGTATTGTAATTTGTGTTTTCATTACCTAATTCAAATAAATGTAATTCGTTACTGCTCTGCTTTGCCGGTCGCCCACTTGAGTATAACGGTAGTAAACTAGTAACTCTATAGAACCAAAATTTTTTGATCACTTTTTTAGTGCGTCCAAAATATAAAACTCTGCATCACTACTCAAGGATGTTTTTTAGTACATTTTATAAGGCGAATCTCTTATACTATTGTGTCCAAAAAGAAAGGCCAGTTTTTATTTATTTCAAAAAATATTTATTTATTCTTCTGAATTTATTTCATCGCCTTCAAAGTAATCCCCTTCCGACACAATCCACTTATGCCAACGTATTTTCGAATTTTCGAAACAAGACACACATTTTATCTCTTCTATCGCCTCAAACTGATTTCCCCGCAGTGGTCTTTTGAGTTTCAGAAATAGCTAGAAACCACACGGTGCTAAATCAGACGAATACGGTGGTTTTGGAACGATATGGATCGAATTTTTGGCGGAAAAGTCACAAAAACCGAGTGCAGTGTGAGAAGGTGCATTATCGTGGTGCAAATACCAAGAATTGTCTGCCCACAATTCTGGCCTCTTCTTGCGAACAGCTTAATGCAAACGACGCATAACACTCAAATAATACTATTTGTTGACGGTTTGGCCGAGTGGAAGGAATTCTGAATGGACACACAACGATAATCGATGAAAACTGTCAACATGACTTTCAACACTTTCACGACCTTCTTTGAACTGTTAACACCACTTGTAAACATTCCTTTCCGACAAAGCATGGTCCCCGAAGGCTTTTTGCAACATCCTTAACGTTTCTGCACCCAACATTTCATTCCGCAAATAAAAGTTAATGCAACTTTTTTTTGCTCAATATAATTAGAAATTGTAAAAATCGCCGAATGCACTTTTAGCATCGTACAAAACTAAGCGTAAAACAACAACTGATGAATGTTTTGAAATAAAATTTGCCACAGAAGTATATCACAATGCTGCCAACTTAGAAAAAAAAATATTTATGATGTGCGGTTTACCCACGCGATTTAAATTGAAAACTGGCTTTACTTTTTGGACACAGTAGTAAATGTAAAATCTTATAAATCTTAATAATAAGTCTATTGCTTTGGTAAAAAAGGATTAGATTTAGGTTTGGATTTAAAATTTCAGAAAGCAACCCGCAAAGATTTATTTTTGAATATAATTTTTGTTTGATGTGTTTCATATGAAGCAAATTCTAGTGGTAGGTATTGAAACTAAAAATCGGATTTGATTTAACTAAACTCAAAAAATAATTGGATTTAGCTGAATCTTTTTTGGATTTATTTAATGCAATTGTTGTTGTATTTTTTTGTAAATTTACCAAAGCAATACACTTAATGTAAATTGTGGTTGTTGTTATATTTATTGCTTTCAATGCCTTCTAGATTTATAATAAACTCATCATATTATTAGTTGTTATGACATTACACGAATAAATAAGCATGTAATGTGACTTATTCCACTTTCATAATAAACGGCTCATTTATCAATATATGAAATTTTTGTTTTTTTTGTTTTAATTATTTAAATAAAAGTGAAATTCGTTTAAGTTTTAATCTAAATACTAATGTTATCTTTGATGAATATATTCAAGAAATTTAGAAAATTTCGTATTTTAATTCTCGTAATTCACCTAAAGTATAGAAATTACTTAATGAATTATACAGCTTAACTCCATATACCCTAATGATCCTTGTGAAAAAGATTTACTGTCGTATTATAATTGTGAACTTCTCTATTAGCACAAAGCATTGAATCTAAATAACTTGGAAGGTCTCCGTTTTCAAGGCGAAACAACAGTTTCAGAACATTAAAGTTAAACTTCTGATTTATGGACTTCCACCCCAACCCTCCAAGCATTTCTCTTAAATGGGTTCTATTTTCTGCTTTTGAAGACGATATATTTAGTCAATAGTCAATATGCGGGGCGACAATTGATTCGTATGCTAAAAACCAAGCACGGGCCTTTCTCAATATTGGAAATTAATTTAAAATTTATGTTTTCGTAAATATACGTAGCAACACCACCCGTATATCGGCTATCCGAATCGCAACGAATAAAGTTGTAATTATTAATAAGAAATTCTGCGTTGTACATTTCTGGAACTGTTCTGGTTTCACTAAGTAACACTATGGCTTTGTAAATAATCTCAGTGTGTAATATAATCTATAATCTAAATGTGTATCTATTGTGCTAAAATGTATAAACATTTTCAATAATAAAAAAAAAAATAGTGTTTTTGGAGGTTATTTGTCAAAAATAATATGCGTTAAGGGGTTAATTTTTATTTTTATTTCGATTACAAAATTACACTTCTACGTTTATATTATTATTTCAGATTATGTATTTAATGATTTAATGCATTAGCTTTAGGTACAAGCACAAGAATAAAAATTATTTTGATTATTCTTGTTCTTCTTAATGAACCTCGGTTATCAATTTGATGTGGTAGTTATAGTGCAAGAGGAAGAAAAACCACAGCTTTATTAATTTATTAACCAAATGAGGAGAAATGTTATACAGTTTAATACCACTAATTTGATTCACAGCAAAGTAAAGTAACCATGAAAATTTTCAATCTTGATATTTTTGAAGATTTATCTGATCTCCCCTGAGTAGGAAAAAGTGGATTTGGAATTGGTGTTTTATTTATTTATTTCCTTGGGAAATATCCCAAAAATCAAAGAAATTCACGTTTTCAACAATTCAAAATCACCAAAAACCTAAAATAAATAATTGCCCAACAATTTTTGGGGCGATGTGCTTCCTTTAAAATGTGGCTGCTTATCTATTTTGAAGAATCACTCAAAATATTCTAAAATTAATAATCATAAAAAAAAAAAAAAAAATTTGGCCGATTATTTAATTTTGGTCCTTTTGTTTTTCTGTAGTGCTCGCTTTATTTTCAAATTATTAAAACAATAAAGCCCTTAAAGCTTTGGGCCAAAAAACAACAAATATCTCGACTGGGCTTTGCTTCGCCGGCTGCTGACTTAAATTCGTGTGTACATTTTGGAAAAGGGAAATTTAATTTTGTAAATATAATTGTAAAACAAGAATTGGTGGAATCGCATGATTCCACTTCCACAAATGTCAATAGTTTAAATATCGAAAATGCACCTGAATTGAGTGATTACGCTCATAATTATGTCTTTCTTCATTTTTTGTATTTTAAGTATATTTAGAGCGAGTAAAATCGTCCAATTGTTAATTGTTACAATTGTTTATTAAATAATTATTATTTCGTTAATTACAATTGCTTATTAAACTTTTGGTTTTTGGCCCCAGAGTAGAATTATATAATCCCAGATTAAAGTACGAGGCGATATAGGTTTTGCACTTCAAATTCAACCTTTTACAAAACACAATCATCTTTTTCCAAATCAAATTCACCTTTATCCAAAAAATATTCATCCTTTTACAGATCAAATTCGCCTTTATCCAAATCAAATTCATCTTTATTCAAAACATAATTATTCTTTTCCAAACCAAACTCATCCTTTTCCAAATCAAATTCAACCATTTATCACATTGAAATTAAAAACATTGGATTGAATTTGACTCACTGATATTTGGTTATTTCGAAATTATTGAAAATTTTCAAATTATTCCAAGTTTTTGATAAAACAATTGTTTATACCGGTAGGTGGTGGAGAAACTAAACTTGCCTGACACCCCGTTTTTCCTTAATCTGCAACTGAATCCATCTCTTGTGAAATGAGTAGCTTTTGCTTTTTAAATATTTACATGTTGCTAAAATCAATAATTCCAAATAATACTCTATATTCTTGTATTTCTAAATTATTTATATTTCCTTATTCCTAAAATTTATAATTTCCATATTTGGTAATTTTCTAAATTTCCACAATTTTAAATTGTATTGTATTTAGAATTAAATGTCTAAAATTAACTAATTCCTAATACAAATTCTAAATTTCAAAATGTTGTAAAAACTCTCTAATTATCAGGATTCTTAAATTTGACGAATTTCTAAGTTTATACAAAGATTTAGATCTTTAAATTCCCATATTTCATTTTTCCCTTCCCAAATTCGCAATAATTTTATTAAATTCTAATGCCCCCACAATACAAAATTTCTAAATTTTCCTAAATTTCCTAATTTCTTTTCTTTCCAAACTACGTTACAAAATTCGTTAATTTCTTAAATCAATAATTTAAATAAATGATGAATTTAAATTTAACGATTTTATAAAATTTGTAAAATCCTAAATTAATTCCACTATTAAAATTTCCAAATTTCAGAATTCTTAAATTTTCTTCGAAGGGTTTTCGCTTTATTCCTAACACTTACGTTGAATTTTAGAGTGAAGTTCAGGGTTAGTTTTAGAGAGGGTTTTCTTTCTCTTATATGTATTACATACTAAGTATTCAAATAAGTTTTAAATTAAAAACAAAAACTTATAATTTAACAAATAAAGAAAAAACAAAAAAATTTCAAAATTACTATATATTACGACTCTTAAACTATATATAAAGATCTACTAATGTTGTTGGTACAATAGCTAAATCCATTTTATAGACATATTTTTGTAAAAATAACCAAAGAAAAGCCTTAAATTATCATATTTGATGTTAAAAATCAAGTATAGTTTGTAAACTATATCTAAAGCTTCAATAAATTGAAATTTCGTTGCGAATGGCAATGAACTACCCATTCAATAGAATAATGTATTGATCAATATTGCCTTTAGTTGCAATAATATATGGTATCCTTTGTTTAGCGCCGATCAAGTACTCTTCCTTTGTTAGATAAACCTAAAATTATAAAACACAATTAAGAATAAATAAAATATATTATAAAAATTATATCTTACGTTTTTAAATTCTACCAGCTGATCAATAGCCTTCTCATCCGTCATGGGACTAAATTTGGTCCTTCCGGGTGGTGCGAGGTAAAAGTCGTATCAAGTTAAGAAAAGATAATGTACAGTGCTCCCAATCTACGTATATGTAATGTATAGTAGAAATATGTGAAAAACTTTTATAAAAGATTTAATAGCACATGCCCTACGTATGTAGGTACTATACACTTTTCGCAAATAGTTGGATATTGGCGTGCCAATAAAATTATTTCTTTAAACAATAGATTTTTTTTGCGTGCCAAACTGACGCACTTTCAACGCAAATTTTTATATGAAGAAAGCGAATAAAATAACTTAATATGTAAATGTTATTATCTCTGAGTTGGGTCCAATATCTTAGACCCAGATAATTGTTTTTGGCCATTCGGATCCTAATTATTTTTATAATGTTCATCAGTAAAAATAGAAACTCACAGCGATTTGTCAAAGGAAAATAATCGTTCGTTAGTCAGACTATTCTCAGCTGACGCGCCAAATTATCTGTTAAACGATAATTGGAATAGTAAAATAAATGGCTAAGTAGGTTGCAATAGATAAAGTATAACAATTCTGAATTGTAGGTCTTCATTCGAGCTTCCACTTCCAAATCTCTTCGCGTGAATTAATCTTTCTGCCAATCGCATTTCTCTGCTATTGTGATTAGATCTTTAAAAACTCAGAGGAGGAACCAGAAAAATAAAAATGTCCATACAATTTAAATATTTTATTTAAAAAATTAAACTCCACTGTCATACAAATAAAAATATATCGACAAATGTGTGTGTTCCATTTGATGCTGGAGGAGGAAAAAATTGATTTATGATATCGACCATAATGTCATTAGTATGAATAGTGTTCCAAAATATAATCATACCGTTGGGCCATGTTTAAATATACAAAATCTATGGCAGAAAAAATTCTTCAGGTCATGAAATAATAGGTTTTATATTAGGAACTATTTGTAATATCTACAACATATTTCAGATATAAAATTTCACTAAGATTCGTCAACAAAATGCTTGTTACATTTGATGCTGGAGACTGAGAAGAAAGTTTGAATTGGCCAGCATGTATGTATTTAACATCATTGGAGGTGATCCGCAATATTTATTAAATTTCAGTAAGGGTTTAAATAAGAAATCCGACCCCAGATGATATGGCCGAAGGAATTCTTCAGAGCCGGAATTCATTATTCTTCTATTAGGAACTACCTAAAGAATGGATTTTAAATCTCAAATCTTAGAAGTAAATTTTTATTAAAATCCATCCAAAAAAGTGCCTCCTACTTATATTTTGAGCTTAAGACGTATTAAACTGCTGGGATTGGTTGTTAATATACAAAAAAAAAAATTAGTGACCCAATTTTTTGATTTCTGGTACCAACCATAATATTATTAGAAATATTCTGTAATATTTCTTAAGCTTGGCTCTTACTTTATTTAAAAAAATCCAATCCCAAATGATGTGACATAAGGTATTGATCAGAGCGTGAATAATTCAATTTTATATTAGGAACTACTTACTGAATCGACCTAATAACCTAGATATGAAATTTCACTAGATTCTATTATAAGCGTGCGTGTTCCATTTGGTGCAGGAACTGTAGATAAGGCCTGGATTGGTTAAGTACTTAAAAAATTAATTTCTTTTTGGATTTTTTTTATCCAAATTGAAATAGGTTTAAATTTATGTACCAAAATATAATTAGCAGTATCCTGGAATATTTGTTGAATTCTGGCCATATTTTATTTAAGAAATCCCTGCTTTAAACGGGACTTCTGCGATTAACCACCAATTCCTTTGAAATTTATTATCTGATTTAACCAACATATTTGATGATAAATTAATTAGTTGCGGCATACTCAAATAATGAATCGAAGTGGCGGGTTTTGAAACTTTTCTAGAAGAAATTAGGTGAAGTTGTTTTTGACCTGATCACCCTATAGTGACTACTCTTATTGGCTATCAGTTTCTTGCAAGTAATCCAAACAAAACATGCTTCTTAATTTGTTGTACGAAATAAACTCAGAACTAAAACTATTTAAGCCAATGAATAAAATATCGCTAAACTCAAAAATTTGCTATGGTTTATCAAGAGATTTTTGCGAGAGGTTTGAATGTTTGATCAAAACACGCGGAAAGAACACCGCTCGGAAATCGCGGAATGAAATGAACGACGATCCAGAACTGCTAACGTTGTATTTGCAGTTCTCGTTTATAATAAAACTAGCTGAGCCCGGTCCGCCTTGCTGGCCCTAAGTAAACCTTTTCTTTTGTATTGTCTCTCGATTTAAATAGATGTCACAGCAGTTATTGAAAATTCATTTTTCGTATATCTGTACAATAAGTACATTGTATTAATTATAACGCGAAATTGATTTGGCAATATTGTTAATGAGCTATTGGAATGCACGATGCTGTTAAATGATGACAATGGAAAGATAAATGTAGATGATTCGTATTATGTGCCGCACAGTGATACCTGATGGAAGGATATTATTAAAAAATGTAATAAATATTTTATGTGAAATGAAATTCGTATAAATTTATTGTAACGTTCTTTATTTGAAAATTTGTTTGGTTTAAAATTTGGTAATTAAATTAGCAAAATGTTAATTGATAAAAATTATATTATATAGCTAACCCCGATGCACTTCGTTGCAACCAACCAAAAAAAGAAATGAAATATTCTAGATTTTTTTTATGAAATGAATGCATTGTATTTCAAAATTATTAATGTCAATCCAAAACATTTGGACATACAATATTTTTCGTTTGCCCATTTGAAGTGAGCACAAAAAAACAATTTGGAGTTTCAACTCTTGAGCAGGCCACGTATAGCTGTCCATATGAAAAGCACGGCTCTTCCAAATTTAATCCGCATATTTGAAGCGTTTGTCCTTGCGCCTTATTGATGGACATGGCAAATGATAGACGCACTGGGAATTGCAAACGCTTAAATTCAAATGGCATGTCTGTTGGAATCAGTGGAATACGTGGTATGAGCACAATTTCACCTTTCGCTGTTCCGGTCAATATTGTGGCTTCAATTAAATTCGGTATCAATTTTTTTACTGCCAATCTTGTGCCATTGCACAGTTTTGGTGCATTTATATTCCAACCTTTAAATTCAAACAATGCGGTGGCATACCAGGTGGTTCCAATGAATTGAAAAATTCAATTGGATAATTCACTGCATCATCTGCATTCATTGCGCTATCAACAGATTTATATGATGTCACTGCACCTGGTATTTTTTCTTGAATCTGATAATTGATTGCATTGACGTGTACATTTTTTGGTGCCAGTATTGCGCGTGCTCTCAACCAATTGTGATTCCTGTAATTTTGAACAATATTTGAGAACACACCTTCAATCAACTCTTCTGTTAATTGGAGAATGGTACAAAAATTGTTCGGCAATGTAATCAATCCATTTGTATTATCGACTCGAACTTTGCCATTTCCAATATCTAACAATTGCTTCGAGAACCGATCTGCAGATTGGTCGTTGTGCAATTGAACGCGCATATTTATGTTCAATGTCAATTTTTGCACATGTCGCCACAAAAGAGAAGACTTTAAGCATGCATTGATCTCATCCGCCGGTGTTGATCGTGGAACCACAGGCAATATTTGACGAAAATCGCCTGACAATAATATCAATGCACCACCAAAAATTTCTTTTGATTCTGACGTACATCTTGCATTGTACGGTGTAATGCTTCCAGCGATTTTTTATGCGTCATTGTACATTCATCCAAAAGAATAATTGCTGCTTGTTGCAAAATTTTTGCCATCGCAGAATTTCTTGAAATATTGCACGTGGGATGTTCAATCACCTGTTCATTTGAGAATAATTATATTTTACAATAATATCGATTAAATTTTAAAGTGATCAATCAATAAATATAAGCACACCAGCACATTCAACGGCAATTTTAATGCAGAGTGCGCTGTTCGTCCACCATCCAATAGAGTAGCAGCGATTCCCGACGAAGCAAGTGCCAATGCAATTTTTCGTGCGATCGAATGGCTGCCAAAATCAGTGATATCACAAATGTTTTTCCCATACCACCATGCGCATCCAAAAAATATAATCCACCGACTTCATTTTGTACAGCTTGCTTGATGGTATCATAGACATGTTTTTGATGGTCATTTAATTTGGGAACATTCAAATTCACAAATGTTTGCAATTCATTGGGATCATACTGTTGTTCACGTTACGATTCTCGATCAAATAAATCATGCATTGGGTGGTGACAAACTTAATTGCCCTAATGCTTTATTTGCAATCGTTAGGCACATATCTTCAATCGCTATCAATGCCTCATTATACATTTCCAATGAAATCAGCAAATCAGCGTTTCTTGTATGATGACGCATTCCAATCAAATAGTCTTCTGCCATAAAATCTTTGTATTTATTCCACAATTCAAGTGGATTTGATGGAAAACATGTTGATATGATTATGGCATATAACATACGTATTTGATGTGGAGAAGAAGCAATCGATGCATCATGAAGCGTAAGCGTTAAATCCCAATGCGCATCATTTTCAAGTAAACCTAATTGCTCACATGCTTCACGATACGTCACACATAAATGACCATTTACTCTTCGCAAATGTTGAAATGAACGTGGTCCAACAACATTTACTAACAACAACCGCAAATAATAACATTCTGCATTGTTTGGATGAACTGTGTATAATCTTCCCATGGTATCTGCAAAAAAAAACACCCGGATGGCCATAAACAGGTGTTTCTTGTTTACGTCGTTGCCATATCTTTGCAGTCCAAGTGAAATAATGCGTTACATACATCTGACTATGCAGTTAATGTTGTTGCTGGTGGCTGTGTTGTTCTCTGCTGTACATTTGCATCGGTAAAATACACACGCTGGCCATTTTCAAGATGAACAGCCAAATGAACAACAGCAGGATATCGCTCATGAATTAGAAATGAATAAATTCTCCAAAGAGCTTCAATAGTGCTAATGTAGCGCCTCATTTGATATTGGGCGATTTCATCATTGCTATTGTCACCAGCTACTCCAAAAACAGCCATATCACTGCCTTTATTGACATATTTGCAAATGTATTTAATCGACTTCACAGAATTAGAGTACTCAACATTTATGTGAACCTGAAATACTTTTGACAATAGTGGAGAATAAGGCACAATCCAACGATTATCAACTTCAATGTCTTGATTGCGTATTTTAATTATTGTTGTATGGCCATTATCCTCCGGTGACCGACGTCGGTACAACGGGTATCCGTCGTCACCTGTAATTGTATCCGAAGTTAATGCTCTTGGATACCGTTTTGTACATTTTCCATCGATCATGCATGGAGAATTCATATTTATTTGACCGCAAGGGCCATGGATCATATTTTTCGTGGCAACTTCAAATATTTCTGGATCGCTGATTTGATCTGGAATTTCAGCTGATATAATGTTATCAATTTGATCGGGTGTTATTTTACGAACCAGCCATATCAAGATGTGCGCGTGCGGCAGCCCTCTCTTTTGCCATTCAATCGAATACATCCAGCAACGCACCTCTCCAAAAATTCGCAATTTGATAATCAAATCCATCAGTGCTTTTACTTTCTGTCGAAATACACATGCTGTTATATCGTAATGCTGTATTTCAAAATCAACTAACCATTACCACTCCTTCCTGCACCTTCCCTAAAAATGTTATAGCAATCGGTTGAGCCGTTCTCGAGTTATGGAGTGACAATCAAAATGTACACTTCTTTTTATATATATGTATAGATTTGTTGAAGGTTGTACCATCAATATCAATAAATAATCGAAAATCGAAAAATGGCGGACATACAATTTTTCGATACCGTTTTTCATGTTTTTTCGGTTTAAAGAGTGCTATAAATAACAGCAAATAGTATCTGCATTTAGGTTTATCCTCTAGTTAAATGAACTTAAAAATATAAATAAAAATGATGATCCATTGAGTAGTTTTTGAGTTACCGTGGAGACAGTTATAAAAAATATCGTTTTTCATGAAACGCATTTAAAGATTTTGTTAACGATTAATTGAGTTGATGCGTAAAAAAAGTGGGTCAAATTATTATGCCATAAATTTTTTATGAAATTTATTTCAGAAAAACGGTTTGGGGAGTATATTGTACATATAATGGGCTAGCAAAAAATGAAATAATAAAAAAATCGAATTTTCAGATCGAGTTTCATGAGAATATATTTATGCTAGAACATGTCATGTCCAAATAAGAGTATTACATCTGCAAATCGCTAATTTTCTGGAGAAACCTTAAAGTTTTTAATGCTAAGTTCGACTTAATTTTTCTAAAAATAAAGCTCTTTCCAAAAAGTGTGGCAATAATTTTATTTAAAAAAAATTATGGCAAATTTAACATTATAAACTTGACACGCCCCTCTAAAATATTAATGATTTGCAGATGTCATACCAGGGCTGCGGAGCGGGTAAAATAATTCTTCGACTCCGACTTTGATTTATAAAAATTGACTATCCGACTCCGACTCCAACTCTGACTCTGACTCCGACTCCAACTCCAACTTCCACATGTAATCAAAATATTATAAAATTCAAACTGCGCATATCAAAATTCTATCATCACAAGAACATAATTTAAACACAACAAAAATTAAAAATCAAATTAAAGAATAATTTAAGAATTAAAAAAAAATTCGACAATTTAAATTAGATAATTAGAAATTTGTTCTTAAAACTAGTATGTCCTCAAGAATATTAAGACTCGTGCTTCTGTGGAGTTTTTCCTCTTCTTAGAGCCATCAAAATAATAAATCCTGAATTTTTGGAATCGGAAGTCGTTTCGATGTCTCATGGTCATCTAGAAATGTTTAGAATTCATGTGTTCTTCTATACTTCTTCAACAGGATTTTCTTGGTGATTAACAGATGAAGATAACGGCTGGTCACTATGACTGTGAGCTTTTCGGTAACTAAAAAAAATATTTGAAACGATTTCCAAATTACTTAACGCCGGTTTGTATTTATTTTGTCGATAAATTCTCGTAAATAATATCTCATTATCAAGCAGAACAATTTCTCTATAAATATAAACGATGTTTTATTTGTGTTGCGAGGATTTTGGAGGTTTTTCCTAAGTGAAATATTACGCTATGCCATCCTTTATAAAATTAACCCCATCATATACTGATTGAAGTCTTTTTCTAACTATAAGGGTGCATTTTAGGAGAGAAAGAAAATATAAGATGCGGAGTTGTCGGAGTCAGTCAGTATTTTTCCGATTCCTCGACTCCGACTCCCGACTCCGACTCTGCAGCCTTGTATAATACTCTTATTTGTACACGATGATGTTAAACACAGTATTAATCTTTTCCACTCCACTGACACCTATATACGGTGACATGAGCACAAAAATCTAAACTTTTTCTTTCTTGTAACGTAACAAAAATATAAATTATGTAATAAAATATATATGTAAATATAATTTAATCTATTTAAATGCATTTATAAAATTTTCTTTAAAAAATAATACTTTTAATGTTTAGTGTTCATAAAAAATGGCGTGGAGTTGTTGGTTTGCTGGGGACATGAAATTGTATGTGGAGTGCCATAGGTTAAAAACAATTATGCCTACTTACGATTAAAAGTGTAACCTTGCAATAAATACATTTTTATAATCGTAACAAAAATACCAACTTCAGTACCCCATAACAATGTTAGCTTACACCGCATTAAATAATAAGATTTTGTGTAAACGGATAAACTTGTGAAAAGCAAAGCTTACTTTTATTAGTTTGCAATTTCTCAATTGGACTTGCTACTAAAATAATATCCAAAAATTCCAAACTCATAAAATTAAGCTCTGCTTTTTACAAGTTTACCCGTTTACACAAAATCTTTTTTTTAGAGAATCAGCACCCAGGATTTTTGTTTCTGAGCGATGATTCGCCACCCCAGAGTAAAATTATATAATCCCAGAGTACCCTGAGTTTTACCCTGATTGCTGCGTAATGCTGGAGTTATTACAGATACTAGCCGCTAGAGTTAAAAGCAACAAATTTTTAGTCACTCCGTCTTAGGGGAACCAAATCTACACAAGACAAAAATAAAAGAATTTAATTATGCTTTTATTAAACAGCTCTCACATAGACGGTGACGAAATTCATACACTAAAGACAAGTGACACGTCAATTATAATTTTCTAAATATGTATGTATGTGCTATACCCATTTGCTAGCGACCAAATACCACGTGTATTGACAGCAATTGCAACCACATAGAATTAAAATTATGTATTAATTATTTATATTTGTTTGTCTTTTCAGGTAAATACAGGATGGTATTTTAAAAGGCATTTAATCGTGAGTAAACACAAAATGGTTTAGTTATAGCAATGTGCTATGTTAATATTGAATTTTCAGAAATCCCAAATTTAATTAACAATTAATTTAAATTAAGAACAATAAAGATGGATGTAATTTTGAAATATAAAATTTTTTCAACTTTTTAAAATCACAGAACATTAGGCTACATCATTGATAGTGATGCTCAAATGTTCAATATGTAATTATGTTTAACTCCGGTTAAAAATTACGTTTAGCGTTTAAATGAAGAAAATTGTTTGAAAACACTCAAATGCAGTGAATTTAAGCCATGTAGATAGTTGGGTACAATATTATTCAGTATTTTTTCCAGTTAATTTCATTGGAAAAATACAGTGACGCGTATATGTTTGGAATTTTGAAGTAAAAAGGCATTCATGGTTGCCTTCGGTTGTATGTTCATTCATTCTGTCTTATAATTGTTGTTTTTACACAACCTATGAAACACTAAAGAAAAAAGTGACATTTACGAGGAACACGATTTAAAAAAGAAAATTTCAGAATGAATAACGAAGGTAGCAACGAAGGAATGAATTCTTCATACACGGATTTGCTTATTTTTCGGATTTTTTGGGATTGTATCACTCAGGAAAAAAATTTGTTTCGTTTTTTTTTTTTTTCATTCGCTTAAATATTGTATAAACATCCCAAGAATGATATTCAAAAAGAATTAGGAGCGGAACATTTTTTTTAACCTAATTAGGACAAAAAATTGTTCGGTTTTGTTTCGATCGCTCTCAAACGCGTTTTACTCGAAACCATTTCAAATTGGCGAGCAGTACAATTCAAGCAATTTTCACTGTCGCATCTCAGGCAGATAATTTAGCGGTACACACGAGTTTTACAATTATTTAATAATGGCTGGCAATCAGATCAAATACTAAATAATTTGTAACGATTAAATTTAATGGGCAGATCCGTTCTTATATATTTAGGCGCCCTGGGCTAAAAATATTAGGCGCCTTTGTAGAAGCAAAAAAAAAGTTCCCAGTGCAGAATCATCTTCTGTTTTAAAACCAGTACATTCGACACCATGAAATTCTAGAGAAACTACAAGACATGAAGTTCAAACAGCATTGAGAAAGAGAGGCAATTATTTCCAGAAACGAAAAAACGTTAATGATTTCGACGATCGGAGATGATACAATGAATAAAATGAGAACACCGGATGATTGTGAAAATGCGTACTAGCATTGATGCCTCTATCAATAGGTGTTGAGACCTGTAATTGTCATACAAACGGTCATTTGGATCGGTCAAATATTTCTACACGTTTCGTGGAAAATTCGAAACTCTGCAAATGTGCTCCGATTTCGATGATTGATACCTCTATCAATAGGCGTTGAGACCTGTAATTGTCATACAAACGGCCATTTCGATTGGTCAAATATTTCTACATGTTTCGTGGAAAATTCAATTTTTTTGAAAATCAACTGGACTATAGCCCACAAATTCAGAGCCAGAAAAATCGAAAATCTGCAAATGTGCTCTGATTTCGATGATTGATACATCTATAAATAGGCGTTGAGACCTGTAATTGTCATACAAATGGCAATTTGGATCGGTCGAATATTTCTATACGTTTCGTGGAAAATTAAATTTTTTGAAAATCAACTGAACTATAGCCCACAAATTCAGAGCCACAAATTGACGACTGGTATGGTGTGCTCTAGCGGACAATAGTTAACTACGAGACTTCTAATAACAAAAATTTGCTATCTGAAGTTATATGGAAATAGTGTCTATTTAATTTGAATTGTTATTTATTAAAAGTGTGATGGTTGGAAACTTTAGTTAATCTATTATGTAGTTCAAAGTGTGTTTTTTGTATGTTTGATTCAATTGGAACAGTTTTATCGATTTAAATGCTTGAGAACCGTGCTTAAAAATTGCAGAAAATTAATGTTAAATTCACTATAAATACATCTTTGAGTCACTAAACCTTTTTCAAACTAAATTAGAGCATATTTACCACGTTTTAACAGATAATTACAAGCTAAAATTAAATATTTTTAAAGCAGTTATGTTTTTAGTATCAAGTAGCTTAATATCAAATTTATGCAATATTTAAGCAAAATTTTTTGGCATCTAAAATGAAAAAGTGGTACCAAATGAATCAAATATACAAAAATCACATTTATACTACATAATATGATAGATTAACTAGGTTTTCCAACCATCACACTTTTAATAAATAACAATTGAAATTAAATAGACACTATTTCCATATAACTTCATATAGCAAATTTTTGTTATTAGAAGTCTCGTAGTTTACTATTGTCCGCTTAAGGCGCTTTTTCAACTTTACCAGTCGTCCGTCTCCGTCAATGCATAAAATATCTATCGTGACTCGTGCATTCCAAGCGACGAATAGAATAAATTTGTTATAATAAAATGGTTTGCATTTCAGTTTAAGGGCTGCAGCCCTTATAGCCCCATGGTAAAGATAGCCTTGTTAATCGGTTGTCTTTATTGTTCCTAAAAGTTATTTTTTCTGTCTCAAAATATTATATTTGTTGCTAATTTGTTAGTTTTCATGTTAATATTTGTTGTAATAGGACAATTTTTTCACCGAAATTTTTCAAAATATTTTCATTAATTTCAATATTTTTTATTAATCTTGTGTACCGTCGTAAAAAACTATTGTAGACAATAAAAAAAAAATGATTGTGTTGTCCTAAGTACTATTTAAAAGATGTTATGTTGCCCGCCATGGACCACCTTGGAATAAAAGTGCCCATAGTTGACCTACTGCCACGCCACCATTTTGTATTTTAAATAAACAAAAGAATTATTTTTAATATCTGATAATAAGCGTATTTCCTTGGCAAATTTACAACAATAATTGCATAGGATAAACCCCCGCTAGAATAACATTAACCCAAAAAAAAAAATTGGGTCTAATTAAACATAATTCTAATTTTTGGTTATGATACCTGCCACCAGATCATAATACATAAATATTAAATTTATATTTTATTTCGAAAAGTTGGCTTTTGCCAATTAAATCAAATTGGCTATTTTCTTGAGAAAGACTTCTAATACTACTTTATACTTTGGGCCCGTATACTTGAATGTACAGGGGGCCATTTCCAGGTTTCTTTGATTCTATTATTTAGTTTTTCGTTAGTAAATTTCACAAAAAGTAAGGTTTACAGAAAAACTATTTCCAAAAAAAAATAGAAATAGAAATAAAAATAAAAATTATAAAAAAAATATTAAGCAAAAAAATAAAAAATACAAACGAATTAATTTGTAAATAATTTGCATAATAAGTTTCTCAAAATTCCCTGTCCGTAAAAGAAAGTCTTGTGTTGACCACACCTTAATTTTTTTCTATTATTTCTATAAAAGCGCGATGGTCGAAGGAACCGTCCGAACAATAAAACGATAAACGTTTTATGAATGATAGCATTTTAAAAATCGGTGCAAGGGGCTTCTTTTTATACTTTTATTTTGGGCTCGATTTTCACAAACAAATTTACAGGCTTAGCATAAAATGAGATTAAACAAAAAAACTCAATTAAATTTTTATTATAAACTATTTTTTAAATGTCTGTAACAATCAAAATAAAAATTGCATCTATATAGCACTTAATACAATCATATATCAACAATATTTTGACGATCAAATTGTTTTCTTTAACACAAAAAAGTAGAGTGAAGTTATTATTCATCAAAATGTGGCGACATTTTGAAATTCGTATCGATCCGAGTAACCAAAAATGGTGATAACAAAATTTTAGACCAATTTGTCACAAAATGTAAATTCCTTTTCGTCACAAAAAAAGTTGACAATTTGGAACATATTTATGCGGGTACCTATTTTGTGACAAAATGTACGTTGATTTTTCCACCTAAAAAAAAGATTTTGATCACCAATTTATCAAAAGAGAAGTTTGTTGTCTGTATTAAATCAATAGGAATCTTTCGGATTTTTAAAGACACAATATATTAACAATAATGGCATTCACTAACGACTAATAACATTCTTAATATATTTTGTCTATAAAAAGCCGAAAGAATCTTATTGATTTAACACAGACAACAAACTTCTCTTTCTATTATTTGTGTGGGCACAAAACATACAGAAATGAAAGTTTTCCTTGAGTTTTTTGATTTGGTGAATTTATAATTCGCTAAGTCATTACGTTCTTGCCTCATACTTAATGTATGAAGTTGGAATTGTATTTTTGTAGTTTGTGTTTGGTCGTAGCTACCTGAGTATCTGATGAGTAGACCGAACTTTATGTTTGTGCGAGTTTATCTGTACGAAACCAAACTACCACATAGAAAACTCAAGGAAAGTTTTCTTTTTTTTAGAGTCGATACATTTTTTTAGAGTGACTAAATTTCTGTTGTTTATTTTTGGCTTAAATTGCTGAGTTGATGTTTTCCCTGTAGGGCTCATATTATCGGGTATCGGATACACACCGGTGATATGTAGAAACTGTATTGTAAGAATGATTTATAAACGATAAAAAGGCAGATAATTTTTAATAAGTTTATCTATTACCCGGGTATTCGGGTAATTAAAAATGTTGTTGAAATACCCGGGTACCCGAGAATACAAGCCCTATCCCCGTGATTCGTAAATTTAATGAAAGGTGTCAAAGTCAATAATAACTATGAGTTTACTCAAATTTGTACTAAACAATTAGAAGAAAAAAACGAAAGAAATACATTTTGAACCTATTATAGAGAGGGTTTGAAAAATAAATTAATTAAAAGATCAGATTCCGGGCCGGAAGATGTCTTCGAGAAATCAATTTTCTAATTTTTTTTTTCAATAATCTCTAAACTGTTTAAATTCACTTCGTTTTGTAGACCATTCTGCAGTTAGAAAAAAGAATTTAGCCAAGTGTTAAGTCACTTGTATGCTGAGTTTATGACATATAGGAACATAGAAACATAGGAAGATAGGGAGTGTGACACAACCAACCAAATTATTTAAAATATCACAAGCCCCACCTATTACTTCCATGCTCTGGTTGAAAAATTTCTTACTTTTGATCAAAGTAGGCTAGTAGGCGGGGCTGGTGACATTTTAAATAATTTGGTTGGTTGTGTCACACTCTCTATCTTCCTATGTTCCTACGTCATAAACACAGCAGTGAGCAAATTTTTTTAAATTTAGAGGCCAATTTTATGCCAACGCCTCTTATAAACGTTCTTATGAATGTATGTATGTATATGACCCGTGGAGCACATTGCAGGGATTTGCTCCCGCTTAGTTAAGTCTCTGCAAGTATGCATGTACCGTGTAAGTGGTCTATAGGAATAACGATCTTATAATAAATCTTTAAGGATGAAGAGAACGTTCACAGCGAATTGACTTTATATTGTAGTTGGAATAAAATAAATAAGACAACAATAAGGAGGAATCTAAAAATGCATTGGTTTTTTATAAAGCTGATTGATAATTTCATATAAAAATTTGTGCTGAGATTTAATGGCCAAGTGCGAATCTCAAGTGCGAAATTTTTTAAGACATGAAAAAAAATCAATCAACAGTTTTCCTTGGTCTTTTGATATTTTTTTAATTTTCTCTATATTTTGAAATTTCGGTTGGCCAAATTTTTGTTCTGCGGGATTCACATACAGAGCTGATTCGTAATTCAGTCGAAACTATTTTTTCTAGGTGACTGTTCTTAATTTTATTGATCAATAGAGAATTCCCATTAACAAATTATCGATTGCGCATTAAATTGATCGTCATTAAACTTTTTTTCATACCCAATTATAACAAAGCTGATTTCATCATCGACATTTTTCAGCAATAATGTGTCCGACATATTACAAGATTTACTATGAAAGTTGGCTAAAAAAATCGGAAAATGATACAAAAAAAAAAAAGATTGGAAACTAAATTTTATCATTTTCCGATTTGTTTGGTAAACATTCGGAAAATAATTCATGTTTTCAGCTAAATGTCAGAAAAATACAAACATTTTCGGATATAAAAATACTTGGGTATCAGAATATTTTGTACTAGATGCACTAGAGTAGCACTAGGTGCACTAGAATCTTGTTTAAAGTTAATTTCTTGAAAATTGGTAAAACCTAAACTTATGAATTTCCTTCAAAATTATGTATCAGTCCTCTTATATACATTTTTTTATTCAATTTGCATGTATTCAAGGAGTGGCTCTACTCGGAGTGGGACAATCGCGGATCGAAAACTGCATATAAGAAAACGCACGTCTATGGCAGGTTTTAGTACCGCATATTTCAGTACCGCATATGGTACTCGTATAGTACGATATAATTCAGTACGACATATGGTACACCACAGCATTTCAACAAATTTCAAATTCAACAAATGTGATGGAAGTGGGATTCTACACTCGATTGCAGATAATATCCACTGGTATTTAATTTTTATCATTTTGCAAATTTGGTTAAACAATTTTCTCATAAAATTTTACTCTTGGTCAGTTAAAATTTATGTAGGACAACCGAATATACAACCCAAAGCTATACCGACCGTTTCGGCTTACTGATTAGGCAAGGGAATTGCAAGGGAACGTATTTATTATTCCGGTGTGGAGAAGATACCTGGAAATATTTTCAAATCTTTTTAACAATGCACTTGCAATTTTTATTGGAACATATAATATTTATTAAATCAAAAACGTGAAAGTACGGGGGGGGGGGGGGGGGGGAGGATTTGAAATTTATACTTTTTTCTAGGGTCATGCCGAGACATTTTGCTGTGTTCGCGTATGGTACTATTTCTCGATTTATGGTAATCGGGATATGTTTAGAATTGGATTGGTAGAAGATTTCTTACTTTATGGTTAAGTCCTTTATGCCGCACTCTATCAAAGGCTTGTGAACGTCTAGAAATATTGTTGAACAGACTTTTTTCTCCTCTAGCGCTTTCTCAATTATACTGGTTATTCTGTGAAATTGTTGAGTGTTGGTTATGAAAACCCAACTGATGATTTGGGATCAAGTTTTTACTCTTGATTATCGAATTTAACCTTTTAACCAGTAGCTCCTCAAAGAGTTTGGACTTGACTGGCAATAGCGAAATTGGCCTGTAAGATGAGGTTATGTGTAGTGGTTTCCCAGGTTTTGGCATCATAATCACTTTTGCAGTTTTCCACAAGCTTAGTACATATTTGATTCTAAATGCTGTATTTACCAGATTGGTGAGCTTCACCAGAGCTTTCCTTGGAAGTTCTTTTAAGATTTCTACAGTAATAAGATCGTAGCCAGGAGCTTTTTTCACATTCATTTTTCCTTTTATCTCACACACGACTTCTTTTGGTGTTGTCGGTAGGATTTCTTTACTTTATTGCACAGCTTGTTCAGATATTATCTCGGCTTCTAACGTTTTGTACTTTGCTGCCATACTCTTCTCGCTCTTCTTTTTTCTGCTGGGAGTCCCCTAATTTCCAAAGGGTAGTTGTTCCCCTTGATTTTCTTTTTAATTTCAGGGGTATATTCGCAAGCTGATTGCTGTATATCGTTTACAAATTTGTGAACTTCTTTGTTTAATTGCTCCTCGGTCTTTAATGGAACCATTAAGTTAATTTTTTCTTCTAGCGATAGTCTAAAGCATTCCCAATTAGAGTGCATATTTACTAGAAACGAGGTTTTTTCTTTCTGAACGAAGAGTGGTAACATAAAAAAAATTTAATTTCACCAGTAAATAAGATAGGAATTTCTGTAAAATACCATTTTGTGCTTAACAACACATAATTTCCTTAATTCCTTCAAAATACTTCACAAAAAACCATTGTATTAAAAGTCACCTACACTAATTTTCCATTCTAAATTAATAAACGAGGTTTTATACAAGTCGCACAATTAAAAAATGAATACAAAGAGTCAAATTTCAAATTGCGACAACAATTAGAGTCTAAAAACAGGTTAAACGGAGAGCAAAAGTGTAAAATGTAGCAATATAACAAACACACCACATTTAATTTGATTATCGCACACATAGCACAGCATAAAGTTCAGACAACAACAAAAAAATTAAATAAAACGTTTCGTTTCATGTACACCTACCTCTTCGGTATCAAATGTATGTACATACAAAATTTGTACATATTTAATTCACAGTGGAGAGGTACTACACAATATGTATAAATTGTAACGTGATTACAATTAAAAAGATATATTGTATAGGTATAATATTACTGTGTAGCTGAAGAAAACGAAATTCCACCATAAAAAAAATTAAAATCATAAATTAAACAGCGCACACAACGAAACGTGTATCGAAATGATGAAAACCATGACATTGTATATGAACTATGTTATGTGTACGTACTCGTAAAATGAAAATTAACATTTTTTTTTGTAATTTTTTTTTTTTTTGCTATTGCTCGGGAGAGATTTCCGGTAATTTGTTTTATTTCCCATATTTTTTTATTTGTGTACAGTATGTATGTATGTACATTCTGAAAAAATATGTAACATAAAAATTAATTTTAACATTTTCATTTCAATGTAAAAATACGAACAAATTTTTAATATTTAATAGTAATGAAAAACTATAGCAAGAAATAAATATTTGTACAAATGCGCGCCAATTTGTATATACAACAGGGGCAAAAGCACAAGAGGAAATTACGGAAAAATATGAAAATCATTTTGGGTGAAACGCCGAGACATTAATTGAATATTTTTCGTTTTAGTTGAATAATAGTGGATTTAGAGGATATGGATTGTTGATTTAAATATTATATGAATATATTGACATGTAAAGCGTGTAAAAATTATGTGTATAAAGGACACAATTTGAATGAGCATACATGAAAAATTTGATGGCAACAAACTTCAAAAATAATCATTTAAGGCTGTTAGTGAATTAGTTAAAAACTAGTTAAAAATGAAAATTTTGACAAATGAAATTAAAATTTTTTTTTATTCACCACAAAAAAAATTTAACGCAGTCGACACCATCTGTAAATTTTGACAAGCAATGTTAAAAAAAAGCGTCATTCAATAACATTCAGTATTGAACGTTGTTCAATAAATGATGGCTATTTACTACGGTTTGACACTGGATGAAGTAAAAGCTTTCATACCATAATTTAAATATTCATCGTGCTTATTGACTGGGCATTTAATTTTTATATGACATCCGTCAATAGCACCGATAACATTAGCAAAGATTCCAGTTTTTGCCCTTATACAAAATCTAACCCCGATTTCTTCTCGTTCTTCAATAGCTGGTGGTTTAATAATATTCCGCATATGATATGTAAAATAGTCCAACGTTTTATGTATGATGAATTTTACTGTAAAACTCTATGGGAAAAAAGTATAGGCATATATGTACAATTGTACATAGTTATAATTTTATTATGAATAAAACGTTAATGATTAAATGTGATGCATTTTGAATGAATTTCAACTGTCAAAATTTTAACGAATTCACACAGCAAATTCTATTTTTGTTGTTAAAAATATTTCACCACGATAATTTGATTTTCACCAAATTTTTAACTAAATATTTTTAACATATTCACTCACGGCCTTAGTAGCAAACAAATTATTTAAATCATACAATAATTATGATTTGCATGCTTTTAATTAACAAAAAGAAAATATTATTGTTTTATTTTTGGTTTTATTTCTGAACGCCTAACGACTTCTGCGATAACTTCAGTTCTGGTTAATCCAAATTTCTCACTAGATCATTCAAGTAGATGCGTCTGACGAATAGAATTGGCACAGTTTTAACGCAAGGCGAAGGATGAAATGCCGCCCCGGTGGCACAGTGGTTAGCATGCTTGCTTTAAGCTCCGGAGGTCCCGGGTTTTACGGGATTCCCGGCGGGATGAAAAAATCACGGCTGGTTAATGTAGGATCAATGAATTAATCAATCATTATCCGTTAAAAAAATTGATTACGAAACTTCATAATGAAGCGGCCAAATCCCTCTATGGAATGTAGCGCCAGCGAAAAAAAAAAAAAAACAGAAGGATGAAATGAGCGCGTGATTGCATTTTTCAGTCAAAAACTTAGCACTTAACAGAAAAAGTATTACACGACTGAGAAAGAGTGGTTGGTAATAATACTTGCCATTAATAAATTTAGACCATACATAGAGAGTAGTAAGTAATCATGCTTCTTTCATTTGGTTAAATAATTTTCGAGACTCAAGCGGCAAATTAGGCCGTTGAGCTCTTAAATTGTATCGTTTTGATCTTAACCCTATTCAGTATGGGATGAGTCTCGCAGACTCATTTTAAGTTTGTTAGCTAAAAAATTGCCGAAAAATACTTTTTTATAAAATTTGAGCTTTATGTATTCTAATATTGGTTATTTAAGAACTATAATGACCGACTAACAATTTTTTAATTCTAACAAATATAGAACTAGAATTGGTTGTGTACCATTATACCAAATTGATGCATGGAACAAATTATAGGGCTAAATTGTTCCATTAGCCCTTGTGTGAGCGGGGAGAGATAAGCATAAGCGAGAGCTTTGTATATTTTGGCATAGCAATTCCTGTACTAAATTTTGAAGAAGTATTCTGTATGATATGCAATCCAGCACTTGGGCAGAGGAATCGTTATATGTGCAATAACTCAAAAATTGTATTTTACTTTTATTAATCCAGTTTGTAAATATATAAATATACTAAATTATACCTTTGAGTCTCAAAGATTCATCGCATGCTTTTATGGAAGTAAAATGGCCCATACTGATTAGGATTAAACACCGAAAAGGAAAATTTCATATAGTAAGTGATGCGTTATCACGGTCATTTTAATGTGACTCAATTACTAATGAACAGTGATTGCTGGTATTCCAGACAAAAATTTCCATTTTGAGTTATGTCACTCTTGCAGCAAATGAGCGAAATATCAATTTTTGTATTCTTCATGACTATAGTATGTTTCATATCAAAAAAAAGTTTTTCAATTGGTAAATAAAAGTTTGTTGGGGCCAATGGATATCCCAAATTGGAAAGTTGGAAAATTTGTATGCAAATATCCACTCCTCTTAAAAAACTGATTAAATAAAACTTAATTCTATCATAATACATAATGAAAGGTTGAATGTTAGATGTTTTTAATTTCAAAAATTGTATGTAATCTTTGAGTTCTTGTATGCAATTCCCAATAAAACAAAAGAATCCTTAGAATCTCGAATCGTATTAACGTTTGTTTTTTTGCCAGCGTTATCCTTAATTATTGTTTTTTGAGTAGGAACTAGATAACAATAAATACTCCGTAATAATGTAGCATTGCGAATGCCTGGAATTAATTATGTATCATATAATAATATTATGTTAGTTACCATTCTTAATATATTTTTAATATTTATTTTTTAGTATGTTTAATAAAGATAACAAATAAACTTAGTTTCGGAAGTGTGTACATTTTGCTTCAGCCGTTATAATGCGGGAATTATACTCGCGTCTTTAATGGTACTATCTTTATAAAGGAAGATATTTAGAGTTACGACACCCTCATCCCATTTTTCCAAAATACTGGTTCATGTAGCGATGAAATCCATATATATATATATATATGTATCTGTGTATAATAATAATTAAAATTTGCATTACCTCGAATTATTCAGCTCGATTATAGAATTCGCGGCAGTGAATCAAATACGAATTTAAAACTGCATATTAAAAAATAGGAAATAATTGCTCTAAATCAAGGTAGTCTGAAAAACTATTATTGATTTCCATTTAATAATTTCCATTTTTTTTAATTCAGTCTTTAAAAAAATACCTACTTCAAAAAATATTTTTAGCTGATCAATTGATTGACGATTAGACCGTAGTTCTTCCGGACAATAAAAGCTTTGTACTCAGATTGGAAAACGATAATCACAGAAGGCTTGGATCATTGTTTCAAATATTGTATAGATTGATCACTATATCAAAGCTACCTTGGCTTTTGTTAATGGGTACGAAGCTATACCCTTGTGAGTGATATACTCGACGTGACTACAAAAAAAAGTTAAAGTTTGTGAATTTGCACTAGAGCGATTATACTCGACGCTACTCAGAAGTAACAAAAAAAAGTTGATTTAATTTTGACTTTTTGTTGCTGTTTAGTGCTAAAGTGACATCTAACAGAAATTTTAAAAAATAATATCCCATTTTTATTTTATTTTTGTTATAATTTTGACGTTTAATTTATTTTTTATTTTTATTTGTTGCGCTAAAAGCAAACCAATATCCCGCTCTTCATCAGTTTTAATGTTTTTACTCGATCTTCATTCATTTCTCGATTCATTTTATAATTATTTCTATAATAATTGAGTATCAATGATGCAATCAATTTTTATTTTTATTGTGACATAAATGTCAAACAAATGTCATACTCGCGAATTCAATACTGAGGTTATCTTGCAATACTTGCAATACTTTGTCTGAGTAACGTCGAGTATATCTCCACTATTAGTTTCGTACGATAGGTATCGCATTTCCTATTTTTCTAATCGTCAACAGCAACAAAAAATTACGTATTTTTGTTTTGATATCTTATTTTTTTAGAGAAGTAACTTACCAATCGGGAATCGTTGGGTTGTTTATAAAATGGCTATTTTAGTATAATTTCGTATGTAGCGGCTAAGGTTGATATCTGGTGCAGTCGATGTTTACTGAAGGCTTTGGCACCAAGCGCGATCGAATCTGAGGTTCTCAATCTTAAGGGATCGTTCAGAAATTTCGAAATTTGGTTTAGGAGCTGTTAACAATTATAAAAAAAAACTTTCAAAAGCTAATCATTAACCTGCTGGATAATATTACTAATTCAAACACGGTTAGATAAATAATTTAAAAAAATATTTTAGTACCTGCTTACATAATTCTATGGATAGTTCAATGTCTTCGGATGTGTTATTAATATAGATGAGTTTTAGGCTGCTTGTCATATTTCGGCACCGATTATACATTTTCCCTCTCTGCCTTTCACGATAATATTCCTGTACGTGTTGTACGTTTAATTAAAATCAAAAATGTAAATTATCTCTCAAATTATAATAGGTACCAACTTTTCTGATGGAAAGCGGTCACATATTTCTTGTTCACCGTATTTACTTTACCCCAATGATATGTGTAGAGTTATGTTTTTATAATACTTGCAAATAACATTTAATAAAACGCTATCTTCTATCTATATAATATTTTAAAAATAACAAATTTGACTACCTGTCAGTTCAATTGATCAAACAGATCCTCTTCGCCTTCAACAGTGTTATTATCCATTATGGCTTTTAATTTACTGTAATTACAATTTAAAGCTGTATATGAAGTTTCTCCGTCATAATTGATTAAATAATCGCCCAAATCAATTTGAATGTCTTCGTCCATATTTGAATGATTGTAAGCTTCGTTCAATTAAATTTTAAAGTAATACGAATTTCAAGAAATAGTGATTTTTAAACTAAAAGCTAATAATCGAATAAATATCCTTCCGTGAAAAATTGCTGTTTTTATGAAGGCTTAAAACAAATTGAAATATGGAAATTGCAATTTCTGCTAAATAATTTTGCAAGTCAAATGTTTTTGATAATTTGCAAACGGTTTCTGAACATTTAGGTTTATCTGGGTGAAAGGGATTTGTACTTTAATTATTGTTTCGGGCTGACGAACAAAGCAGTTATGTTAGTGCATAAATCTCGTAAGCAAGAATCAGTGTTGGTGCATAAATCTCGTAACGCGTGTTTTTTAGTGGCATGCTTTTTAAAACTTTAGAATAGTTTCAGTTACACTGTAATAAACGTAATACTTTAAAGTGGTAAATCAATATTCTAAATTCTAAAACCATCATGGTTTTCGTTGCACTAACAACAAAGCATTTCACTAAATTATTACTTATGTTGCAAAACCGCGCACAAATTTTTTAACCTATAAAAAAATATTTATTGAATTTATTATTTTCCACAATAATGAAAATATTTACAAACAGCTTATACAGAATAAAACTACCAAATTCACAAAAGAAACTTATATTATTATTATATTAAATTTTACACTTTTTAATTATTAATAAAATATGTTCGTGATCACCGAGTCGCTTCACATTCCAACACTAATTAATAAAAAATGTGGTCGAACAAAAAATGCGGTACATTAATTAATATTTTATTACAACGACGAACAAGTTTATAAATTAGTAAAGGTATTTTTACATTCATCGAAATAATTCATTGGACGTATTACTTGATTTATAAATTAATAGTTCGGTCTATTGGCTTAACAAATAGGTTAATTTATATAATAACCTGATTACATTGATTTTTGTTTGTCAAATAAAAATAGCGGCATTGAATTATTTGCGATTTTTATATTTTTAGGTAAAAATAATAAATAATTTTATCATACGTCACAAATAATATACTGTGCATTTAATCAAGTAGCTTACATGATGGGATTCTGTAATATTTCGAAGCGATCGGTTGAATAAATAAACGTTAAAAGCTATTCGTATTTACTAACGAAAATTAGTGTCATTATTAAAATTATTATTAATTCTTTCACTTTAACTCACCGCAACATTATATGCTACCTATCCCTAATAAAATGTTACTTTTCATCTCTTATGCCCGATTTTTATGGCAGTAATAAATTACATTGTTATTTAATAATCTTGATATAAGACGATTTTAAAGTGTTTTAAGATAAACAAGTTTCGCAATGAACACAAATATCATTCCCTGATCGAGTGCAGAATTCATGGAACGACCAATCTTTCATGTCCGTTCTATAAGCATGAAATATTGCAATGTGGAGGTGGGCTACGCAAAACGGTCCTGTTTCCGTACGTCGTAGAGTTGGCTACTGTGTATGAGGTAGGATGTTACAACCAAACCATGAAAGAATTAGGAATGCCTTGAGCCTAGGACTATGTAGGAATCAAAATCATTTTATCACCAACTTATTATCGATGGCTTAATTAACATCGGCTACATCCCACACTATTTTCACAAATGACATTTTGATACTAAAACGCAGAACTCAATAATCTGCATCTTACTGTGTTATTGTTTTACCTTAAATCACAATACATTCTACAGTTAATTTTTTTCAACAAACTTTAACTACCTATAATAATGACTAAAAAATATTTGTTTGCGAATTTTCTCAAACAAATGTGGGTTTTCAATAATTAATATATTTGTTAATTATTAAGCCATCGATTTGCAAAACATTACTAAATTTCAGTTTACGATATTCAGACTTTTAAAAGATTTTTTAATAAAATTAAACTAAGCATGAATATCGGTTTATAAATTAATAAAAAAGTTCATTGAAATAATGTATTGATAACTTAGCAGTGCAAAATTATAGAATAAAAACTGCTAGTCAACGAATTTTCCTGACGTAAAATTTAATAAATTGAGTACATTGAATTTTTTTTTTCAGTGAAAGGTTTAAACTCAATTGCGAGTAGAATCTTACAGAGGTTTGGTTGATTCGAGAAATATTGGTTCTCAGTGTGGTCGATAGATGGGCAAACACAAAGTGTTTTACTTGAAAGTAAAGCATTTTTTAAATCTTATCCTGGAAAAGAATTTCTTTGGGCACGTTATTGCATATTCCTACACAGTAGAATTTCAAAAAAGAGGTCTACCCCATATTCATCCGCTATTTACGCTAGCCGATACTGATAAATATAGAACAGCAGAAAGCGTTGATCAATTAATTAGTGCAGAAATACCAGACGACGCCAGTAATAAAAGACTTCGTCATATAGTTGTAGCCACATAAACAAAATTCACCTTGTTTGATGGAAAAGGGTTCGTACACTAAATTATTCCCAAAACCATTTAAAGAGGCAACTGAATTCAATGTCAATGGCTATCCATCGTATAAAATATGGAATAATTTTAATTTTAATTTAAAAAAGAATAATATGCATATTGATAACAGCATGATAATTCATTTTAACAAAGGATTATCATTAATTTTTCATTGTCACATGAACATAGAAGTTTGTGCGAGTGTACATACGTGAATAAAGGGTATGATCGTGCCGTCGCTATTTAAGTCCACCTGAAGCCGCTTGGCGAATATTTGAAATGAAGCTCTTTGATAAGCTTCATACTATAGTCAGCCTACCAATTCATTTACCGGAGTCTCAGCCAACATTTTTTCGCGAAGGGCATGAAGAGTCGGTTTTACGTCAAAATAGTTTGTAAGAAACAGCTTTCAATTTGTCTTTATCAAATGATCCCTGTAACGGCACACGACTAATTATACATAATCTGGGGGATCATACAATAATGGCAAAAATAATATCGGGATCCAAAAAAGGTGAAATCGATTTTATTCCCAGGATAACATTGAATACATAGAACGATTTACCAGTACCTTTCAATTTATTTCGGCACCAGTTTCCTATCCACCTCGCTTATGGCATAACTAGTAATAAATGGCAAGGGCAGACTTTTGAAAATGTTGGTATTCTGCTTCCCATAGTCAGTTATACGTAGCTTTCTCCAGAGCTAAATTTTTGAAATCAATAAAATTCCAAAATAATATTATTACAGCGGTAACAAAAAATGTGGTGTACCTATACCAGAATCCTGTAAAATTTAATTAAAATAAAATAAATTTGATTTAAAACAACGTATTATTTAGCTGCTGATAACACAACGTGTTAGTTATATCGACCCAATAAGAGCATAACAAGTCATCAAGTCACATTTTTAAAAATTACATTGACGGCGCTTTATCTAACGATTCACTTTCACCATAAAAAATTTGTTAAACCGATTTTGACCTCCAGCATAAGTAATCTCTCTGAATTTATCCATTTGCAGAAATTCAATTGACGACCCTCGATTTCGATTCACTTAAATTTTCTGAAATGTCTTTGAGTTTATTCGTTTGCATAAACTCAATTGACAATACCGGCGTATAACCCACTCCCGTCATAAGAAATCTGTTGTGATTTTATTTTGTTAATACCAAAATAAACATACCTATAGTGGAAATGTAAACCAATGTCACTAACCCGGCTTGCTCAATCCGCCACGTTGGTATTTGGTTACTTGTGCCATAGCCATCCCCCAATGTCATTATTTTTTCTTTCTCTTAGCGGCTAGCATTTTATTCCCCCAATGCATCATTTTAGTTAATAAAGAAGCTAAGGAAGCTGCACATCAGCCATGAAGTCTAAAGGCGCAGGGTATAAGCACCTAGTTTAACAATAATTTGTTTGTCCAAAGTGAATATAAATCAATTTGTAATTAAGTCAGCCCCCGCCACTAAGTAGTAATAATATAAAAAAGTCTATCACATAAAGAAAATGTTGGGTTTTTGGACCTTTCTATAAACTCCACAAAAAAAAAAATATATTGAGTGTGGCTAAAAAAACCGAACGGACGAACTTTGGTTGAACCAACAAAAGTGATGGGATGTACGACCGGGCATATTAACAAAAATAGAAATCCCCCCAAAAAGTACATAGTAAAGTGTCTCGTTACAAAGGAAGATCACATTGAATATTTATTAAGTGAAATATGAAAATAAAAGTCTACTACATAATTTCTTGTCAGCCTTGCATCCGAGGAACAATGCTAAGCGGCTTTGGGAAGTTCTCTATTTTAGTGAATAATTATTAAAAAAACAAATTTTTGAAAAATGTTCTAATTTCTATGAATGTTAGAATTTCAATAAATCGTCAAAGCAGGAAAAGGATGCGATTTAATAAACTTTTCAAAAATTTGTTATATTTAAAAAATTTGGTTTTTTTGGTTTATTATTTGTGGTAGTTTTTTTTGGCGATATCGGCACCAACCTACGACAAATGGCCGGTAAAGACAAGACGCTTACAAGGATAAATAGCCGATGGGCAAACGATCGATGTAGATAAATGACAGACATGGGCAAACGATTGACATAGAGAAAAGGGCAACTAGTACAGAAGATTTACATGGAGAAAGGCTGACTTGGAAAAAGGGCCAACATAGACAAAAGGCCTGCATTTCAACATGTATGAAATGCCGCCATAAATATTAGGCCGACATGGACAATACAACGACATAGATAATAGATTTAGGCTAAATGTCAACAAAATGGACATGGTTTGAAAATATAATTTTTATTTAAATTTTTAAGAAAATATAAAAAAATTATTAATAAAATAACAACACAACAAATTTCTATTAACATTACAGTTGGTAACATTAAAACCAATAACTCACATTGTGGGCGGTTATGTAGAAGTTCCAATACTGTGGGATTATCACGATTGTTTAAAACAGTTTTCAAGTCCTTATCTATGTATAGATCATGTCAAACTGTCAAGATAATACTACTTTCGCCAACGGTACCATCTGTTAGAAAACATGACCTTCCACTAGTTGTCACTACTAATATATTATAAAAGAGTCTTGAAGCTATATGTCACTACCACTGATAATTTTTCTGATAATAGTGCTGCCAACTTATTTTATAAAGGTGTTTCATTGTCTATGCGAGTATTTTAATTTATTAATAATCGTAGTAAAATTTGAAAAAGACAGGTACGATACGTAGTGATAAATGAGCGAAGATTTTACCACTGGTGTCGATTAGTGCTGCCACCTTTTGGAAAACGTGAAGTAGTTTCGTTCTATTTTAGTAGTGACAACTAGCGGCAAATGTACTTACCATTATACTACTTTCGCTCGATCTGCCTTTTTTCGGAGAACATGATCTATTGTTTTTTTTTTCATGCGAGACTCTCCTTGTAATGTTACTTCCAACTGGAACACCTTAGGATATTTTATTCTAATATATAAAATAAAATTTAGTTACCAGCGTCTCTGTCAACCTGTATTTTGCGTTCTTGGAAAACCAAAACGGTTATTTTCGTGGAACTGTCAAACCATAGGTTTCTTCAAAATTTGAAACAACGTCAGAAGCGTTATCTGTCAAAATGTTTACCTATACCTTTACTATCTCGGAATTTTTGGCCAAATATTTTAACATATGTGAAAGAAGTGTCCTCTATTTATTACAGTCAGAAATTCGTCTCCAGGAGCGAGTTAATCGCTGATCTGTTATCGAAATCTACTTCAGAGAAGAAATAGGAAAATACTAAACAAAAAAATATTCAACGTTATTCACTATCAAAAATTACTCGTTTCGTGCATCCGAGATCAGTCTTGATCGAAGTTCGCATTCCAAGGAGAATGAATGGGAGTTCTTCACGTCAATTAAAGGTATTCGGTCTAGCATACATAAGGAGGCTTTTAAATGGCGTTGGAAACGTTCCACCATGCCATTCGCCTGAGGGTAACATCGTCGTTCGTAATCGGTGTGAACCTAACAATTTTGTAAATTCTTTGAACAGATTGCTTTCAAATTGATTGCCTTGATCATTCGTTATTTCGATTGGGACACCAAATCTTAAAATGTACTGGTCTACGAAGGTTCTTACTACAGTGGATACCGCTTCTGGCCGGCGCGTCAGTCTATCGATTATCGTTAGTATGAATAAGTTACCGTTAGATGGAGGTAATGGTCCGACCATATCTATATGGATATGTTCAAACCTGCCCGAGGGGATGTTAAATCGGCCGCGTTCAGAACGCGTATGTCTATTCACTTTTGATTTCTGACAAGGAACGCAGGTTTTGGATCAAAACCACGTATCTATGCTGATACTGAGCTAAAAGTACTTGGATGCAACTAACTTGCATGTTGAGCGTATTCCTGGGTGGGAAAGACCACGGAATTTCTCGAAAATATTCCGATTCATTTCGTTGGGGATATAAGCGCGATTACTACCAGTCGATACTTCGCACCAGATTGATAGATCTGAGGTACCATCAGGAACCAATTACAACTTACATTTTGAACTACGCGAGTTTGCGGAATTAGTTAGAAGTGTTTCGAGCTCTTCGTCTGAATTTTGGAGAGAAAGTAATTTTTTTAGATCTATGGCTGTATGACAAATATTAAACACTTGACTTTCTTCAGCGCGTGATAAGGTATCTGCTACCACGTTGTTTTCGCCCTTAACATACCGAATGTCGGTGGTAAATTGTCAAATGTAGTCGAGCTGTCGGCTCTGTCGAGGACTTCATTCAGACTTTGACGCGATTGCGGTAGTTATTGGTTTATGGTCGGTATTCACGGAAAATATTCTACCTTCGACAAGGCATCGGAAATGCTCTATGGCACAATAAATGGTTAACAGTTCTTTGTCAAAGGCAGACTACTTTTCTTTGGAAGTGGGCAAGCTTAAGAGTAGCCTGAGCGGGAGCAACTTTAGTTGCGATTAAAGCCGCCTCGCATTCAGGTGGTCAAGTAAATCGATTCTTCTTACTTACCTTACCAATCCGACTAAGCTAACCATGTAATGAAGCAAGATGTTCGGCTAAGTGAGCGATGAAGCAATGGTAATAATTTACCATGCACACGAAACGCTGTACTTGCCTGACAGAAGTGGGTTGAGGAAAGCATTGGATTGCCATGATTCTATCCGCAGATCGCAGAATACTTAACGCCATCTTTGGTGATTTCATGGCTAAGGAAATTTACAGATGCTGCACCGAATTTACATTTTGATGATTTAAATGTTAAACCAAATTCTGCTACACGAGTGAATAAGGAATCTAGATGCTCGCGGTATTCGATCTCGTTTCTACTGGCTACTAATATATCGTCGATGTATACGTACACGAAATCTATACCCTTCGTTACTTCATCCATCAGACGTTGGAATGTTTGCGCTGCATTTCTAAGACCAATAGGAACGGAAATAGCAGTTTTGTGAATGTCTTGTGCCGTGACCGGAATTTGGTGATACGCGCAAACGAGATCTATTTTTGTGAAAATAGTGAAATATCTTAGGTTTAAGGAAAAGTTATGAATGTGAGGAAGTGGATACTAGGGTTTGCAAAAAGCCGGTTTTTACCCGGGTAACCCGATTTTTAGGATTTTTCAATCCTGAAAACCCGAGTTTTTACAAGCTTTAATTTTGAATAGAATTTATTTTGAAATATAAATCCGGGTTTTAAGTAAAAAACTCGGGTTTTCGGATTCCTCACATTTGGAGAAACCTGGGTTTTTGAGACCGTTAAAAACCCGGTTCCAAGCCCTAGTAGATACCTATCTGGTACCGTGACCGCGTTCAATCGGCGGTAGTTCCCGCAGGGCGCCAGTCGTTACTATCACGCTTCGGGACTAAATGTAGAGGTGAAGCGGCGCTGGAAGAGCTTTGTCTTAACAAATCCAGCTGCAACATGTGTTCGAATTCGTTCTTGCAATTTTGTGGTTCGCAGCGTCTAGTCGCCGTGGTCGCGAAAATGGTAAATGACCTTCAGTAATGATTCAGTGTACCACATTGTGTTTCTCCGGTAGATCATAGCGGGGCTCCTGCATTAGAGTAGGGTAACGGCGAAGAAGCTCGCCGTAATGGCCTTCGACAACAAATAGCCGAAGTACCGATTCATTGATCACACTAACTTCTACAGCCTTAATGGAGAGAGATTTGGTTGTATCAAAAAGGCATTTGTTTTTTAAATCCACAACCAATCAGAATTTTTCTAAAAAATCAGTGCCAATTATTGGCCTTGTAACCGATGCGATTACAAAGGGATGCCTAAAATCGCGGCATAACCCCAAATCTAAATGCAACAATCGCGTACCATATGTGGTGATGATGGAGCCGTTAGCTGCGACTAAACGATTCTCAGAATCATTAACAAGGTTAGTCAAATTCATCTTTGGTACGACGGATACATCGGCACTAGTGTCATTAAGAAAGCTTAGTTGTGTATTAAAACATTTAATCATAAGGCGATGGTTTTAGATCGTTCCATTGCTCGTCGCTTGTACATTGGGATGAATTAGTTTTCCTTTGGGGGCGGATTTTGTGGAGGATTCTTTTGTACGTATGAACATACATACATCACATTACCCTCTCTCCAAATCTACGGTTATAGTAGCAGATCCAATTTCCAGTACCGTCTCGGGGCCTATTGCGAGATCCGGAGCGTCTTCTATTTCGGTTATTTGATGGTGATCTCGAGCGCGATTGTCCATTGGTAGTGAAATTTCATTCTGTCTTGGCTCGGGTTTCGGTGTGGGAGTAAGTCTCGATATTTCAACGGCATTGGAAACAAAATTCTGACGATTGATTTCAAATATTCAGCCGCAAAATTAATTAACTTGTTGATATCATCTTGTTCTAACCTCAGTGTTTTAAGCAATTAAGCATTTACAGCTGTGGCAGTCCCAGCTTTTTCCTCGAGATAAAAATCAGAGGTGAAAAATCGCCCATGTCGGTAGATTTGAGTAGGTTTTCGATTAAACCTTGCTCCGACAATGACCATCTTTTAACGGATTATTGCGGCTACCCTGGCGATCACATCCATCGGTAGGTGAGCAAACGCGAAGTTAAATTTCTGTTCGTCGCTAGTAATTCTTCGAACTTTAAATAAGGATTCTAATTGCTTGAGCCAAAGTTCGGATAGATGCTTTCAGAACTGCGGAATGGGTACTTCCGCCGCATTCACTTTAACCTTGGTTTCTAGAGTTTTTACCTCAACTTTATTTTCTTTGCCGGATCCGGCATATTGCTCTATTATCGGTTTTATTTTTTTTTTAATAAAAAACTATTCTTTTTTAAGTCACTTGAACTAAAACAAAAGAAATAAATTTGTCGTCTTACCATAGAAGAATTACTAAAGAAGCATATTTTGTATGAGTCAAAGATACCTAAGAAAATAATTTCAAATATTTTAAATTCAGTTTTTGAAATTTTATGTGACGTAGATAATAATTTCTATTTGCCTCTTTTTATCATTCATGTTTGGAATATACAAAACGAAATGTTTTGAAAATAATTGAAATATCTACAATTCTACGAATACAAATACTAGAAGCCACACCCCTTACAATTTTTGTTAATTTTCTATCATTTAGATTTTGCCTTTGTATAAGCAAAACCAAAATAAAACACAAAATATGAATCGATTCAGAGTGTGTGACGAAACGACTACTAGACGAATATCGTGAATTTGATTTTTTTTTTTTTTTGAAATAGAATGAAGTGTTTTTAATTGTTGGCATTTTGCTTTATAATTCCTTAAGAATAATTTGGCAAAAAGTAATTACTCTAAAATTTAAACGAAAATTTAAATTCTGAAAAATGAAGATTTAATAATCTTCTCTTTTCCAGAATTATGTGTTGAAATATTCTGCGAAATGGAGACTTTCATTCTAACTTTAATATTAAATCTCCATTTTCCAGATAATTTTAAATGTTTATTTTCAAGCGAAAATATTTGTATTAATTCCAGCGCGTGGCTCTTAATTGGCCATATTCATTTTTTTAAGAATCACATTTCCATCGTTTGTCGAATTTCATCATAATCGGTTAAAAAATAGCCAAGTTACAGGCTAATCTTCCATATTCAAAAACTTCTTCTAAAAATCATTTTACAGTCGCATTTTCATCGTACCTGTCGATTTTCATCAAAGCTGTTTTTAAAATAACCAAGTTCCATCAATTTCATCTGAAAATCATTGAATAATCCTATTTCCGTCTTAGGTTTCAAAAATCATAATAAATTAAGAAATAGCCAAGTTATAGGCTAATTGGCCCTATACCAAAAGTATATCCAAAAATCATTTAAGAATTCCATTTGCATCATATATACCTGTCGAATTTTATCATAATTGGTAAAGAAATAGCCAAGTTACAAGCTTTTTAGGCATATTCTAAAACTTCACATAACAATAATTTAACAATCCTATTGCCACCGTACCTGACAAAATGTATCATAATCCCAAAATAAATGGCCAAGTTACTAGGTAATTCGCCATATTCCAAAAATGTATTCAAAAATCATTTAACAATTCCATTTACATCGTACCTGTCAAATTGATATAATAGCTTTTTGGATTAAACGTGCATTTGCCTTTCAATTTGTATTGCCATACGATATTTGCCAAATATGCAAATTTGCCAAAGATATTTTGATGAAACGTAATTTTGTCAAATGTCGCTTGTTATTTCATACAAAGCCCGTGATAAAATTGATACACATCCCGGTTTGTAAGTGTTGGCGAGAAGTCGAGAAGTAATTTTGTATTCGTGTCAAACAAAGGTTACACAAGCGAAATGAAATACATTTGAATCTAACATGCAATATGCCAAAACCAACAAAAATGTCTATACAAGCCATACAGATACAGTACAAAGACTTAAGATATAAAAAAGTACGCTATAGTATATTTACATAATCTACCTACACAAACCTGATTTTGTTGTTGTTTAAATAGTATATGAAAAAAAATTCGGGGTGGGCTGTGTCGTCTACAGGGCCGTAAGTGTTTTGCGTGATAACGTTTATAAGATGTTGAGATTAACTATTTTAATATAATATAAATTATACGCCACAATTTCTTTACTCACAAAAAATTGCTTCGATCAGAAGAGGCGTTCTCTCGCTACAGTGCTCTCAATCATTGTAAATCGTTATTTTGCCGTTTGTAATTTTAATTAAAATTTATGTGGAGATTAATTATTTTACTTTAAACTAAATTATCTGCCACAGTTTTTTATGCACAAATTAGCACCAGAATTACTCCAATCAGATCAGGCGATCTCTCGCTATAGTGCAGTCAAGCCCTGTAAATCGGTATTTTGTAGATTTATTTTAATATGGAGATTAATTATTTTAATTTAAAATAAATTAACTACCACTGTTTCTTTACGCAAAAATTGACTTCAGAATTGCTCTTCAGAAAGGCAAAATTTCGTGTAAATTTTCTGAACATGCGGTGTAAGACATTATCATGTCAAAACCAATAATATAGAGTACATTTTTTTGATGGGATCTGTGTAAAGAGCGAACAAGACGGCTTGTATAAACATTTTTGTTGGTTTTGAACATGCATTCTCACACACACACCACTTCTGATCTGTTTAAGTTTCGATATGCGGACTCTTTCTGTGCTTTTTTATCAAAACAAAAAATAATAAAATGAATGATCCGAATCCGATTGTTTGGCGAAATGTAAGAAATAAATGATCGTAATAAAGTCAGATTGATAATACACGTGTACGTATAAATGTAAATGCAAAATTATTAATGTATTTTATTTTCTATCATAGAACAGGTCATTCGCCTTTTTGTATTTCGATTATTTTACTGCTTATGTTTTTGTTGCATTTTTTTCTTCATCTAATAGAGTTTAAATGTAGGTACGTTTGCGATTCCGAATGTAATATTATAGTTTTTAGATGAATGGAGGCAAAATCAAAATGATAAATTAGTTTATTAAACAAAAAAAAAATTGTAATAATTATTAAATAAATATTCATTGTATTCGTATTGAATAACAAATGATGAATTTAAATGTACTTGTGTATAAGCTAAATTTAATTTGCACGCACTAAACACGTTTAACTATACATATATTACTTCGGTCTAAAAAGACCAAAGTATTAAAATCCTGTCAAAAATGACGAAAAATTTGGTTGGTCCTAAACCACTTTTCTCGACGTTTTGAAAGTCCTTGAGTCTGAAAATGCAAAAAAAAAAAAATGTCCGTCCGTCTGTCTGTGTGTCTGAATGTCTGGACCCATGGTATCTCGAGAACGGCTTGTCCGATTTGGATTTTTTTCGCCAATCTGTTTCTATGGTCAAGGCGGAGATTTGAAAAGCTTTTGGAGACTGTACATCAAGGGGGTGGGATACCTGCCATACGAATTGACCCAAAATACCTGCTTTTATAAATATTTACGATTTTTTTATATATCGTCGGTTTGCGAGAACAGTGACACATCTCAAAATATCATATTTTTGAGAAAATCGATTTGAATTTTTTTTTTTGGTGTAAAATAGTTGAATTCATCAAATTCAACGTCACATCTATTGAAAACCATGGGTAGTTTAGAAGTGACACTAAGCCAGATAAAAAGTTGTTACATTTAAAGGATTTTTCTCCTATTATCTTAAAATTGGCCATTTCTGAGAAGTGTCACTGTTCTCGCAAACCGGCGATATGCTTATTTAATTATTGAATTGGGCATTGAATTGGGAATTGATTTGAAGGTTAAATTAGGGGTCAATTTGCGCGTTGAATTGAAGTTGAGTTGGAGTTGAGTTGGGGTTGGATTTGGATGTAGTGAATAGTTAACAAATTTTTTATATGATGAAACTTGTCTATTTCTCAACCGATTATTATGAAATTTAATATGTGTGTTAGAAATTGGGTTCTAAAATGAGTCTTTGGATACATTTCTGGAATATGGTCAGTTAAACGGTTAGAAGTATCAGTATAATTTGTTATACAACTTTCGGTATAAAGTTATAGAATACGATTTTTCGTTTTAAATTGGATACCTGTACGTACCCATGTTACTGAAGCTTTTGACCTGTTTGGCTGTTGTTTTATAAGTAAATATATGTTGGTTAAAATAGAAATCAATAATGTCAAAACTGTTACACCAAATTTATGACATTATTGAAGATACCAAAGACCGAAGTTCTGATCATCTCGTGAGGTTTCAGCCCTTTATATTTCTTCCTTTTAAAGTTCTGTAGAAAAATTGGGAATAGTAATTGCGGCCAAGTATTCTAGACTAAATAAAACCATCACATTTTCTGTAAATGATTACTCAAGTTCTTGTACTATCATGAAAATGAGTGCGAGCATTTTTCTTTTATTTGTGAAGGTCGTTAATGTAACCTAATTTCTTCTTCATGATATTAGCAACATTAATTGTTTTCAATATTTTCTGGTTAAGACTAACCAATTCCGGCTAGATAAGAATAATGAGCGAAGTTTGAACTTACGAGTATGTCAGTGTATTTATGAAAAAAAATATTAGTTACGTGATATATTTATTTGTATATATATTTATGTAATTCTCTTCGACCAAAAAATTTACATAATATATGAAAAAGATTTACATCAGTTTTGCGTATTCTTTGATTCAAAATTTTTTAAAAAATTGTTTTTTTTTATGTAAATAAATTTTGATAAATTGAGATTTTTTGCTAAATTTTCCCCCACCTTTCAAATTATTTAAATTCAGATTTTTGAATTTCTGTGGAAAAACTTGTCTAATACTTAACACTAGCATTGGTAAATGTCAATTATAATTACAATATAACAAGCGAAATACCAGTTATTCAATCCCAATTTGGAAACCGTATAGAATTCACTGATAAGTGAGCCGATCACCCGACTGCTGGTCGGGTGTCGCAGTAGTCATGTGGCCCTCTTACTTATCAGTGAATTCGATGATTTCCAAATTGGGATTGAGTAACTAGTAGAATATATAGTACAATTGTTGTAAGTTGTCAAATAACAGCAAAATGCTTTAGCTGCTGTAAAATGCAAAAGAATTCAAGAAGGGAAAAATTGTCAATTTCAGATCATGTACAAGTGGAAAATGACATAAGTTAAAAATTTAAATGAAATGCAACAATATTGGTTAATGGTTTTAAATGAACATCAAGATCATATATGAGTGTCAAATTTATTAATTTTTATTTCAGAAATTGTTATATTTTTCAATTACTTAAAGTTTTTAACCTTTTTGAAGCTATGCTAATTTATTTTTAGTCTTTGGATTTGCTTGTTGTCGGTTTGTTATTGACCGTGTGGATTTTTTTTTTATTAATACCAGAATAAAAAAATAATTAATATTTTTATATGGTCATAACGAGGCCCATCTTCTTTTAAAGGCTTTATGCCTCTCACGGAAAAATCTCTTTCAATTACCGCTATGCATGTTTCAGTTGTTTTAAAACAAATATTTGGTAAATAGCAATCACTTTTCAATATTTGCTCAAAAACTAAAACACATGTGTATGCTACTTCGGCATAGACTTTGTTGTCGGTGCTTTTAATGATCCGAATTGTTCATTTTTTCAAATTTTTTCAAATATGAAAGAATCAGCTATTGCAGAAATTTCTTTGTTTTCTTTTAATAGCCTATACTGGCTTAGGCTTTACACCGTAGATCATATCATAGCAAAATAGTATAATACTATTTTGCTATCTACCGTAGTCGGTTTTACACCGCATAAAATATTCATAAAAAACAGAAAATTATAACAAAATAATGAAAAAGAATAATTTCAAAATACACTAATACGTTTCTAGACTAATTTATCAATAATCCACTGTCAAAATTTTCCTTCTACAATAAAATATAATAGGTATTAAAATTTGATAGCTATCAAATCAAAATATTATATTTTATTTTTTCTATTATACTATCAAAACATCCGTTTTACACCGGATATCAAAGTACTATTGTACTATTTTGCTATTATACTATCTGCGGTGTAAAGCCAGTATTAATCCGACATTCAACACAATTTATTTTTTTGAACCACAATAGCCTGCATAATAAGCTACTACAGGAGCAAGAAATGATGGTCCTTGTTACAGAGAAATTACATCAATATCTTCAATACCCAAATTATTTGAACTGGTAGTATGCAACTCATTCAGATCTTTGGTTCATCGATTCATCTCACAGTGTCAGCATGGTTTTATATCCAAGAGATCAACATCAACAAATCTTATTGAATTTACCAGCAACACCATTAAAGAAATTGAAATGCGCATAAGCAAGTTGATGTGGTGTATACTGACTTTGCCAAAGCCTTTGACTCCATCAGTCACTGTAAAACGTTGGAACAGTTATACAGATTCGGTTTTTCTAAACAGTTTGTTGCGTGGTTTAAATCATATTTGAGTAATCGCATTCAGTATATTGAGCTTAGTAATAGAAGATCAGAATCAATTCATAATTTTCATCAATGACGTTACTGAAGTAATACAACATTCTAAGGTATTAATGTTTGCAGATGATCTCAAAATCTTTAAAACAGTAGAAAACATCGGCGATACCCATAAGCTACAAGAGGACATCGACAATCTAGCGAAATGGTGTGAGTCTAACCTCCTCAGTCTCAACATCAACAAGTGTAAGAGTTTATCGTTCCATCGAAAAGTTAACCCTGTTACACAACAATATCAAATAAATGGCATACTTTTACAAAAAGTATTCGAGATTAAAGACCTAGGGGTTACTTTCGTTGAAAACATGTGCTTTACTAAGCATATTGAGCAATGCGTTGCTAGAGCCAATTCCATGCTTGGTTTTATTAAGCATTGGCCTGGGGGTATTCAAGTCCTCGAGACAATCAAGATCCTGTATTATGCCTACGTCAGATCTCAACTTGAATACGCTGTCAACATCTGGTGTCCTTTTTACGACGAACCTATCAGAAAAATCGAAAGTGTCCAAAAAAAGTTTATACGGTATATAACGTGTAAAGACGGATGGGATTACGACCATGACTTACCGCACCACGTTAACCTGAAGCGATTACCATTATATGCTACTGGATGGAAAACCTATCAAATGACGACATTGGCAAATAGACGAGAGCTGTTAAAGTGTTCGTTTATTGGAAATATTTTACTTGATCAAATCGATGCACCATCCATACTGGAATCCAAACTATGGTGACAATGAACCGGTAAACATGATGTCGAAGAGTTTTAATAGAATCGACCATTTGTTCGACTTTTACTTAAGTAAAGACAGCTTTAAACGTAGGTTGAAGCAACATTATGCTCCAACCTAAAAATATTTTTGTTTTGCGATCATAGATCGATTCATAATAATCTAATCATGTACATTTTCTTCTAGCGATGTGCTATTTTGTATTCCGCTTAATTATTTGAATATACTTGTATATTCGAACATTTGATTTTTGCTAAAATAAGAATGATCTCATTAAGGGACCCGTTTAAGTAACAAACGACATTTGACAAAATTACGTTTCATCAAAATATCTTTGGCAAATTTGCATATTTGGCAAATATCGTATGGCAATACAAATTGAAAGGCAAATGCACGTTTAATCCAAAAAGCTATTATATCAATTTGACAGGTACGATGTAAATGGAATTGTTAAATGATTTTTGAATACATTTTTGGAATATGGCGAATTACCTAGTAACTTGGCCATTTATTTTGGGATTATGATACATTTTGTCAGGTACGGTGGCAATAGGATTGTTAAATTATTGTTATGTGAAGTTTTAGAATATGCCTAAAAAGCTTGTAACTTGGCTATTTCTTTACCAATTATGATAAAATTCGACAGGTATATATGATGCAAATGGAATTCTTAAATGATTTTTGGATATACTTTTGGTATAGGGCCAATTAGCCTATAACTTGGCTATTTCTTAATTTATTATGATTTTTGAAACCTAAGACGGAAATAGGATTATTCAATGATTTTCAGATGAAATTGATGGAACTTGGTTATTTTAAAAACAGCTTTGATGAAAATCGACAGGTACGATGAAAATGCGACTGTAAAATGATTTTTAGAAGAAGTTTTTGAATATGGAAGATTAGCCTGTAACTTGGTTATTTTTTAACCGATTATGATGAAATTCGACAAACGATGGAAATGTGATTCTTAAAAAAATGAATATGGCCAATTAAGAGCCACGCGCTGGAATTAATACAAATATTTTCGCTTGAAAATAAACATTTAAAATTATCTGGAAAATGGAGATTTAATATTAAAGTTAGAATGAAAGTCTCCATTTCGCAGAATATTTCAACACATAATTCTGGAAAAGAGAAGATTATTAAATCTTCATTTTTCAGAATTTAAATTTTCGTTTAAATTTTAGAGTAATTACTTTTTGCCAAATTATTCTTAAGGAATTATAAAGCAAAATGCCAACAATTAAAAACACTTCATTCTATTTCAAAAAAAAAAAAAAATCAAATTCACGATATTCGTCTAGTAGTCGTTTCGTCACACACTCTGAATCGATTCATATTTTGTGTTTTATTTTGGTTTTGCTTATACAAAGGCAAAATCTAAATGATAGAAAATTAACAAAAATTGTAAGGGGTGTGGCTTCTAGTATTTGTATTCGTAGAATTGTAGATATTTCAATTATTTTCAAAACATTTCGTTTTGTATATTCCAAACATGAATGATAAAAAGAGGCAAATAGAAATTATTATCTACGTCTCATAAAATTTCAAAAACTGAATTTAAAATATTTGAAATTATTTTCTTAGGTATCTTTGACTCAAACAAAATATGCTTCTTTAGTAATTCTTCTATGGTCTTACGGAAAAACTTTTAGAATGACAAGAGAAAGAAAAAAAATAAATTATCGGGGAAATAACGCAATAAAACGGAAATATGAAATATCGCTTTTGCATGTACATATGGAAGCGACGATAGTGTCATTGAACTAATAAAAGCGCGAATTGGCAACAGAGAAACGATCATGTCGGTTTACGTGAACGCTATATTGAGTCCACATTTCAAGAAACCAATCTACCCACACGACAGACAAAGTTTCATTTAAACCGTGGTAAGTTATTAGAATATGTACAATAATCACTGAATAACCAGTATATTGGAACATTTTTTTATATTATTCGCCACCCCTAATAGTTTGACAATATAATTAATTTTGGCGTCAAACAAAGATCAAGATAGGGAACCGTCTTTTCTTCGTCATAATGCGTGCGCACATGTACATACAAAAACAAATTAATTTTATTAGGCACTACATTTTGATTTTCCAGACGAAAAAAAAACAACAAATTACCTAAACATAATAGTCTAACACACGTTAAATCATGTTTGGTTGGGTGTTCAACAACTTTTAGTTTTACCCAATATTTATGGATGTATATACCGGGTGTTTCTTTTAAACTGAGACGATCAAATATCTCGAAAAATAGCCACTCTACGGAAAAAATGTCCATAATCAAAATTTAATCAAACCGCGGGGGAAATACATTAGTGCAAAAAAATAGTCCCCCACCCCCCGCTTTGTAGGTGGGGCGGGGGTAACTTTTAAACTAAGATAGGAAGCCATATTTTTTATTGCAGATACGGATTCTACGGCTAAAAATACGTAGGATTTGACTGAAACATTTTTTTCGATTCATGTTAGATGGCGCTGTAATTGACGATATTCAATTTTTATCTCGGATTAAATATCTCGGAAAATAAGCACTCTACGAAAAAAATGGTAGAGATCAAAATTGAATTATTCCGCGGGGGAAATACATTAGTTTTAAAATTAGTAGCCCTCACCCCTCCATGTAGGTGGGGCGGGGGGTAACTTTGAAACTAAGATAGGAACCCCTATTTTTTATTGCAGATTCGGATTCTACGGCTAAAAATACGTAGGATTTGTCTGAAACATTTTTATCGATTCATGATAGATGGCGCTGGAAATACATTAGTGTTAAAATGAGTACCCCCACCTACAAGGAGGGGGTGAGGGTACTAATTTTAACACTAATGTATTTCCCCCGCGGAATAATTCAATTTTGATCTCTACCATTTTTTTCGTAGAGTGCTTATTTTCCGAGATATTTAATCCGAGATAAAAATTGAATATCGTCAATTACAGCGCCATCTAACATGAATCGAAAAAAATGTTTCAGTCAAATCCTACGTATTTTTAGCCGTAGAATCCGAATCTGCAATAAAAAGTATGGCTTCCTATCTTAGTTTAAAAGTTACCCCCGCCCCACCTACAAAGCGGGGGGTGAGGGGCTATTTTTTTGCACTAATGTATTTCCCCCGTGGTTTGCTTAAATTTTGATTATGGACATTTTTTCCATAGAGTGGCTATTTTTCGAGATATTTGATCGTCTCAGTTTAAAAGAAACACCCGGTATAATAAAGCACCTCCAAAGTTTATTCAACTCGCACTTTGGCAAAAAAAACAACTAAATTTAATAACAAAAAACTAATCCTAAAAACTTACTTACGTCTAACATAAATTTGGTTTTTCTCAATATTTATAATTTTGCTAAAGCTTTTTGTACATACATATTGTGTATGTTTGTACATATGAGATATGGGATTCTACATATTCAACGCTGTATAAACTTTTACGAGCTTATTATAATACATAATAAAGTTTTCCTTACATATATGTATGTATATGTATGCGTTATAAACATATTTTTTGAATTATAGAAATACAACAACAATGTCTATACATAAGTTAAAATTAAAGTTTGGTATAAACATACAACATACATACGTACGAATTTACGTGGTACAATGGGAAGTGGTGAACAACTTTTTTTTTTTTTTTGCGGCTTTTCATCATGTGAATTTGTTGAACTTCTACTACTTACACTACTACCTTACTCGTAAATAAATTGCTGAGATTTGTCTTCTCATTTCTCCCATTTTATACAACTTCTTGATTTGCCACAAAAACCATATTGAACATTAACAAAACACAAAAAAAAAAAAAAATGGAACGGAAATTCCTAATGAAAATAATTAATCTGAATATTGAATAAATTTAATTACTATTCTACTAAAAAATCTTAAAACTACTTTAATTTACCACAAATTTATTTAAAATTGAAACTAATTACGTAGTGTTCAAAAATAATGAAATGAGCTTTTCTTTTTATGTCCCCTTTTTTCATTTTACTCAATTGAAATGAAATTGATTTCGTTTTTGGTTGTACGCGTACATAAAAGTGTATTATTTGTAAATATGTACGTAGGCGAAATGGGAGAGTAGGAAAATTGTCTTTGTAAATAATATTTAAATTAAAAATTAATAAGTTTAAAAAAAATAAAACGGCAAAAATATTTAATTTTTATTACTTATTTATTTATTTATATACACAAATGCTCGATGTTAACAATTTTTGTTGTTTGCTACTTTTAAATATTTTAATATTGTTCCATCGTCGTACTCGTCCCCCCAACGTCCATCCCATAGGATTTATGTAGCACAGAATGAACAAATTTCTAAAATATACATTTATAATATTTATGTATATATAAAATACAAAAACAAAATGAGTTTAAACAAAGTATCGAACAACCCAAAAAAAAAAAAGGTCAGACATGTTGAATTAAACATTTATGGAAATTTAAATTCTAAATTCTAAATTTATTGTGATGACAAATGTTTTGTATATTATAGGAAAATTTAATGTGCGGAATTGTACTTACACAGGATTTGTTATTATGTATTTTGAAGTTTTTTTTTTGTATTTTAAATAATTGAAGATCTATACATATTTCTTTTTGAGTGTTTTTAATTTTTTAGAGAATTGTTTAGAGGAAGGTTCACGCAGCAGCTTTTAAAATCTTTGACCTTTTTTGGAATTATTACTAGATTATTTTCAAATGTACCAAAGAAATCTAAATTTGAAAATATAAAGGGCTGAAATTTTATGAGATAATCAGAACTTCGGTCTTCAAATTAATTCAACTCCCAAATCAATCCCTAATTGAACCTCTCAACTCAATTTTCAGCTCATTCTCCAAAAACAATATTTGTGCAAAGTTTGGTTCAAATCTATTAAGGCGTCTGGACGTGTTTAAATATCTTACACATACACATGTTTTACACTTCAAGTTGAACCTTTAGGAAATTATATGTATGGCCAATTAGGATAAAACTTATCTATTTCACAATGGATTTTAGTGAAATTTGATATCCGCGATAGAAATGGGATTCTAAAATAATTTTTGTATAAAGTTCTGGAATAGGTCAAGTAGGATGGAACTTGGCTATTTTTCAACCAATTATGATTAAATTTAACATGTGCGTTGGAAATGGGATTCTAAAATGATTTTTGGATGAAGTTCTGGAATATGGCCAGATTGGATTCGAAAGTTATTTTTATATGAAATTCTGGAATATGGCCAATTAGGATGGAATTGATCTATTTCTTAAAGGTTTTTAGTGAAATTTGACATGTGCGATGGAAATGGGGTGCTAAAATGATTGTTGGATAAAGCTTTGGAATATGGTAAATTAGGATAGAACTTAGCTATTTCTTAACCTAAAGAGATACTACTTCTCCCAGAAAGCATCGACTGATTCATACTAAAATCTATTTTGTACAAAATGTCGACCAAAACTATCAATATTTGGAAGAACATTTTTTGCGCGATTACAATACACACCCTTCGTTACCGCCAAGGTGTTTGTAACCGGGTCGATCTCAATAGGATGCCAAGGATGGAAAGTAGTTTGTAGAAAAAATGTAGTAAAGTAATTATTAGAAAAATGTAAATACTAACAATTGACCGTCAAGGTGTTTGTAACCGGGTCGATCTCAATCCTATACTAACAATCCTATCCTATCCTTCCAAATAGGGATTCCAATTTATCGTCAAAATTATTTATCGATAATTCTATAATATAATTTGAAATTATCGGTTTTATCGATAATTATCGATAATTGTACATAATATGTACTTCGTTTTTATTTACATAACATCTAGGAATGTAATGCAACATTAATAATTACGTACAGCAAGAAAAGTAAATTAAAATAATTCAATAAAAATAAATAAAATATTAAATTATTTTATATAAATTCAAATGACAGAATTTAGTCTTAAGAAGACTAAATCATTTATTGTTCATTAAGACAAAATAAGACTTTAGAAAACAAGGTGCATTTAGACTAGCATCCCATAAACGTGATGTTACTTTTATGCAGAATAATCCTGCTGCTGAGAACGCTCGTTCCGACTCAAAACTACCGTTGGTCTTATCTCTTATGGAACTTAAGTACATATGTACATATTTGTATGCATTTTCTAAGTACACTCCACGACACCCAATATCTTCGTAGTATAGCATTTCCCATTTTATTTTTCTCGTTAAAACCTTCGGTTCCTTTATCCGTCTGAACTGCATTTCCTTGTGGTATTGAAAAATCAAGCATTATTTCTTAATCATCTCATTTTCATCATCTACTTCATCTGTTAAGCGAATGACAAACTCTATCATGATTTCCGCGGCTAGTCTTATAAAATGTTGATATGTTCTTGTCCGCTTCAACTTTCTTATTATGAATTCCGCTATCGAAAAGGCAGTAAACGCATTCATTTTACGTAATAAACGCACTCATTTAATGACGTTTATCTGTATACACGGCATTATTTTGAGACTAGTCTAGATTTTAGTTTAGATTAGACGCAAAATACAACAAACGAGTGGCCTGTTACAATCTTCAACAATAAATCAATCGGAAAATTGTCCGCCTTACTTTTGTTGGCGGAATTTTTCTCGCTATTGAAAATATGGCGAAAAAGTATCGTGTTTTGTGATCCCAAATTCACGATATCGTGAAAAAATTCTTTCGCGACGGAAATCATGATAGGGAAATTTCATAGTTTATTGCCCATGTTTCATTATCGTGAGGATTATTTAAATATAAAAAAACGTCAGCATATGGTATTCATCGTCGTTGTTTGATACGCATAATTAATTCATCCAAAAACGCGTTACTGAGAAAAAGTTTTTGTGCAATATCGGCTGAATATAAATTTAGACAGCATTTGTACAGTTACTTTAATAACAAGCATTGTAGATATTAGATTAGACAGAAGGTTGAATTCGACATCGGAAAAATGAATATCACATTTTATATCTATTAAATTTTTCCTGATAGAATTTTTGATCTTATTGAATCGTTCTATAGCATAACTAGCAATCTAATAAAAGGGAGAAAATTCTTTTAAAGCGAATCATCATTTTTAGTTGGTGACCGCCGAAGTATAGAAACAACCTTCATTATTTTTTGGATCAAAATATAAATTTCTGAATTGATAAAGTAATTTGACTCCTTCATAATTTTAAATAGTATCTTGGCACATATTCGTTGATATAAAATTTTTTCACTGCTAGTTTTATTCCGTGCGCATAGCATAACAGTTGATTAAGACCCAGTAATTTTCCAACCTTAACCATTACTACCGCACCGTCTGTCGTTAGCGCAACAATATATTTGATAAATATATTAAATATATAAAATATTTTTAACCATTTGTACGCTTTATTGTCCAGGCATTGATCCTAAGATTCAAATAATACCTAAACTCCAATCCTGACTTCTATTATGAAGATTGATGTTTAGGTAATGCCGATTTTTTGTAGATATCCACTCGTCAAATTTAGCACTAAACTGCTCTCCTGAACTTATCATTTTTGCGAACTTGGTTACTGTATTTCTACGTATGTTCCCGAAGTACTTAACAATAATATTTTTGATAGACGTATTAGATGTTGGGACATCGTATCCAGACTTTTTTAAAAGACGCTTTAAATCCACAGATTTGATGAACATTCTAAACGGAATACCATTCAACGTCGCCATGCGTGCAACTGTTATGATAAACTATGTGAATACGTGCCTACATATTGGAGCAAAAATATATTAGCCTCAATTTTAATAATCATGAAAACACATTTTGCTCATTATCTCTCTAATCACAAAATGTTACTTGGATCACTTCTGTTCTTAACTAGCCATTTGTACTTATGGTATATACAAAAACTAAAAAATGAATTCAGAAGAAGGTTAGTCATAATGAGAATTGGTGGACATGAAAGAGACAGCAAACGCTGTGGAGTCGGAGCCGGAGCCGGAGTCGGAGCCGAGGAGTTTATGTTTATTTTCGTATTTTTAAACGAGCCGGAGTCGGAGCCGGAGCTTTGTGGAATTGACCGACTCCGGCTCCGGATTTTTGTTTGTTTTTATTAATATTCCTTTTCTCCTACGTAGCACAATTATTTATACTTTTATATGCATTAGCGTAGTTCATGTTGGAATTCCGAATCGGATTAGCCGAAGTTAGGTGTCATTCTTGCGGTCAAACTAAATGTAAATTATCAATTGTGCGCCTGGGCCATCCCAGCTCCAACCCTGCAGTCTTACCTAAATCATCTTATCATCGACTATTGCTCACCTAGCATTTATTTAGGTATTTATGTTGCGCCAAAATGTAAGCAAGCAATTCTACAAATTACATGGGAAATAAATTGTAGAAGTTGTAGGAGGTACGTCAAGAGAAAATTATCAATATAAATATTTACCAATAAAAAAAAGAATAAACAACATAAAAAATACAATATCCTGCGATCGAAACGACGGCCTTTGCAAATTAACGCCGACATCCTATCGTCCAGTTACTGCCTGCTTGAGATGCGTGAAATGTTCGGGAAAACATCTCGCCCAAGATTGTAGGTTCACAAAAGCTACGCCTCCAAAATGTGTAAACTGTAATGGAGAGCATCCCGCTAATTATAGAGGATGTGAAGTAGCCAGGGAACTTCAAAATTTGAGAAATAAAAAACAACAAGGCCCGCTAAACCGTGGGATGTTCAATAATAAGACAATATCTAAAAATCCAGTGGTAGAACTACCACTAACAAGTGCAATAGCAGGCCGAAAAACATACTCCCAGATTGTACAACAGCGGGAAGTAGTAAGTAACAACGAAGACGGTCAAAGCCTAATTCTTGAAAAAATTTTAAAGAATATAGAAGCATTAAACTTAAGGCTACTAAAACAAGAAAGAAGCCTGGACGCTTTAAATAAGCGGTTAAATAAGCAAGAAACAGTGAATGAAATCACTTCTATGATGTACTAATCTATGAAGATGAATAACACATTCAGAATCGCCAATTGGAATGCAAATGGGCTGTTGCAACAAATTCCAGAGTTAGAAATTTTCCTAAATATAGAAAAGATAGATATATGCCTAATTTCAGAATCTCATTTGACAAAAGATTCATTCGTTAGAATTCGAGGATACCAGTGCTATCACGCCATCCACCCGTCAGGAAAAGCGAGAGGAGGTTCAACCATATTTGTGAAGGAAAACATCAAACATTACGAAGGAGTAAAAATTGAAGAAGAAATTATGCAAGTAGCCACCATTAATGTTCGAATAAATAGTCAAAAGGTAATCAACATATCTTCAATATATTGCCCTCCACGTTATAATCTGACTAAAGAAAACTATGTTACGTTACTCAAATCGCTCGGTTTTAACTTCATAATCGGAGGCGATTTTAATGCTAAAAATACATATTGGGGATCAAGGCTAACAACCCATAAGGGTAAGGAGCTATTTGCAGCTGGTCGGGCACTAAACTGCGAGTTCCTGTCTGGAGGTAAACCAACATATTGGCCAGCGGATACAAATAAGATACCAGATTTGATAGATTTCTTTGTAACAAAAGGGATATCTGTAAACTACGTATTACTCGAAAACAGTGAAGGAATTTCATCTGACCACACACCTGTCATTATGACACTCAGTGATACCATTATCAAAAAAGAAAATTTACCTAGGTTAACAAATAATAAAACAAACTGGGACCTCTTCCGGAAAATAGTCGAAGACAATACGGAACTACAAGTACCAATTAAAACTCCGGCAGAACTTGAGGTTCAATTGGAGCTGCTGAACAACAGTATTCTGCAAGCAGCATGGCAGAGTACTCCTCCTACTTGTAATCAAACGGAAAGTTACATCAACTACCCAGTAGAAGTGAGAGATCTGGTTAGAGAAAAGCGGAAAGCTCGAAAAATCTGGCAGAGGAATCGAGCACCACAAAGCAAATCACGACTTAATTATTTAAGCAACAAATTAAAAATGCTTATCAAAGAAGTCAAGAACAAATCTTTTAATGAATACCTGGCTGGCCTTTCTGGCAACAAAGACACTAATTACTCCCTTTGGAAAGCAACTAAAGGTCTTAAAAGGCCTAAAGTACAAATAGCTCCTATCAAGAATGACGATGGAACTTGGGCTAGAAGTGCCAAAGAAAAAGCTGCATTGTTTGCAGACTATCTTGAAAACACATTTCAACCCCTCCCAAGGCAAACAGCTGAAGAAAATATAATTTCAGTAAATAAAGTGGATAACCTAAACATAAAACCTGTAACACTACAAGAGCTAAAAGATGAAATTAAAAACAACTTAAGTTCAAAAAAATCCCCTGGTTATGATTTAATCACTGGACTTATAGTTAAAACTCTCCCAGAAAAAGGAGTACGAAAATTACTGCAAGTAATCAATGCAGCCTTCAGATTAAAATACGTTCCATACCAGTGGAAAGTGGCAGAGGTGATAATGATTATAAAACCTAACAAGCCGCCAAACAAGAAAACATCGTACAGGCCGATTTCCCTACTTCCTATAATTTCAAAATTATTTGAAAAGTTACTACTCAAGAGATTAAAATCAGTAATAGAAGACAGAAAACTCATTCCTCCTCACCAATTTGGATTTATAGAGAGACACTCTACCATAGATCAAGTGCATAGAATCACAGATCTAATTGAAGATGCTCTGGAAAATAAAAAAATATGCTCAAGTGTATTCTTGGACGTATCTCAAGCCTTTCACAAAGTATGGCACCGAGGCCTGGAATATAAACTACACAGAGATCTGCCGAAGCAGTTTTACCTGATTTTAAAGTCATATCTAGCTGATCGACGCTTTCGTGTGAAACATGAAGAGGAATACTCCGAATTAAAGAAAATATCGGCGGGAGTTCCACAAGGGAGTGTTCTGGGGCCGATACTCTATATACTTTATACGCGAGACGTGCCAAGCACAAAAGGAACAAATATTGCAACATTTGCGGATGATACTGCAATCTTGGCAACTGGAAACAACATAGAGGAGTCAACCAGCAAATTACAAAACGCTGCTAATTCATTGAGTAATTGGACGAAGAAATGGCGCCTTCAACTCAACGAAACTAAATCTGTACATATAAACTTTACCAACAAAAATGTTAATTGGTTACCTGTTCGACTGAATTCACAACTTATTCCACATGCAAACACGGCAAAATATTTAGGAATGACCCTTGATGCTAAACTCAAGTGGAAAGAGCATGTTAAAAAGAAAAAAGAAGAGTTAAACATCAAATATAGAAAAATGTATTGGCTCATAGGAAGGAACTCTGAGCTAACATTACATAATAAACTGCTAATATATCGGCAGATATTGAAACCTGTATGGACGTATGGTATACAGCTATGGGGCTGTACCAAGAAAACTAACGTAAAAGTAATTCAAACTTTTCAAAATAAAGTCTTGCGTAGTATGGTCAACGCACCATGGTATATAAGGAATGATAACCTTCATAAGGATCTAAAGATGGAGTACGTCAGTGAAGAAATTAAGAAATATGCTAGGAAACACGTACAGCGCCTCAGTCAACATGAAAATGCGGATTTGCGTCGTATGCTGAACAACCAAAATCCAGTAAGACGGCTTCGAAGAACGAAGCCCTTAGAACTAGGACAGATAAATTAATGAAGTATCCAACCTGGAGCTAACCGATGGGTTATTCTCCTCAAACAGTTAACATCATTTAATATAGATAAATTACTAGATGAAATTGTATTCAGTTGTAATATTTGTTAAATAAAAAAAAAATAAAAAAAAATAAAAAAAAAAAAAAAATTCTTGCGGTCAAACTAAATGTAAATTATCAATTGTGCGCCTGGGCCATCCCAGCTCCAACTCTGCAGTCTTACCTAAATCATCTTATCATCGACTATTGCTCACCTAGCATTTATTTAGGTATTTATGTTGCGCCAAAATGTAAGCAAGCAATTCTACAAATTACATGGGAAATAAATTGTAGAAGTTGTAGGAGGTACGTCAAGAGAAAATTATCAATATAAATATTTACCAATAAAAAAAAGAATAAACAACATAAAAAGTACAATATCCTGCGATCGAAACGACGGCCTTTGCAAATTAACGCCGACATCCTATCGTCCAGTTACTGCCTGCTTGATAAACAGCAATACTTTTTGAGCACATAAATAACATGATTTTACGTTTCACGTAAATTAAACGCTTATTTGCTTTAAGCATAGCAAGATATATAATATTTTGTGTCGGAGTAGGAGCTGGAGTCGGAGTCGGAGTTGGAGCCGGAGTCGGAGTTGGAGCCGGAGCCGCAGTCGGAGCTGGAGCTGGAGCCGGAGGAGGAGCCGGAGTCTTTAATAAACCTATACTTTTCCGGAGTCGGAGCCGGAGCCGGAGTCGAACATTTTTTCTCGAACTCCACAGCCCTGGTTGTACCTACATACATAGCTAATGGAAATTTACTGAAAGCAAAATCAATTCGAAAAAATTCGCATTTTGCATACAATTTTAATTTAAAGTAGATTAACTGTTTTATCGAAATTATCGATAAAATTTAAACAAATTATCGATAATTTTTTTCGTCAATTTTGTAAATTTATCGGTTTTTTATTTATCGGTTTATCGAAAATGGAATCCCTACTTCGAAATAAATGTAAAAAAGGGTGTACGGTGGGCCCGGCGTCAACCGGGAGATCTTGCTAAATGCTTGGTCGTACATCCAAAATCAATCAAATCAATCAATCAATTACAATACACATCCTTCGTTATAGTGGGAAAAGGAAAAATGTGGGAATGTTGTTATTTCACCAAGATACAAGCGTTCAAATCTGGGTATTTTTTCGAAGAAAATTTCGGTACCGTTTTTTTTTGGCGCACAGTATAATTATGTGCCACCCAAAAAAACCAACATCCAGAAATTTCTTGTTTGAAAAGCTAGTGAAATCCTCTAAAAATTATTATTCACAAATCCAATTTAAATTATACTGTAATATTTACAGAATATCTTTTACGTTAATTACATCGTACATCCTCTTAAATGTAAAAAAAAAAATTGTTAAATTTTACTGGATTTTCATTCATTATGTTTTATGCTTAAAGCTACGTAAAGCAATAAAAAGAAACATAAAAATTCAAAAACGGAAATCTTTTAGATAGATTTGGAACTCTGTTAAATTTTTGCACACAAAAGAGAAAGTTAAACCGGAAATCAAATTTGCATTAAATTTTTCAACATTACTGTGCAAACAGCACAGAAAATCAATCGTCTAAATATATAATATGTATATGGCAAACGAAGCTTTTTTGCTTTACATAAAATATGAGCTTTATTTTTTAATTTAATTTTTTTTTTTTCATATTGCCGTAATAACCATACTAATTAGAGTGAAATGTGTAACAAGTATAAACTATTTTATAAGAGTAATGTTTCAGGTAAGTCGGTTTTTATAAAATAAAATAATTTTAATCTTTCTACTTGGTGCATAAATTGATGTGAACATATAAACATACAGCTTACACGTTTTTCCACAGTTATACTTTCTCGTTTATGTGGATCAAGATTCTGTTTAGGAATTTAATTAAAATGTGGGGGATTTTTATTTTGTTTTTTGTTAAACGTCGTCCATCATACACTTTTTACTTTTAGCTATGATTTTTTGTTGTTTTATACTAAATTGTACAAAACTATATTAAAACTAAAATGTTGCAAACGTTAATTACTGTTGAAATGAAATTTATTTTAAACCAAATAAAATTTTTGGCTGTGCATTTAATTTTTAAAGCTCATCAATTTTGTATTGTTTCTTCATTCGAGTATGATGTAATATTTTCTCTGGATCGTGGCACCTTCAACTCTATAGTCGCTTGCTTTTAACGGCTTATCTTAAGCAACAAATCCAAAACAGTTCTGGAAGTACTTTATGTCTAAAGGGAAAATCGTGGGGTACCCTGCCAATATGACCTTCAACAATATCAGCACATCAAGCGGCAAATAGATAGCGAACATGTTTGCCGCATTTTTTCAATCTGTCTATCATTGATAAAACAAGCAAAAGCAACAAAGCAACATATCAATCATTCCGCCAGTCATATCTGATGAAGACATTCTATCAGCTTTGAAGGGTTTTGGAGATTTGTGTGGACCGGACGATATCTGTATGTTAAAAACGTTTCATGAATCCGGTGTGTAAACTGTTAAACCATTTGCTAACCAATGCTTTGTTTCGGGATCACATCTTATTTTACAGAGGAATATCAACTTCATCATAAGCTCCTAAATTATTTGAACATATCTGTCAATAAGTATGGGTTTATGCCTGGTAGATTTACATCTACACTAAC